>VCAZ01000180.1:110000-679465 GCA_005784505.1 Bagarius yarrelli | reverse complement strand
AGAGAGAGAGAGGAGAGAGAGAAAAAAGGGCAAAAGCGAGAGAGAGAGAGAGAGAGAGAGAGAAAGAGAAAGACAGAAAGAGAGCGCAAGTGGGCAAGAGAAAGAGAGAGCAAGAGAGAGAGATGACAGTATAAAACACTGCTTTAATGTACAGTAATAATGGGAACTTTGGTCATAGTTAGTTTGGTCTTAATTAACAACATTAATTCTTACTATACAATATTATACATTCCACAAGAACTGTGGCAGTTTTTTACTGACGACCCCCCCAGCATGCATTCTGACTGTATAACTGCCCTGTCTAGACTTCATCTGGACCTTTTAACGCTGTTTTTTTTATAATCTTTTTCCTAAACACCACAACCGCACTGTAACTGATTCCTTACCGAATACGGAATGTCATACAGCGAATCAGCACCATGATCACTGAATGAATCACAACACTTTAACTACAAACACATTAAACACATCTAAAAGAGACGTTTTACTTTCACGACGTGTCACAACAAGAACAGCTAAAAGGGGGAAAAAAATGCATAATTACATTTACAGCATTTGGCAGACGCCCTTATTCAATGTGCCATTTGATTGGCTGCCTGCACAGTGGTTAGTGGTTACGCTTCATACATCTCACACTCGCATCCTTTACACACACATGTAGAAGAACAGCCATTTATTGCAGCACTGTTTTGGGTTTAGTCTAGTTTGAAGGAAATCTTCATCATTACAGTTTCATATTTGCCGTTAAAGTAAAAAAAACACTACAGGAAGTGGTTAGCGCAATTGTTAAGGTGTTGGACTGCTAACTAGAAGATCGGGGTTCGATTCCCAGCACCACCAAGTTAACACCACTGGACCCCAGAGCCAGGCCCTTAATGCTTAATTGCTCAGATGTATAAAAGAGATAAACTGCTTTCAATAAGGGCGTCTGTCAAATGCCGTAAATATAAAAAATAAGCAATAGATGTTTTTATGTATAAGGAGAAGCAGTAACAGCGAAACAAGGATACCCCTGTGGACGTACTGCTGCATCATCTCGTCCTTTTTTTTAATCAATTTTTAAAATAAATTATTTATTTTAATTATCATTCATTTTTACTTTCCACAATGACCGGTGAGGTTCGGCGCCCATGACGGCATATCCCTGGGATTGTCACTGTCTCTGGATGTGGTTGTTTTAAAGATATCAGCACGCCAGTGGCTCTCGCCGCTCTTCCTCTGCCGGTTATCTTCATATAAAGATATCCCCCTCTCCAAAGAAAGAGTCTCGTTGCTGGGTGGCGTCCATGCAGACGTGACTGCCGAGAGAAAGTGCTGATCAGAAATATGTATTGACCAAACCTGCAGGAGCAAACAAGTCTCACTTAAGGGCAGGCCAGGGATGTAAGCACAGAGTGAATATGGAGAGATAAAAAGTATATATATATATAATATACAGAAACATCCTGGTGCTATGAGTGCATCTTATGGGTTTTTTTTAAAAGCATTCACATACAGACACACAGATGATAAATAACACTAAAGAAATAGCAGTTACACTCCAGTAGCTGCAGCAGTGCTAGCTATGGAGCTAATTCCCCAAATTTCGGCTTTAAAGAACCCGTTAAAGACATAAACATGACACACGATACACTTAAGCTATGTCAGTTTGCTGCGATTGTCGTGACTCTTTATTTTTTAATTAAATACAGTCGTATACTTGACCACGCAGATGCTGCAGTTAGAAAAAAAAAAATTCTGAAAATAGTAAGCTAACGTTACGCCTTAAAAGTAAGCACGAATGCACATTGGCTGCGTTGGTTAATTCCCACAGTGGATTGGTTGTTGTATATGTCACTTAAGGCGTCGTGGGTTTTGATTGGATGTTGTAGAAGGGACGCCATCCTTTGTGGGTTTTTACCCGCGTTTTTAAGTAGTAAGAGGCGAAGTTACATTGCGTGTGCTTTCTAAATAATAAATAATTAATAGTAATACTATGATATTAATAATTATGTATTAAAATAATATGAATTAATGTTATTATGATACATACACTAAATTATAATTTACACTTATAAATAAAACATATTGATAGTTTTATATGTAAGACCTTGAATCAGCTTCTTCTTCTAATTTTGTTTTATGTTTATTTATAGACTGTTCATTCTGAAACGTGTGTTTTTATTAAAAACGTGTGTAAATGTTGTTCTAATAAATTATGATCAAACACTCAGTATGACTTTACAATACACTTTTAAAGGGGTACATTATAAAGCTTAATGTTATTCTGTGTTGGGTTCTGTTATACCTGGTTTGTTTTCCCCCCCCCCCTTCTTTGCTGTTTCACCCCAGCCGATTCCCAGCACCACCAAGTTACCACTGTTGGGCCCCTGAGCAAGGTCCTTAATCCTTGTATGAAGCGTTGGATAAAGGCGTCTGCCAAATGCCAGTCTGTAGTCATTAAACAGGTAAACTAGTTAAATACACTAAAGACATCTTTACTTATTAAGGTGTTATACCTTTGACCCAAAACCATGAACATTTAATACAGGCTACAATAAAAAGGTTGGCTTGTGCTGTCCTACTGATAGAGGCGGCGGTGGTGGCACTTGGGCAGTGGTAGCGTAAATACCTTAATGCTCTGGCTTCTTGATCGAAGGATCAGGATTAAAGCCCCATCACTTCCAAGCTTCTCTTTTTGGGCTCCTAAGCTAGAGTCTATCCTCTTTACTCCACTACCTAAACTGGAATATGAAAATTAAATACATTTACTGTGCTGTTATGTACTGTGTATGTGACAAATATATATTTGTCTGTGTAGCACAGCCAAGGGGTCTGTGACTGGGCATCGCAACATATATTTAAGTTTTTAAGCTCTTAGTCAGTTTAGGAATTATAAGACAATATAACAGCACTGTATTTGTTCTAGCTAAAGACAAGTTCCAAAGACAAGTGCTACCTAAAAAGGCTACCGTTTTGAAAATTCCTACAGTTACTGTAGCCTAATTTAAGCTGCTCCGCACTCAATCCAGACCTATTACAGTCTCAACAGAACAGAACTGTAAATCGTACTAGCAGCTGTTTTGGAGAGAGAAGTTAACGTGCCTGAAGGAAAGAGCTGCTTGAGCTATTATAACAGATCATTTTTGTCCTGAGTGCTTTCGTCTTTATTTATTTAACCCCCTGCTTTTTCTTTACTAGTAACATCATATAGATATAAAAATGTAATTGTGATAATAAATGCTGTTTTTCTGTATATATCTATATATATATATATATATATATATATATATATATATATATATGAAAGAACCACTCAAAGAGTAGACAGTGTTTTTTGTTTCTTTTATTATTTTTTTCCCCCAGAGGATCAGGTCATTCCATTAAGGAAATCCAAGTATAAAATGTAAGGGACATTCTTATCATCTCATGATGCAAAAGAAACGAACAAAGAAAAAAAAAAAAAAGGTGCGTAAAAGAAGTGTAAAAACATTTTGGCTCAGATCCAGGACGCATCTTCTCTAGATTTGTTTAAAAATTGTAGTGCTTTCTTATTTAATCTCAATCCAACCTCAATCTTTTCTTTTTAAAGTTTTTCCACATGATCTGTTCCACATTCCTGTTCCACCGATGCCGTCCAGAACTTTCCTCTGCAGGCGTTGGTTGGCGCCCAGGCAGGAAAACCGAATGGCGCTCTCAGCTCGGATCTCACCCTTGTCCACACACTCCTGCTTTACACTTCTGCTTAAAACCCTGTCACTCGTTTGTAAACCATTTGACTAAATACTGTAAATAAGGACATTTTGAAGTGGCTTCATTGTGCAAAGTCGTCCCGTTGTAGTGCAACGCTCACGTGAGGAGGAATACACACTCTTATAATCATTCTTACTTGAAGCTTTTCTGGGGTTAAAGTTTTTGTCCTTCTTCTGTAAATGTTTAAACAGTAAAGAAATGAAAAAGGGATTAAAAAATACTAATGGGTTTAAACACTCATCCTTCCCCTCATCTCTATTACAGCTTCATTACTGGGTTTGTATATGAATCTGCTTTTGTTCAGTTTGCACAGAGGGAACCGAGTTGTCAGGACATCTGATAAGTTTTAAAAATTTTTGCTGTGAAAAGAGAGGAAGTGAAGACACAGGTGTGATAAAGAAATAAAAAAGAAGATTTAAATGAATGGATAAACTATTACTACTTTGTATTTTGTGCCCATAGACAATTATTCAGATTCCTCTGGTTATTTTGGCCCCATTTGTCTAGTGCTAACTTTAACTTCAAGACACGTACGGACGATTCCGCATGTGCTGTGCTACATTGATCTTTCCCTTAAATACCACTACTCCCTCCGAATCCCGCTCCTGTTCCCGCTTCCCTGCACCCTCTGAATCTGTCTGCGTTTCTTAGGCGACCTCCTCAGCCTCTTCTTCAAACTCGCCCTCTTCCTCTGCTGTAGCATCTTGGTACTGCTGGTACTCGGACACCAGGTCGTTCATGTTGCTCTCGGCTTCGGTGAACTCCATTTCATCCATGCCCTCTCCGGTGTACCAGTGCAAGAAGGCCTTACGTCGGAACATGGCGGTGAACTGCTCAGAAATGCGCTTGAACAGCTCCTGGATGGCTGTGCTGTTACCGATAAAGGTGACGGCCATTTTGAGGCCGCGGGGTGGGATGTCGCACACGGCTGTCTTGACGTTGTTGGGGATCCATTCCACAAAGTAGCTGCTGTTCTTGTTCTGAACATTGAGCATCTGTTCATCCACCTCCTTCATAGACATGCGGCCACGGAAGACGGCGGCTACGGTGAGGTAACGCCCGTGGCGTGGATCACAGGCAGCCATCATGTTCTTGGCGTCAAAGACCTGCTGTGTAAGCTCGGGCACGGTGAGAGCACGGTACTGCTGGCTTCCTCTGCTGGTCAGAGGAGCGAAACCAGGCATAAAGAAGTGCAGACGTGGGAAGGGCACCATGTTGACAGCCAGCTTGCGCAGGTCAGCGTTAAGCTGCCCGGGGAATCGGAGACAGGTAGTGACACCGCTCATGGTGGCAGAGACGAGGTGGTTCAGGTCACCGTACGTGGGAGTGGTGAGCTTCAGGGTGCGGAAGCAGATGTCGTACAAAGCTTCGTTGTCAATGCAGTACGTCTCGTCCGTGTTCTCCACCAGCTGATGAACGGACAGCGTGGCATTGTAGGGTTCCACAACGGTGTCGGACACTTTAGGAGAAGGCACCACGCTGAAGGTGTTCATGATACGGTCAGGATACTCCTCCCGGATCTTGCTGATGAGCAGCGTTCCCATACCGGATCCGGTGCCACCACCCAGCGAGTGGGTGAGCTGGAAGCCCTGAAGGCAATCGCAGCTCTCAGACTCCTTACGCACCACATCCAGGACTGAATCCACCAGCTCTGCTCCTTCTGTGTAGTGACCTTTAGCCCAGTTATTACCAGCACCACTCTGACCTGGAACCCAAAAAAGGAGTAAACATGTAAATACTAATATGGATTTCAATCTGACTAAGTAAGAAACCGTGATTGACAGGAAGTAACTTAAAAATAACTTGAGCTACACTATATTGGATCATTTGACCATTGCATCTGTGACATCCTATCAGTTTTAATCTTAGTGATAGTCCAAAAAGTTACAGGCCTCTTAGTTACAGTTATTTGAAAAATTAGACTTTTACAACTAAGCAATTAGGGGTTAGGGGTCTTGCTCAGGGGCCCAGCTGTGGAGACTTGGTGGTACTGGAAACCCAAACCCAGATCTTCTTGTTGGTGGTCCAACACCTTAACCACTAAGCCACCACCTCTGTAATATTGTAAAAAGTCATTCATTTACAGCATTTGGCAGATGCCTTTATCCAGAGCGACATACTGTTGCTCAGGGCCCAGCAGTGGTGTCTTGGTGGACCCAGGAATCGAGCCCTGGTCCTCAAGTTAATAGTCCAACAACTTAACCACTGCGCTACCACTTCCCACTTCATTCAGGCAACTGTGTGCTTCCAGGCAAAGAAGGTCACCTTACGAATTTGCTGGTATGGTGTCTATAAACTTTGATCTATACAGTGTATAAAATAGCAATGCAAACTAAATCAACAGCTGTATGTTTACAATCTATTACCTGGATTATGCAAAATTACAATAAATGGTAAATCAATTCCCAGATCTCTTCTTCTGTTGACTCACCAAACACAAAGTTGTCAGGTCTGAAGATCTGGCCGAAGGGTCCAGAGCGGACTGAGTCCATGGTGCCAGGCTCCAGGTCAACTAGAATTGCTCGGGGCACATATTTAGCTCCTTCATTGTAGAGCGAGAGGAAGGAAAAGACGAAAGAAAACTTACAATTAACAATTTTTATATCTGCTGTGAGATATTGTACTGTAAATATTGCTGAATAGACCTCTGGCCTACATTACTTTGTGTGCGTGTGTGTGTGTGTTTGCTGTATCACAGTTCTACCTGTAGCCTCATTATAGTAGACGCTGATTCTGTCCAGCTGGAGGTCACTGTCCCCGTGGTAGGTACCTGTTGGGTCGATACCATGTTCATCGCTGATCACCTCCCAGAACTGAAAGAAAACAAAAAAACCCCCCACAAATCAATTCACTTATTCATACACTCCCAAAATAATATAATCACTTATATCATTTACAGTTTAAATGACTTGTTATTTTATGACCAGGAGATATGGGGTCATAAAGGGAGGTAGCAAATTGACAGAGCAGAATGTGCCTGATAAGATCCAATAGCGCCAACAGTGCAGTTTGTGTATCGACTCGAATGTAATTATCTACTGGATCAGATGCGATCTGTAGTGTCCTCATCTCTGCATGTCTGAAATGCCTGCTCTGTGTGAGTCTATTACATTTGAAGAGTGTGTGAAGTAGTATATAGTGAAGTGCACTTTATTGCTGATGATTTGGTTTGGTTTATCTGGCATAGATATGTTTATGCATTTTATGGATTACTGCAATTACTTCTATTTAAAAGATTAGAAGTGCGAAGAATAAAAAGACAAACACTGTGGCAAAATTTCTTTGAATGAATGAGGACATAGTGTAGGAAACTTGCTGCTTGGTCGAACCTGCAGAGGCAATAACCCATGCTCTTATCCGAAGCACAAATCTATCCTAACTTGCCTCGTCACTGTATATAGACAATATGGACAAAGGTATTGGGACATGTGACCTTATGTGTTTTAAGGCATCTTATTTAGATTTAATGTCTGTGTTACTCCTAGAATAATCCTCACATGCTCTGAAATGGTTTCCACTACATTGTGGGGTGTGGTTGTGAGGATTTGCTTAATTTAGCCTGAAGAGTATTAGTTAGTTAGGAAGGTCTGGGGTGCAGGCTAAAAATATGAAATCTGAGTCTCAAGTTATTTAAGTCACTTGAGTCAGACTGCTTTTGCCGTGTTATTCCACTAGAGGGCACTTAAGGTGTCCTTACAATCCTTCAAATCCTTGGACTCATGAATGACACAGAATTCCTCGAATCCGGCTGTTCAGCTACGCGCACGAATCCGACGGCTTCACGAAATCCCACAATTCCGATGAATCAGTCCATGCAATCCTTACTCTCATGTTTCTGACCATACAGGAGGTCCCTTAACAACTTAGTCAGCTACTTGTGCCTGAAGCAGCTGAATAACTTAGCTGACCCGTGTAAATAATAGGAAGGATTCATGAATCCCGAATCAAATAAAGGATTGTGTTGTCACCCAAATGAATGCAAATTTGCTCATCTCTAGTGCAGTCAGTAAACCAGTTCATCCCAAAGGGTTGAGTCTGAGTCCGAGCTCTGTGCAGGACACTCGAAAGCTTTTCATTCGGCTTTGTCATTCTGGAATACTGTTTGGGCCTTTTAGTTTTAGTGAAAGGAAATTATATACTTTCGCATATAGAGACATATAAAAACCACTATGTGCAGCCATCTTTATATCAGCAATTTAGGTAAAACAAAGTTAGAGGTGTCCACAAACTTTTGAAAAATCAAAAAAGCACCTCTAAAGTCGGGATTGGTTTATTTTTCTGCGGCTATGTCGGGTTATACCACATTATTACCCGAGCAGCGACAAACCGTGATTTCCAAACAGCTGGAGACCCCATTGCTAAAGCCACGTCTTCCATCTGCTGAGGCTCGCCCCTCCCCTTCCCTCCCACACACACACACACACACACACACACACACAATTCAATGACTGAATGTCGAAGCACAGCCACACCCACTAATGCAGGGAATACACTGAAGGCATTATCTTGAAGGTTTTGGGTTCACTGAGCCTAATGAATATACGGAGAAAATGTGACCCGTTCCTTTTTTATTAACAAAAACAAGGAATTTGCAGCCTCGACACGCTGCTTGTGGGGATAAAACTAATTTATTTGTTGACAGAAGAGCCAATGTTTCGATAAAATATTAGACAAAATATTTTCTCTATTACTAGAACACAAATGTATCAGCAGATACACTGCTTAGCCTGCAGTTTATCATGGCAGAAATCCAGTTCAACATTCCACAGCAAGATATAAAGCATTTCTGTGCTTCCTTATAGTTCATGCAAATGCAAAGTGGACACAAATGGACCACTAAAACCCGTCGCCGTGATGATCTTTCTAAGATGAGAACTCTTTTCTTTGTCTGTGATTCTCTCGCCCCACCCTTCTCTATTCTCTGCAAGCAACAGCGTCTTCCAATGAAACAGCCACAATATAGAGAGTGAAACAGGCTATTGTATCAGATCTAAAGAGTGTGAATCGAATTCTAATAAAATAAAACAATTTAAACAAAAAAAAAAATTCTGTATGTTGCTTTTAAGGTGCAGATGTAGCGTATTAATAGCGTTGATGTGCCAGGGTGACAGCTGTTTAAAGAGCCGGGTGACGCCCCGGCAACAGAACGAGATAAAGATGGCTTGGATGGTTTCACACCCTAGATTACACTACATTCATGTATATCCTTCTGTTAGTCATTTTTTAAACCTAGTTTATTATTAAAGAGGGTTTTTGCTTATGGGATTTTTTTTCCTTTTCTTCCAGGGTTGGAAAATGAGCCATTATGTCTGCAGATGCAGAATATTTTTTTTGTTCCATAGTGATGGTTGAATAAATTAGACACAATAAGGTGCAGTTGTGATTTACTATTAGTTCAATAATAATATTTTGCTTCATAAAACCAAATAATAGTAATATTTTGCCTTTTTATAATAAATATTAAAGATGATAGTAATGCTGTGAGGAATGGAAGGCCACTCCTCTTGTAGTCTGGAGCTTTTCATTGTTGCATCTCCAGGCTGCGGTTTTACATCCTTACATCTGCAATTCAGTTCTAAAGATGATGATGATGATGGACATTTTAAAGCTGTTCTTACCTTGGCACCGATCTGGTTACCGCACTGGCCGGCCTGGATATGAACGATCTCCCTCATGATTAACACTTAACGGTGTAACGGGTTCGGTTTCTCGGGTGTAACGGCGTGGCTGCGCTCTGCTCGCTGTAGCCGGACAAAGGATTTATATGCCTGGATTTACTCCAGCGAGAGACTGGGTTGCGCGGTGGGCGGAGCCAATCCAACGTCCCGCCCACTTCATATCTGATTGGCTAAAACGACGCAAACGTTGCGAAAATTTAAGTGGGGTGTTTGTAATGTTATTCTTCGACATACAATATATGGCCAAAAGTTTGTAAACACCTTTCCATCACAATTAAATACGTTTGTCAAACTGTTTTTATGTTTTATATTATAGGTTATTTTATGTTTTATGTTATTTTATGTCATGTGATGTGATTTTATGTTCTATGTGATGTGATGTAATTTTATGTTTTATGTGATGTGATTTAATATTTTATGTGATGTGATTTTATGTTAGGTGATTTAATGTTTTATGTTTTATGTGATGTGATTTTATGTGATGTGATTTTATGTTTTATGTGATGTAATTTTATGTTTTGTGTTTTATGTGATGTGATTTTATGTTTTATGTGATGTAATTTTATGTTTTATGTGATGTATGTTTGTGTGTATTTTATGTGATTTTGTGTTTATGTATGTTTTGTATGTGATTTTATGTTTATGTGATGTTTTATGTTTTATGTGATGTGATTTTATGTTTTATGTGATGTAATTTTATGTTTTGTGTTTTATGTGTGTGAATTTATGTGATTTTTTGTTTTATGTGATGTAATTTTATGTTTTGTGTTTTATGTGATGTATTCTATGTTTGTTTTATGTGATGTGATTTTGTTTTTTGTGATTTTGTTTTATGTGATGTAATTTTATGTTTTTGTGTTTTTATGTGATGTACTATGTTTATGTGATGTGATTTTTATGTGATGTGATTTTGTTTTATGTGATGTATTTTATTGTTTTGTTTATGTTTGTGTTTTATGTGATGTGATTTTATGCTTGATGTGATTTTATGCTTGATGTGATGTAACATTAATCCTTCACTGTAAATAAGAGATCTAAACACCGTTCCCGCATGACAATGTCCCTGTCCACAACTCCCCTATGCTCCATAAGGACATGCGGTGTTCTGATTGGTGTAGAAGAACTTAAATGTCCTGAACTCTATTAAGCAACTTTAAAATAAACTAGAAAACCGACTGAACCCCAGACCTTCTCACCCGACAGTAGTATCTGATTTCATTAATACTATTGTGTGTAGCTAGAAGAAAAATTTCCTTTTCATCGCGCTCAAAAATGTAGATAAAAGTCTCTATAGCAGTGTGTGGATTAAGATTTAGTAAAACTTAATCTGGAATAGAATGTTAGAAAAAACCTATATCATTGTTGGTCAGGTGTCCCAATACTTTTGTTTTATAGTGTATTTATTGTGACAAAATGTTGTTTTGCCAGGAATATAATTAAAACAATTTCAGTAGTACAACAGTTTAGGGCATACGACTACACAAAGAGTATTATTCACAAGCACTTTTTAGTACATGTCAAGTAGACATGACAGCATAACATGTGTTGACAGCATGTTGTGTTGGGGTAAAAAAAATTAGACCTTACAGTTGTATAGTGTATTGAACATGTTAAAGAATGCAATAAACAAGCTATAAATCAGGGGATTTGAGTTTAATGTTAGTTAATTAAGTAATCAAAGCAAACATTTAAATAATTCAGTCATTTGTATCAATCAGATGTAGGCTGTAATACTAATTTTGTCCATTAGAGGGTGTCAACATAAAAACAATAAAAGGGATTACTTACATTGCAATGGTCCAGTTACATGTGGCTACAAGAGAGTGGGAGATGGGAGCCAATTAGAGCTCACCCTAAAATCACATGCTTTCATAAATGCAACATAAAAATGTTTTGTCCGGCACCCTGTACACACAAACAAAATACAGTTTTGCATTACAGTACATTTTTAAAAAATAATAATATGACTAAACAGTGGAAAAGTACAACTATATCGTTTTATTTTGTTAGTAATTTATAATATCTCAAACTGTTTCGAGTAGCTTTATTTTGGGTGGCACTTAGCAAACATGCAGTATATTTTTGTAAAATATGTTAGCATTTGGTACAGTTGATGTTTTTTTTAAGACTTTACAACGTAGATATATGTTTCACCCACCTCTGATTGTCCCACATTTACACAACAGTTATATCTTACACTCTCAATGGCAGGGAGGTGGAGAAAAATAAATAAATAAATAAATAAAAGGGAGAAAAGTAATGATATTAATAAAATTAAATATAATTTAATAATTTAAAAAAAGGAGGGGGGGGGTTTACCCTCTTCTTGGTCTGCATACTTGTCTACCTACTTCTAGGATGGTTCAAATCTTTAAAGTAATCTATAAAAGGTTGCCAAACTTTGTAAAATGTGTCTTCTTTCTTTTTCAATGAGAATCTTATTTTTTTTCTAGTTCCAGATGTTTTATTACATCCATCATCAGATTTATATATGAAGTGTCAGCTTTCTGTTTCCACTTTAACAATATTAACCTTAGTGCTAGTAAACTGATAAATGAGAAGATTTTGTTCATTACTGTTTTTCGCTATATCCGATTCAGTAATACCAAGGACTGCTGTCAATGGGTTCAGATTAATAGGTCTTTGAAGTATTTTTGACAGTGTCAAAAAGATATTTTTCCAGTAATTCAATAATTTTGGGCAGCTCCAGAACATATGAGCCAGCGATTCTGATGTACGGCCACAACAATCACATGAACGGTCTACCTCTGGAAATATTCTACTAAGTTTCTGTTTGGACCAATGTAAATGATGCACTACTTTAAATTGTATAAGGCCATGTCTTGCACATACCGATGAGCTATGAATCTGCATAAGGGCTGCCTCCCATTGCTGCTCTGTAATTTTCACACCCAGAGTTAATGTGTCTGTCACCTGAAAAGTGTTTTATATATGTACGATTACACCTCCTTTTTTGAGGGGGGTAATGCAAAATTATTCTTTCCATTAATTATTTATTTGGAGAGTTGGGGTATAACGGATTATTGTGTTTAACAAAATTTCGTACCTGCAAATATATAAAAAGTGAGAGTGAGGTATGCTGTATTTATTTTGTAGTTATATTTTATTAATAAATATGTCCATAAAGCTAGACATTCCTATTTTCAATCCAGTCATTAAATACTGTGTTTTTAAAAGAGGGAGCAAACCAGTGATTGTTTACGATAGGGCTATGAAGAGCTTGCCATCCAAAATATTTTCGGATCTGGATTGTCTAACTGCCTAGAGCTTATAGGAGGTAGAGGTGAGAACAGCAGAGCTGGAAGACCCTCCATGTGATCGTTGTGGGGCCTTTCTGTGTGGAGTTCTGTGTGGATGTTCTCCCTGCAGGTTAGGTATACTAGTGTAGTCGCCATGAAATAGCCTCGATGTGTGAAATAGCCTCGAGCTGATGTGGCATAAAAAAAGGAAAATAATAAATAAAACATTAACCTGAACCAGCAGATTAAATTTGTATTGTACATTTTAATACCAAAAATACTATTTGCTCTTATACTTTTATTAAAAAAAGTTAAACTGTAATAGGAAAGTTTTGTTTTAACACAACTAATAAAAGGAAAAGTTAAAAACTGTTAAAAGGTAACACAATGTAATGATTGTCACATAACAGTTTATCTTTTACAAACAGGTTAGATTTTTTCCTCCTATTATTTGCTTATAGAATGCATTTCGTTCCTCCCTCTTTTACATTATTTAAGAGATGAATATCTATTGTGGGTTTTATAAAAGCTCTTTTATGTGGCAGTAATAAAAATGACAAACAAAATTAAATAACACAGCATCTGTGTGGCGAGTCTGGGTAGTGTCTGGATCTGTGTCCACAGCTACTTCCTCCAGACTTCTAATCTAATCTAATCAAATCTCTAATCTAATCTAATCTAATCTAATCTAATTCAATATAGAACAGCAGTCATAAGTGCCTGCTAGCTAATGTCCCTCCTTTTTAATTTAAGTTTATTTGTCACATACAAAACCATATATAGTACATACAATAAATGCTTTTTTATGACCGAACATGTTTAAGAGACAAAAGTCAGAATAGATAAACAGAATTCATTTTTAAAAAATGTAAAAACAATAATCTAAAAAATATCAGTTATATAAATAAATTGATAGTGAAATGCGTTCGAATATAAAGTGCAGGTGCTGTGTACTATGTTCAGCTGTATATGTTTGTTTTAGGGGCCCCTAGAGATCTGTTTTATTAGTACTAGCAGTAAAGTAATATTAGGTATGGTGTGGAATGAATGTGGTAGAGGGGCTCAATTTCATATGTTTTATAGGGCTCAAAATTGCTAGCGCCTCCCCTGTTTGTGTCGGCTTGTCCTCTGTGAGTGTCGATTTTGTCCACTGTGAGTGTTGGATTGGTGGCTCCAAAAGAAAGTCCACGCATCCTAGGTGTTCTGGTTAAGGGCACAGATGGCCTTCGTGAGGAATTTTTGTAATGTTGTTTAACTTGTTATTGTTTCGTTAATAAGTAAAAGAACATTAAACTCATTCGGTTTTTTTTCTTTTATTATCGCGTTTTTCTTTGTAATTTCTTTGTAATTGTTTGGCTTTATAAACAAGAAACACTAAAGGGAAACCACCTAAACTTCATCAATTAATAAAAGTACATTTTTCATATGATTCCAAGAATCGAACACATTTTTTTATTGCTATTTAAATGAAAGGAAGGATCTGAGCAGTGAGTCAACATCTTTCTGAAAATGAGAAAACATAGGAATTGAGCCCATACGTTTGGTTTATGGATAAGGAATACAAAATAAAACTAGAAAATATTCTAGTAAGATCTTTTGGTCGTTGGGCTTCTTAGTGGCGCATCTTGGGACTGCTCACATTTTGCGCTGTCTGTCCTGTCTTTACCGCTAGATGGCGCAGTATGCTGTAAAACATGTGGGCGGGATTTCGAGCGGCTGTTGCTGTCGTGTTTCTCTCTCCTACACACCCCCACACCCCTCCACACACACACACACACAGATAGGGAGGAGGGGTTTTACTGTATCTGTCAACCCTCTTTCAGACATTCTCTGATCGCTGATTTTTACCTGCATTTTTTGCTTCTTTCCAGCTGTTCATTTCCGGTAAGTTTTCCGTCACGAGCTAAAAAAGATTGAAATCAATTTGAGAACATTTTACGTTAGAACAGTTTACGGAACACGGGCACATTATTGATTACAGAGACACAGGAAATCGGCGGGTTTTTCGCGTTTTCTTTTTAAACTTGTTTTTTTTCCCTTTCTTCTATACAAATTCCACATTTTTTTTTACTAATATTATTATCGTTATCGCGAGGCAGCGCGTTCTAAAGGTTCTTTTCCCCCCCCGTCTTGTCTCCATAGCTAAGCTAGCTAGCTCCTGCTAATCGGTTACGGTTGCAGTTTATCGACAGGTAAAATGCGATTATATATATCGCTTAATCCAGAAAACAATATAAAACATGATAAAAACTAAAGCATGAGCACTTTTATAGGTATTCGGTAGTTCGTTTGTTTGAGTTTGGCGTTAATTAAGGCCGCGGTTAAACTAAAGCCTGTCACCTACATTAGTGGTTAGTGAGGGATG
This sequence comes from Bagarius yarrelli, assembly GCA_005784505.1. Taxonomy (NCBI): domain Eukaryota; kingdom Metazoa; phylum Chordata; class Actinopteri; order Siluriformes; family Sisoridae; genus Bagarius; species Bagarius yarrelli. Next base: position 664,430 of record VCAZ01000180.1, on the reverse strand, counting down.
AGTTCCAGCCCGAATCTGTGTGAAGGCGTTGGGGAGGAGGGGGAGGAAGGGGGGGAAAAGCTTCTTTTCTGCTGAGAGCTTTTAGAGCAGGAAATGATCCGTCATGTGAGCTTTATTGATAGGTAACCTTACTGTTATGGTCTGGATTGGACTACCCGTGTGGAACTGTACAAACAGGAAGGGGGGGGGGGTACAGAGAGAAAAGTGAATGAGAGGAAATAAGTAATGGAGGAGACGAGGAAATAGTGATAAAGTAAGTGAGAGTCAGTAATAGAGAGCAAATGATGGGGAGAAGATTAATGATAAAGAAAGAGAATAAAACTGGGTGAAAGAGTGAATTAAGCGGACAGAAAGAAAGACGTTAGCGATTGAGGGAGTGAGAGAAAGGAAGCAGAAAGTGAGTGATAGAAGAAAAAAAGTGAGCAAACAGGGAGAAAATCAATGATGGAGGGGGGGGAAGAGAGAGAAAATAGAGAGAAAATAAGCTGTGGATAAAGAGAATGTTACAAAGGGTGATCGAGTGAATAAAACAGAATAAAAAAAAGTTAGTGATGATGGGAGTGAGCAAGAGAGGGAGACAGTGAATGGGTAAAAGAAGTGAATGGGTAGACGAAGGTGATATAAAGAGAATGAGTGAGTGAATGAATGAAAAAATCATAGTCACATGATTTTAAGCCCACTTAAGTGTGTGTGTGTGTGTGTGTGTGTTTCATGCAGATCCAGCTTTGAGCATGTTCTACACTTGCGGTCCGAACGAGGCCATGGTGGTCTCCGGTAAGAACACCTTACTGTATTATTTTACTTTAAGTAATCCTCTGTAAGCACATGACCTTTAACTTAGACACAAACAATAGTCTTATTCATTATGCATGAATGGCGGTAAAGCAGCTGGTTTCCCGGGTTACCTGGTCTGAAAGGGGAGTCGGAATTTAAGTGCGTAAAAAGGTTTAAGTTAAAAGAAGTCTGGAAGATCGAACAGGATTGTTAAAAATATAAGCATTCAGGTGACACACTGATGGATTTGATGTCACATGAGCCATGAGTGTGTGTGTGTGTCATTATAAAAGCAAAGAAAATTCCTGTAATTATTTCGAAAATTCTTTTTGTAATAAAATAGTAAAGGAATAAAATGAAGTTTGTTACATAGTAATAACATTTTCAGAGGAAAGATTAGAAAAGAAAAGTGCTGTGATGTGATGTGATTATATTAGACGAGTTAATTCATATGGAAGTCTATTGCAGACGAGGTTTAAGAGGAATTGCAAAGTGTATTGTATTTGTAATTGTGTTTTCTATATGTGGACGCATAAATTGTGATATGATCTAAATGCGGTTGCAACTGGTTTTTGTTTGGTAAACGCAGCTCGACTGCCAAAACTCAAACCACTATTGCAATTCCTAAGTGTTACACTTAAACCTGTCAATCAATGTCAGGGGCGGGACTATACTATAGGGCGGGTTTGTATCACTCACAGTTGATGGCCAAGAGGCGAAACACCATTAATATTAATATGTAAGTTGTTACTTAATAAAGTATTTAAAAAAAAAAAGGATAAGACTGTTAAATTGTACCGAAGGAATTAAACGATGTTGGTAAATCTTGGTAAGGAATAAAAATTATGAAATCAAATATTTTTGACATTTTAATTATATTTTCAGGCATTTAATTGATAGGACAGGACAGAGATGAAACAGGTAAGGGGGGGAACCCGAGCTGGAATCGAACCCGGGTTGCCAGAGCACAAACAACGCCTGTGGAAAACATAACTTAAAAAGAAAAAAAATCCCAGGCTTTCTTATTTTGCATGATCAGGTAATTGTCTGGATTAATTTGGCTTAAATCTTTGTGGTGGAATATCAGTCAACCGATCATATAAAGCCCATTGACATGTTTGTGGCTCCATCATTCTCTGTCTAACAGTTGCTATGAAATCAGTGATAGATTGCAACTAAGTTTGAACGCAGTGACCCTTTTCCCTTCCTCTTTCCTCTGCCTTGATTTTACACTTGTTCTCACAAATAGCAGGACATTGTTACTGGCACAGTAGTTTGATTTTTTGTGTCCAGTCAGAAACATGACTGCAGCAACTGGCACCTGATCTGTCTGTGTCGTCTTCTCTTCCTTTAGGCTGCTGCCGCTCTCCTCCACTTATGGTCGCAGGTGGACGAGTGTTTGTAATCCCCTGCATCCAGCAGATTCAAAGGTACTGAAATAAAGAATAGGTTGTACATCTGCTTATTCAAACGTCAGGAAAAGCTCTGGAGAGAAGTTGCACTATCACACAGTCTTTATGTCCCACCGCTTATTCTGCATTCAGTCACCTAAAATCTCTTAACAGTAGCCCTGTTTACACGCACATTCTTTGGATGTCAGTGACTCGGTTTGATACTTTATTAGCAATATTGAAGCATTTTCCATGAACCAGTTGATCCTAAACAGAGTCTGGCCAAAATGTTTAAGATATAGACACACACACACACACCAAACTGCGGGACTGGAAAGGCGCTCGTCAGGCATTGAAACTATCCATTTCTGGATTTTAACTTTTGGTGGTTCTGAATTGTAGAAACACCCCTTAAAATGTTCGCAGCAAAAAAATAAAAATAAATAAATAAATAAAAATAACCCTCAGTTTAGATTTTTTCATGATAGAATAAAGTTTTGGTGGCAGTGTGTAAACGCAGTTGACACAATGTGAGGTCGTATTAATTTATTCAAGTGAGGAAAGAGCGCAGAGTGAGCGAAGAGCAATAAAAGAATTCCAAATCCGAAGCGGAGCGGAGCGATTATATAATGCTTTGAACGATAAGCAAAAATTTCAGTTGCCCCACTCCGCTCACATAATCTACTGCCTTATGATGTTGGTATTATCCATGTGTCACACACTGCCCCAGTAATTTAGAGTAAAAAGTAAATTGCCATTTCCACAGGTTAGTTTGAGAAATAACTGGTGCATAATGGCAGTGTTTTCATACATAATTTCATGTTGGGAAATCTCAGCATGTGTGTGTACACGGCGCTATCCAAATGTTACACCGATTGCCCCGTGTGGTTATCAGAGGCTCATAGCTGCACAGTTCCTAATAGATCTGTAATTTTGTAAATTTTTGCTACTTTAAGGTTTAAGGTCTAAGCAACATATTGAGCACAGCCTCCTCTTTTCCCTGTCTAAAATCTTAAATAAATACGTCGGCTTTAAATCCAGATCTCTCTTTCCTTTTTCTCTTTCTCCCTCTCAGGATATCTCTGAATACTCTGACTCTTAACGTAAAGAGTGATAAAGTCTACACCAGACATGGTGTTCCCATCTCAGTAACTGGCATTGCACAGGTCAGATCCTTATACATTTCTACACACACACACACACACTTACTTACTTTTCCCCACACACCTTCCCATACTATACTCTGTGATGTCTTGCAGGTGAAAATCCAGGGTCAGAATAAGGAGATGCTGGCTGCAGCCTGCCAGATGTTCTTGGGAAAATCGGAGATCGAGATTTCCCAGATCGCCCTGGAGACACTGGAGGGCCATCAGAGAGCCATTATTGCTCATCTGACTGTAGAAGTACGGTGACTTATACATCCTCATACACCCGGTTAGGACCCATGCTTTTATGCATATCCTCTGACGTGAACAGTGCTTTAAATCGTCTGTGTACTTCCTGGTTTCCTGCAGGAAATCTATCAGGATCGTAAGAAGTTTTCCGAGCAGGTGTTTAAGGTTGCTTCTTCTGATTTGGTCAACATGGGCATCGGTGTGGTGAGCTACACACTGAAAGATGTTCACGATGACCAGGTGACACGAATGTGACAAACAGCCGCATTTACACCATAACACCTGTTAATGTTTGAGCTGTTGGTTGACACTGTCTGTGCGGTTCCTCTTTTAAAGGATTACCTGAACTCTTTGGGTAAAGCACGTACCGCCCAGGTGCAGAGAGACGCCCGTATCGGAGAGGCTCAGTACAAGAGAGACGCCGTGATCCGGGTATTCACTCTTCCTCCCTTTTATTAATGTTGTTAGGATTATCTTTCATAAAATGTTGTGGCACTGCATTTGTATGTGTGTGTGTGTGTTTAGGAAGCACATGCCATGCAGGAAAAGATTTCGGCACAGTACAAGAACGAGATAGAGATGGCGAAGGCTCAGAGAGACTATGAGCTGAAAAAGGCTGTCTACGATATGGAGGTTAACACTAAGAAAGCAGAATCTGAAATGGCCTATCAGCTTCAGGTACAGCAGTCACATGACACATCCCGGATCAAAACCTAGTGTGATGAGAAGTCAGTCATGTTCTGTTTTTTCTTCCCCCTACTTGATCAGGTGGCCAAGACAAAGCAGAGGATCGAGGAGGAGAAGATGCAGGTGCAGGTAGTGGAGCGCACTCAGCAGATCACTCTGCAGGAGCAGGAGATCACCCGCAAGGAGAAGGAGCTGGAGGCCAAAGTCAAAAAACCAGCCGAGGCTGAGAAATACAAACTAGAGAAACTGGCGGAGGCTGAAAGGTTAGCATAGTTTTTTAAAAACGTAACGCCGTGTAGTCCCAATCGAACCCCTCTGTAACTGTAAAGATTCAGACCTGCAGTCCACATTCAAGTGCACCAGTCACCATTTCATTTCTTTTTCACCCGACAGGCTGCAGTTGATCATGGAAGCCGAAGCGGAGGCTGAAGCCATTCGAGTAAGTGTTTTCTGTTTCCTGACATAGGAAATTCTGCATGTCTTGTTGTCAAGGCATCGAAGGACAAAGACACAGTGATTCTGCAAATAGTGTTTTAGGACTTTGCCTTATTTTATTGCAGGAACGGATCCCTAATGCACATCACAGACTAGATGTAGCTTCAGTCAGACAGACAGAAAGTCTGGAAATTGTTTAGATCAATATGTAAAATTGTCAGTATGAAGAGAAGGGAAATTTCTAAGAAGAATTCAGACAGATTTCCAACGTCTCATTGTGTCTCTCTCTTTCACTCTGTCGGTGTCTCACTCTCACTGTTTTGTCCAGTTTTGCTGTCTGTATCTATGTCTCTTTCTATTACTGTCTCATTCACACTTTGTCTCTTTACTGTTTCTTTTTATCCATTTTCCCCCCCTGCACTCTTTTTCTCCCACTTTTTTTTCTTGCTCTTTACTTTTTCTTTCTTGTTCTTACTGTATCTTTTTCTGTCTACCGTCTCTTTCCCTAACTCCACCTCTGTTTTTATCTCTCTTTTTACTCTCCCTCACTTTCCCTCTCTTATCGTCTCTCTCACTCATACCGTCTCTTCCTCTCACTCGCTCTTACTGCCTTTTTTCTTACTGTGTCTCTCTCACTCTTTCCCCTTACTGTCTCCTTTACTCTTTTTGACTTACTCGCTCTCCTTTTCCCGTCTCTTTCTATCTCCTTTACTTTCTCTCACTTTTTCTTAACTCCAATGTCTCTTTTTCTTTCTCCCTGTCTCTCAGATGAAAGGTGAGGCAGAAGCGTTTGCCCTGGAGGCTAAAGGCCGTGCTGAGGCTGAGCAGATGGTTAAGAAGGCTGATGCCTTTAAACAGTATAAGGAAGGCGCCATGGTGGATATGCTGCTGGAGAAACTGCCCCTGGTCAGTCAGCACATTCAGCTACATCCTGATCAACTCTACTAGTCTAAATCTACTGGTGCAGAATTAACCAGCAGAGTAATTCTTAAATTCCTAAACTCCTCACTTTTCTTTCCTAAAGATGGCCGAAGAGATCAGCAAGCCTCTTTCATCTGCTCAAAAAGTCACCATGGTGTCCAGTGGAGGATCGGAGGTAGGAGCAGCCAAGCTGACTGGAGAAGTGCTTGACATCATGGTCCGCCTGCCACAGGCCGTAGAGAAACTGACTGGAATCAGCATCTCTCAGGTAAGCACACACACTCACAGCGATACACTTCTATATGATTCTTTGTACAGACACATGGGGCAGTGGTGGCTCAAATGGTTAAGGTTAAGGAGTTGTTAATCTGAAGACCAGGAACACCTGGGTTCAAGCCCCACCTCTGGCAAGTCAACCACTGTTGGGTCCTTGAGCAAGACCCTTAACCCTTCCTGCTCCAGGGGCGCTGTATCATAGCTGACCCTGCGCTCTGACCCCCAACCTACTAAGATAGGGTATGTGAAAAATGCATTTCATTGGCTCTGTACACGTACCTTACACAATGACAGTGAAGTTGAATATAATAATATAATAATATAATGTAATAACAGCTGATTATATTAAAGATCTCAGTGGCCAAATTGATCTATTATATTTCACTATTTTTTAGCTTAGGTAATAATTACAATAAATGAACAAAATAATCAGCGAATAGAAGGAAAATGGGGCAAGAAATTAATATCAATAATCAAAATCAATCATCTTAATATTGGAAATTGAAATTTTTTAACATGAACTAGTCAGTTTGAAATAAAGTTGATAAATTTACTGGATTCAACATCATTTACTGGCTGTCAATTTTTTTGGCAGTGTATTTAAGCATTGCTGGTTTTATAAATCAGGCATCAAGCAGAGTTTGTACGATCATAGAAAACCTGGAAAAGTCGAGAAATTTCCCAGCCTGGAAAATATTTGTAAAAAATTTATCTAGCATCTAGTTAAATTTGATAATATTGGTTAAATGCGTTTGCGATGAATGTTTATATTTTGTATTATAAACTACGAAGCTGGTCATTTTTTCCCATTAAGTGTTGCTGTGTTCAATTAGCACATGAATTTTCCGTCCAATTAAACACGCGTATATAAACACTTCATAAAACATTAGCGTAAGAATATTTACAAGGAGAAGCCAAGGCATTATATGGGTAAAAACGTGTAGTAACCCCGATTAAGGTCAACGAATGATTTAGCACTTTTGTTTAAACTAGACGACTAAAGTTCAGCTCTGTTGATTTGTTGGTATGTGCTTAGTCGAGGAAAATATTTTGTTTAATCAATCAATCAATCAATCAATCAATCAACTGATTAAGAATCTGTAACGGTCAATCCATCTAATTAATACCGAAACTCCTCTCACTCTAAAGCTTTAGTCTGTATTATTTACAATGTTTTATTTAAAGCAGTTATCAGAAAATAAGAGAAAATGTGTTAATCTATTTTCATTTATGTCACGAGTTTAAAAAAAAAAAATCACAGCTCCCAGTTTGTTTCCAAGCTTAAGTTATTATCTGTGAAGGTTCACCTGGTGGTCATTTTAGTGTAGCCAATTCTACCCACTGGTATGGAGGTGTTCTATATTGGGGGTTTTTAACCCTTTTACACCCAGTGTTGCGGTGATACTCTGGAAGTATAAAAATAATTATCATCACTATTTTTTATGTTGTAATTCATTCCAAATGTTGTGAAAATAAACCGATATTAACAACACAAAAATGCTGCATTGGGAGAGAAATGATGAGCGTAATCTTTCTGCCGAATAAATGCTGGGTTGAACGCCATTTAGTTACACAATACAGTGTGTCTGTACAATGGGTTAGAGTCGAACTGGACGATATAGTCAACATGTAATCCTGAACATTTTTTTTTTTCATATTGATCAATAACATTATATATTTCAGTATATATATATTTTTTAATTTAGATATTTTTGGGGACATTTTGTCCTTTTATTTATAGGGCAGATTGAGATGAAATGGGAGAAATATGGGGGGGGGGGGGGTGGGGGGGGGGTTGTTGTTGCCGACCCCAACTAAATTTTAAAGTATAGTTTATTAACGAAAAACAGATTAAACATTTGGCCTTGAAATATTAAAAAGACACCTTACTAAACTAAACTCTAGACAATATTACCACCTGCGCTAAAAGCTCTCCGTTTGGGGTAATAAATCAGTACTTTTACTTTGAAATCAGCGTCTAAACACCATGTTTAAAAAGACGTGTCACCCGAGTCAAGTGTAGCGTTTGTTTCATTTTAGCACAGACGTCACGACTCGCATTCTGCTACATTCCTTGCTGTTTATCGACATATAAATGTGACTGGACCACATACTTTACTGAATTTGAGCATTTGGATCCTTTCCTTTTTTGCTGGACTTTTATGAATCAGTAGTTTTGTAGGTAGGTAACGGTTGTTTTTTTTTTTTTAAAACAGTTTTGTGAACATGTTTATAAGATCTTAAAATGTTTTGCATCATTCAGACATAAGAATCTCAGCTACGACACAAAGAATTTACTTATGAAAGCAGTGTCCCACCGGGGGGGGGGATGTCCAGAACTTATCATCGTTATAAAGTGTATCCCGCTTTGTTAAAGATGCTTTTAAGTTTTGACAGATGAATAATAATAAATAACTGAAAGCATGGGTTTTTTTTTGTGTTAACAGGTTTCCTCGACCCGTATGGGCTGATGGAGTGTGTGAGAGAGAGAGAACAGTGGAGAGAAAAGCTGTTGCTGTGTTTCCTCTTGTACACTTGCATGTTGTTAAGCTTCTAGTTACTGACTGGTTAAAATAGCTGAAGAGGTTGGTTTTTTTTAAGGATTTCTGTCCCTTTATCAAATTTTATATCTGTTTGTTTTTATATGTCAGCATGTGTCGTTTGACTTTGTATGGAAATTTCTCCCTTTCCGGCTGTGAGCCGATTTATGCAGGTGATTCCTGTCAGTTGTGTGAGTGCTCATCGGTCCCAGAGCTTCACTGGGTTTAATTTGAAGTCTGTGTCTGTTATAAAATCCCAAGTGCATTTAACCAGCGTAATCCTCATATACTAACTGTTGAATTATAGTTCCTGGCTCTCTGGTGTGTGTGTGTGTGTGTGTGTGTGTGTGTGTGTGTGTGTGTGTGTGTGTGTGTGTGTATATATACTACTAACAGATGTAAAAACCTTAATCCTCGTTTAGACAGAACCCAGTACCAGTCCTGATAGTTTATGAAGGTTTTTTTTCTTTCAGCCAAAGACTGTATGACACAGGACATTGGTGGAAAAACGGATATTAATGCTGCTGGTAATTACACATAATGTGAGATTTTTCCTTTCCTCCTTTTGAGAACTAGACACGGGTTTAAAACGAGTATTGAGGTTTGTACCCACATGCTGAAAATGTGATCGCTCGTCTCGCCTTAACACTGTTACTGCTTTAGTGTTGATCCCTGTTCATCGTTAATTGTCTAACATCAGCGACCAAAACAGAGAGAGAGAGAGAGAGAGAGAGAGAGAGAGAGAGAGAGATTGCGGTGTGGTAAAGTTGCTCGAATGTTAAAAGTAGGTTAAGTAAAGAGAAATTGTAGACATGAAGGCTGAGTAGTTTCTGTCCTGAGCTGACGTGTAATTTAGCAGTGGTTAATGCCGGATTGGTCACCAAGTGCCTGAATGTAAGCACTGCTTCACTCTGACCCTCAGCATGCCTACACCACATCTGTATCAAACCGCTCCCCAATACTGCCATTCGCTCACCTTCTAATGTCCGTGTCAAATCATTCTTGCCTTTTTTTATATTTATATTATTTTATCACATAATAAACACTTCTGATGACATTACATTGGCACTGTTTTGTGGAATATGAGATTATATAAGAAATCGACTCAATATGTTTATCAGATAATAAAATTCGGTAACCGTGCTGTTACTTTCAACATATAAAGGCTTGTGGTGTTGGTGTTTTTTTTTTGTCTGAAATGATTACTTTATTAAAACTACAAAAAATAGACAACATAGAACCCAGTCAGCAAAGCTCAGACAGACAGATCCATTCAGAAGCATTCACAACCCCAGATATCAGCGAAGAACCTCGTGTCCCATTGACTATTTACAGCCTCACATCCTTTAACGTTAAAGAAACAATCGCTGTCGAGAATCAGAGTTATAAAAATACAGGTTTTAGTTGAGGAGTACAGTGTATCAAAAAAAAAAAGGATGTGGACGGTTTGACATGGTAACGTAACCATTTGTAAAGCACATTCCCTCCATCTGAATGTCACAGGATTCTCAAACCCCACCCACCAACGCTCACACACACTTTCACTATCTGTCCCGCACAAAATTCTGAGACCGAAACTGCCATTCATTCCTTTTTAGACGCCAAAAAAAACAAAACAAACGCTTCTGTTGTCACTGATGTCACAGTTGACAGTAAAGTGCAAATAAAGCCTCTTGTACCATTGGCTAACCCTCACTGTGTTACAGTACTACAACTTTTACTTACCGACAAACATAATTACGCTTTACTTTCTCTCCAAACACCACCTGGACATTGTTTATAAATAATACTGGGCAATTTATAACTGGTCACAGTTAACGTACCTGCCAGACGAGATCAGCTGGGATTGGTTAGTTCTGTACTTTAGTTCTGTAAATCTGGTGTGCTGCGGAAAGGTGAAGCCAGTGACTGTATATATGGTGGTGAACATCCTTTCTCTGTTGTTTTCAAGCTAAACATCCGTTTGTGTTTGTGTACCGCGTTAGGATGCAGGGAGAAGTGTTTGCCGGGTGCTCAGCCCTGACGAATACAAAAACCATCCCGTAGAACGAGAAACAGTTCAATGTCCAACTCGTCAAAATACTATGAAGCAGGGGACTATCCTCAATATCACCATAAAAGGGAACATGTCTCTGACCTGATCCTCTAAACCCATTACTTAGTAATCTGTTGTTTATTAGCTGTGTAGCATGAGTGTGTGCATACTATTGCCTATAGTCTCAAAGGGTTTGTAGACACCTTCCCAGCACACACACCCTTAAGCACCCATATAGCTTTTTTTAACAACAGTAAATGAAGTGGGGGAAAGAAGGGGAGTGGGTTCAGGGAAAGGTTCACAAGCCGGATTCCAATTCGGAGCTTAGAGCGCAATAGCGCTATACATGTCGACATGCTACCCACAAGGCTAACATGCTGACATGTCTTCAAATTGTCCCCCAAAGTCTGAAGCACCCACTTGTTTAGAAAGTCTTTTTACACTGTAACATTACATTAATCCCTCACGGGAACTAAGAGACTCAAACACTTCCTGCATGACAATGTCCCTGAGCTCCATAAAGACATGCTGTGTTCTGGTTGGTGTAAAAGAACGTCAGTGTTCCTTTACCCCATTGAACACCTTTGGGATAAATTAAAACACCAGAACTTCCACTCCTTATTTTAGGAGTGTATATGTACAGTAGGGCTGTGTGCGCCTCACGATACCATATATATCACTATATATTACAATACAACACATTTATTCGTTGTATTCACACATCTAATTTTTTTTCCCCCCCCCATGTTTGTTTCTGAGACAATAGCCGAATGCGTCAGCGCCAACTACAGGAGCGGAGGAGGAAGTCATGTGACACGCTGAGGGTTTCAAAAATTAATTTAAACGTTAAACCAATTGAAATCATCATTTAAAAAAAAAAATGTATTGATATTGAGGATAGAATATCGAAACACCATCATAAAAAAATATCGCGATGGTTCACTGTATCGATATTTTTACACAGCCCTAATGTAGATTTCTAATTAAGACTCTGTGTGTGTGTGTGTGTGGCTGGAGTTTAAGATCAGGACCTGCCTTTTGCATTTCATTAGAGAGAGTTTGTTGTCCATCATATATACAGTCATTGGGGAGCTCAATTCAGCACACTTTCCATTATTACGTCTAAATCAGGAATTAAACTGTGACTAAATTGAACAATGTTACTCGAGAAGTCTGATGGTTTTTAAGAACGTGTCCAAATGGTTATGGAGCACCATGTCTGATGATGTTACAACGTAAAAACAAAACACCTAAATACTGAAAATCCCTTAACCGAGTCACAAGTGTGTGTGTCTAGCTTCCCGAGTTAGTCGGAGAGAAGTGCTGAAGCCTTGTGCTTAACGTCGAGCAATTGCGCAGGTACCACTGAACCCAGCAAACAGGCTAAAGATCGGAATGAAGACCCCTCGTACCAAAGAGTGAATACTTGGATTAGACAGAATTAACGATGAACTACCGGTTTGCTAAAGTGGTAGCTCACTGGTCAAGGTGTTGGACTGCTAATCGGAAGCTTGTGGGTTCAATTCCCGGCATCACCAAGTTGCCACTGCTGGGCCCCTGAGCAAGGCCCCTTAAACCCTCAACTGCTCAGATAAAGAAATGAGATAAATGTAAGTCGCTCTGGATAAGGGCGTCTGCCACATACCAGAAATGTAAATGAGTAATAATATTAATAGTAACTCACTGGTTCACAGTTTATATAGTCATCAGCAATAGAAAAGCCCTCCACCTTGTGAGAGATTTGTGATTAGTTCAGGACTACAGGTGATCTAACATTAGGTTTAAAGGGTTCTAGGATCTGAAAGCAGGGTCAAGCACGAGAACCGGACCAGCAGCATCTCCCAGCCCTGACCTGCCAAATTTACATAAGAGTGCTTAGCTCCGCCCACTCCTACACCATTGTTCACCTCCACCAGCGTGTACAGGCTACACAAACGCCTCTGGTCAGTGTGGAGGGGAGAGATATTCTTGTCTCATGTGTCTGCTCTTTACACCATGTTCATGGCATCTTCGGTGAGGAAAGAGTGAATCTGTGTGAAAGAGGGCCGGAGTTTACAGTCTCTGTTCCAGCAACTCAGCATCAGCTCGTACAGACCCTGGGGACACACCGCCGGCCGAGTCAGATACACCTAAGAGAGAGAGAGAGAGAGAGAGAGAAGGAAAGTGAGAGAGTGGGAGAGACGGAGAGCGAGAGAGAGAAAAAGAGAAAATAAGAGACAGAAAGAGGGAGTGAGAGCGAGAGAAACAGAAGGAGATGAAAAAAAGATAGTGAGAGACAGATGTTTTTAAATATATTCTGATACAAGATAATAATAGACATTAAAACTTTGTGTGTGTGTGTACCTGTCTTCCTTGGTCTCTAAAAAACTCCCCTGCATTGTCGATGACCTGCTCATCAGTCATGTGACCATACGGCTGCTCCTGACACACACTTAGCATCTCCCACAGAGTCACTCCAAACGCCCACACATCACTGGCTGTGGTGAACTTGCCCTGATAATAATAATAATAATAATTTAGGAAGAAATCCCCCTTATTTTAAATAATGCAGCTTTATTAGCAGAATGCCAAAAAGTTTAAACCATGAATGAGCAAACAGTTTAACACTCCTTACACCCCTCCCCATGATTCTTTAGAAAATTGCTGAAAGATTATAATGCAGGCCGCAATAAATCACACACACTTACCATGAGAATACACTCCCAGGCCATCCATCGGATAGGAAGCACAGCCCTCCCCTGGATTCTGTAGTAATCTCCGGCGTACAGGTTTCTGCTCATGCCGAAGTCCGCGATCTTGATGTGCCTTTCTCCGGTTCTGTCGTCTTCTTCACCGCGCTCCCCCCCCACCAGGCAGTTCCGGGTAGCTAAGTCTCGGTGCACAAAGTTCAGTGACGCCAGGAACTTCATCCCAGACGCGATCTGACTCGCCATGGAGATTAGAGCAGGATAGCTAAGGCACAGAGCAAACAAGACACTTAGCATTTATCCTACAGGTTTTCATGCAAAACACAGATAACTGAGGAATCGCGGACGGAACCTGATGGTTGGCATGTTGTGCAGTGGTCCGGTCTTGTCCAGTAACACTCGCTGGGAAAGGTACTGGTTAAGGTCGCCGCTCTCCATGTACTCAGTCACCATGCACAGAGGGTCACTGCTCACACACACTCCCAGCAAGCGGATTATGTTCGGATCTTTTAGCCGAGACAAGATCTTTACCTCTTTCAGAAAGTCGTTTCTTGAGTATGATATAGATGAAGGCAGGTTACGACAACAGCGGTGTGTAAAAAGACAGAAGCGTTTAAAAAAAAAAAAAAATTAACAGGTGTGTTCAAACCTGGCGTTTTTTGAGGCATCAGGTCGCAGAATCTTCACTGCCACCAGCAGAGGGCGTCCTTTCCTCACATTAAAAGGGAATTCAAGATTCGGGAGGTCTTGAGGGTTTTCGATCTCACATAAATGAACCTAAGATGATTATATGATTGAAGTTTGTCACAAGATCGTAGAGAAAACATGGTACAGAAAAATGTGCTTAACAACTTCGTTACCAATTAGTAGCTCATTCAACATTATTTCTCAACAAGCATAAATTGTTAAAAAAATAATGAGATTGGGCCCCCTTAAAACACCCATTCCACACCAAACAAATACATTTACATTTACAGCATTTGGCAGACGCCCTTATCCAGAGCGACTTACAATATTCCTTGTTATACAACTGAGCAATTGGGGGTTGAGGGCCTTGCTCAGGGGTCCAGCAGTGGTGGCTTGCCGGAGCTGGGAATCGAACCCACAACCTTCGGGTTGGTAATCCAACACCTTAACCATGAGCCACCACTTCCCCAAATACATCACTGCTAGTAGTGATACTACTAATAAAACACCTCTGGGGGCCCACCAAACTGCGTCTTAAATCCCCCCCACTCAGCGGCAACCCTGCAGTAGAGCACCGAGCATTTTCATAGCTGTTGTCATGTGTGCACTACCTCTCCGAACTGTCCCTCTCCAAGCTTCTCTTTAAAAAGGAGCCGTTCCCGCTGTAGCTCAGGAAGGGGCGGGCACTCGGTAGGCGTGGCCGACAGGGCAGGCACAGCATAGGTGTTGTTTCCGCTTACGCCCTGAAGGCTAATTATGTCCGCTTCTGCATAGTGAGGCACACTGGGCCCGCCCCCTGTCGCTTCTGCATAATGAGCACCCAGGAGAGGAGGCGGGGCTCCAGGGTATGGGGGCGGTCCTTCCTGAACTGGCAGCGCTTTATTGTCCATATCTACACTGCATGCTGCATAATGGTGGTGGAATAATAGAAAAAAAAAGGACATATGGTGTGAACTGGAACTCGATTTGACTTGTAGAAAAATAATTTGTTAATATTTGCTAACTACTGAAACATTTAATTAACATTCCCACAAACCACTGGACAGTAGTGATTAGATAATGCGCATGCTGTTGAAGGTTACAGCTTTGACCAGGTGATGAGCACATGGTTCTACAGACCCACTTTAGATTTTTCTTTCTACATAATCCCCCTCCCCATCCCTGTCTGCGACCTGGACCGCTTCTTTATCCGTTACTTTGGGTTTAAAGTGAGGCGGAGACGTGCCTCGCTCTTACCCTGGGGCAGGTTTTGCGGTTTAACAGACTCTCTGGTGCAGTTTGACAGCCTTTTGGGGCCGATTCTCAGGTCAGACAGGAGAAGATGATAGGCTGGGTTGTTTAACAGCAAGGCTGGTCAGACACACACACACATATACATACACATTCACAGAACAGGGTACCACAATGCATGACAAATACAATGCAACACAAAAACAAAGCAACAGACAGGATTTAGCACAACATCCAAGTCACGCCAAACACAAACAAATAAGGTAATGGTTAGGGTAGACGGGAGGCAGGGAAGGACAATCGTCACAGATCAAATGCAGGAGTGAGACACAGCGGCAGGCAGGGTTACTGTTATTCAGACTGCAAGCAGTTAATCGGCATTTCATCATATACAAATTTACAATCATTCATCATGATAGTGAGACACTAAACTACGGAGTCGACTGAGTATATTAGCGCCGATATTAGGTATTTTTATGATTATCGGTATCGATCATTTTTCAAACGGCTCTGCCAATTAAATGATTTATTTTGAAACACACCTACATCAGCCCTTAGTGAGTGCATCTTTAGTGAAGTGTCTGCAATTTATACTATTAAAAAAAAAAAGACACCTGGTGCTGCTGGATTGGGACTACTAATTATTAGCAACAGCATTTATCGCTTGATGTCGTTTACTTCTTTGATTAGTTTAAGGTTGAATGTATACGGAATGCTGCTGTAATAATAATATTTTTGTTTTTAATGTTAATTTTAATTTTGAAAATTTTAAATAAACATTATGTTTGAAAGTATTTAAATATTGTTTTTCTCAAAGCCCCAATATTGGTTATCCACCTCCTTAATCTGTTATAATCGGTATCGGAACTAAAAAACACATATCGGTTGACCCCTACACTGAACATTCAATACATCAGTAATTAATGTGGCATGTACTGCTGTGTGTGTGTGTGTGTGTGTGTGTGTGTGTGTGTGTGTGCGCTGTTTATAAAACACAAAAGAAATAGTAAACAAAATAAAAATTTGATCTCCTTTAGCTAAGACAATAGGTCCTTGGTTCCTGTATTATTCTGACTTTAGGTGCATTTTGTGTTGTTGCTTTTGAAGCCGCTCTCCGATTTGGTCCTCGTTGCTCCTTTTTTTTTTGTAAAATCACACTAACATAAAAAGAACCTCAGAACCATTTAATCTGGTGGGTGTGTTAATATGCAAACAGCTGCTTCCTTGTAGCTATTAAGCACAGAACAAGCTTCTATGCTAGTCTTCTTCAGACCCTGAACAGTTCTGATCAAGACCTTATGCTCTCATATTTTACTTTCCAGCTTCTTAAACATCTGGTTGGCATGTGAATGACTAGATTTACTGGCACAGATGTGCAAAAAATGTATGACGTATGAGCTCGAACGAATAGAAACATCCATCTCCTAGATTTTGTAAGTACCGATGTTGCATTTGCATGTCTGCCTCTAAGATGGCTGCTGATTTCACTCCATCTAACCAGCCTGATTAATCGATATGCTAATTCTGAAAAAAGGTATACAATCGATCTGATTTGTAAGGTTAGGCTGTAGCTGGGTGGCTGCTCCTATACAAGACACGTTTTGCCTCTGGTCAATTGACATTTTGTATTGACGACAAAGGCTGGTTTATGTTGCCGCAAGCTCTAAATCATTCAAAATTGCTGATATCCAGAGGTAATACACGTTTTTCATGTAATGTAGTATTCATTATTTCTCTACTGGAACTAACACTGTTCCAGCATGATAATGTCCCTGTGCAAAAAAACCTAAACTCCATAAAGACATTATATATTATATATAATATTTTATAATCAATTTTATGTCTAAAAAGATTTGAATTGCAGTACATGTACAGCAGGTATGGCGTCTCACCTGTGCTGTCCCGCTGCTCTCGAGGGCGTACCACCATGCTTGGCTCCTGATACTCGCCTTCTCTCTCTGGGTCATCAGGGAAAGTGTGTATGCGTTGGTAACGACTGGAGTAGGTGTGCGTGTTTGTGTTATTGATCACCACATTCTCGGTCGGAACCGAGAGGTGAACTCGCAGCTCGTCGCTGGACAGGCTGCCCTGAGCCTGGAAGCACACAGACACAAGTTTAAAACATTTTTGAGCAACAAAATAACTTATAATCGTTTTAATGGCACCTTAATCAGGCATCCTGATATTCTACAAAGAGCTAAAGCAGAGCATTCCACCTTGCCGAGCAGCTTTTTCCAGTACTGCCTCCAGAGAATACCAACGATGACGGCCAGCAGCAGCAGTATTATGCCCACTAGGCAGCCGATCAGAATGGCGGTGTTGCTGCTGTCGTCCTTAGCAACCGGTAGTCCTGGCCTTGGGGTGATGTCAGAAAATTCCTCACCAGCATCACCTTTTACATAGAAGAAACAATGTACAACTGTGTGCACTTATTTGCATTTAAAAACACTGGTTCATGGTACTATTTGCACAGTGATGTGCTTTGGATTAGCAGGGTGCTTTCCAAGACTAAATAAACATTCGTGTCTGTTCATGTCTAGATTTGAAGAGAATATATGGAACCTAACGCATCCAGGTAGTGGAAGGTGGTTTTACAGACACATTAAGAAAGTAAAATCCTTTATACTCAGGAGTGCTGTTGTAATACCAAACCACAGGAGAATAGTAGATGCTGAAAGTCCCTAGCCAACCACAGTTATGTACACAGATTTATCAACACACAATCCGTTTCACCTTCAGTCTCCTCTGTTTCTCTCTCTCAACAATAGTCTAGTTGTTTTCAGCAGGAAAAAAAAAAAAAGAGAAAGAGAGAGAGAGCAAAAGGAAACGAGAGACTGCAAGACAGAGACGTGAAGGGCATTTAAGCTGGGTGTTTAGGAGATAGGTGGTGTGTGGAGTTTTCATTTTTCTGCTTTCTCTCCAGGATTATTTAAACATAACCAGAGGTGGGTAGAGTAACCAAAAACTTTACTAAAAGTACAACCACTTATAAAAATAATGACTTGAGTAACACTGATACTTTGTTAATCTTACTCAAGTAACTTTAAGAAACTTTTAAATTTTGAGACTACTCAAGTAGTTAGTTACCAGTTAACCTGGTCCGATTAAAAGAAGGGAAAATCCTGAATCCAGAAAAAAAATGCTAACAATCCACTACATAAAATATGCGTAAAAAAGAGGAAAAGAAGATGTGTGAGATTTTAAAGTAAATTACAGTAAGGTTAAATTGCCCATAAATGCAGAATCCTCCTCAACATGCATTTTTAGGGTGGAGCTGGAATTCCTGTATGCTGACATGTTTTTGTCACATAAAAAGCATCACATTGTTACTTTTTTCACTTCCTGGAGTGTAATAAATTGATTGAATGCGAGTTCCTGGGTTTCCTGTCTCAGTCCTGTTTCGAATTGAACACGCTTTCAAAACCGGGTTTCATGTACGTCCTTCCGACGAGACTCGTCATCTCATTATAGGAAACGTGATGGTAACTAATTATTAAAACTACATTTTCATTATTAACATTTAATAGTAATGGAGTAACACCATCAAATGTAGCGAAGAGAAAGTAAATTTCCACGATTTAAAATTCTACTTGAGTGAGAGTAAAAATTAAGTCAGTTTTACCTACTCTTCAAAGTACACTTTTTCTAAAAACTAATTCAGTAAATGTGACGAAAAGAAGAAAATATAACAATACTGCCCGCCTCTGGACAGAATATGAAAATCAGTGTGATGTAACACAGCATAAGGCTTAATAATAAAAAAAATTCCATTTACATTTACATTCACAGACAACGTTATCCAGAGACACTTACATTGATCTCACTGAGCAGTTGAGGGTTAAGGGCCTTTCTTAGGGGCCCAGCAGTGGCAGCTTGATCAGCAGTCCAACACCTTAATCACTGCCCTATTAGCAGCTCCAAATATAAAATACTATCACTATTACTACGAAGTTACCTCTAACTCTAAAATTAAGACCTTTTTGAAACCAGGAGAAAATGTTTTAATGACTGAGTCTGGAATTGGAATTGCACACTACTTTAGCAGGCATTCATTCTTTATAGTAAGATTATGGGCAGTGTGGATAAAATTCAGATGTACTGTAATACATCCACCATGGTTATATTGTCACGGGACATACGTCAGCACACAACAGCAGCAGTTCACTTTTAACTTTCAGATTTGGTACATCGTCTCTCCCGTGGCTTCATGGGATAGAAAAGTGTCCATCGTATGCATACTTCAGTGTTCATACATATAAAGTAGTGTACTGTTTATTGCATACTATATAATAGAGAAGTATGCAATTTTGGACACAGTCAGGGACTTAAGATTGTACTATAAAATCTTTTACTCACCAGTTTGGCGCCTGCTGGAATTAGATGTGCTGGGAAAGATGGAGGAGGTCACAGGGGGCGAGGTGAGGAGGGGAGGAGAGCGAGAGGTGAGGGAGGGGGGAGTTAGCGCTTCAGATGGTATTGGTGAGCTAGTATCAAACGGTTCTGAGAGAGGGAGATGGAGAGAAAGACAGACAGGGAAAGAGGAAGAGAGACAGAAATAAACAGCACAATCGGTATTAGAAATCTGTTTATAGATGCTATTATGTGTGAAATGAAGTGCATGTGTAAAGGAATATGCTGTGGCGTGTATGTGGCGAGTGAGAAGTTTTGCCAAATTGTGTGCGATTGGTATGTACATTTGGATGCATGTGAGCCGTGTTCCGCGTGCTTCTGATGTGTTGAAATATGTCAGGCAGCGTTGTGGTGTGCGCGCGCGCGCGGGTGTGTGTGTGTGTGTGTGTGTGTGCGTACCAGAGTAAAAATTGATCTCGCTGATAAGCAGCCAGCGGTCAGAGAAGGTGAAGTGGCAGCGGATAATGTGCGCCGGCCGTCCGTTTAGCGGTAGCGTGACCGTGCGTGAGGATGGGTCTCGCAGGTCGCTCAGGGGCACGTGAACGCTCAGAGCCGGCTCACTCCACGGGCTCAGCAAGCTCGCCTTGAACTGGCACAACACCTCTGAGAAGACACGCACACCCTGCGTGTGCATGTTATTGCTGTGCACCTGCCAAACGCGTACACACGCAGACACACAGCTGGATTAGAGCACTGCAAATAAAACCTGCAGGAATGCATTGAAAATCAGCGGATCTCAAAAGAACACAAACACTGAACATCGCAGGGCGCTTTTAAACCTGATTAACTTTGATCCACCGTTCTCGAATTGCGCATGGGAGTGGCAGAGCTGGTTCATAGAACAACAATCAAAGTTAACAATAGAGGAAAAAGAAAAAACTAGGCAGGAGGAACTGAGGTGAGTGAGAAGACACAAGGGAGCTGGCTGATGAGATGACGACAACAAGGAAAAATCAAAACCAGATGTAGTCAAGTTTGTGGATGTGGGGGGGGCGTGAAGAAAGAGGAGGGAGATGACTAGTGTAACAGGTCCGTTATTAACTCTACATCTACAATCTCGATTTAATTAAAAACAGGTTCACAAAGTGAAACATTCATTACAAAATTAACATGAGGTGTTAAAAAAAACATTTAAAAGCAGATGTGTGTAAAGAGCAGCAAACACATTAAATGTAGTACTTATATCCCCTACAGACAAACGGGAAGTTTCAATTCTCAGGGCTGAACTCAGGAATCTGCTACGAGGGAGCTATAAATCACAGGGTGGAAAAAAAAAAAAAAAAAAAAAAAAAAAACTTCAACAAAAACCCATCTTGCTTTGTCAGGCTGTTGGGCAATATCCTGAGTTCAAACCTAATAATTCCAGAAGCTCCAGGGAATGTGTCCGTGCATAATCACAAAAAAGGTCCAAAGACGAAAACCAGGCTATAAGAGTTGATCGAGAGAGAAAGAAGAAATGGACCGATTGAACAGCATCATGGGAATTTTAAGGCTTGTGTGAATGGACACAAAAAATGTTTAGATTCAGTAAGCCTGCATCTATTCCAGCCTAATGCTTTTATTTTGCTGTTGGAGATGTGTGCAATGAGAGACTACTCTGCTAAACATAGGGGTAAAGAGTGGTTGGCTAACAACCTACACTAAATCTCAACAAAAGCTGGAAAAAAAAAAAATCAACAAAGCTGAACTGCTGCACACTGAATATTTTTTTTTAGTTTTCCCATCAGACTGTTTGCGTGGAAGTCTCAGGAGATCAGCAGTTTCTGGAATTAATAACCATGGCATAGTCAGTGTCTGATACACTTGATGTTCAAAAAAAAAAAAACTTTTTCAAAACTAAACAACTCAAAACTAAATCTGGTGACCCACATCTGCATGAATTTACATACTCTGCATTGCTGTGACCTGATTGGCTAATAATGGCCTAAATGAGCAGATGTTATTAATAAAATGATCGGTGTGAATCCAAGTGAAATGTAGGAATGTAGGAAACTTGTTTCGAAGGACACCATTGAAATATATTTATATTTCTGGCATTTGGCACACACCCTTATACAGAACAACTTATTTATTTTTTACCTAACTGAGCAGTTGAGGATTAAGGACCTCACTTAGGGATCCAATAGTGACAGCTTGGTGGTGCTGGGAACTGAACCCACAATCTTCTTGTCAGCAAGACGACACCTCAACCACTTACTGTTACCACTTAATGTTTTTATGCGGGGATCAAACAAATGTCCCCACAAAGACAAAACTATCAGCTATTGAAGAGATCAAGTCCCCAACAAGATTTAAAAACACCTACACACACAGGGTGCTAAAATTGTACATTTTGTAAAGTATATGAAGTAGTGAGAAGTGGTGGCTTAGTGGTTAAGGTGTTGGACTGATACCAGAAAGACCGGGGCCGGGTGTGATTTCCAGCACCACCAAGCCACTGCTGTGGGTCTACGAGCAACACTTCAGCTGAATTATAAACACAATCATGGACTTCAATCCACATCTTCTATATATATATATATATGCTTACCTGCATGGTGTGAAAGAGGCGTGGTTTCTCAAAGTGAAACTCTATGTCAACCGTGGGTTTGCCCAGCGCTTCACGATTCCAGCCAACATAGTCGTAACCCGGCCAGACCCGTAGCTCCTTACTTTCCATAAAGTCATCACCTCCTAACACCCCGTCACACAGCTGACCCAAACCTCCGAACAACATCCTGTGAAAAGAGAGAGAGAGAGAGAGGTCAAGAATGAATGTAAAAGCCAAATTTATACACAACCAAAGGGAAATAAGTACACACAGTCTTGAATAAAAAACATGGGCAATTCCCATGGACACATCATCCAGCAAGTATACGCATACACACACAGCTGCAGCAGTCACATCTGGGCTGGGTCAAAAAAAAAAAAAAAGCTCTTAGCTCAGCTAATGCAAACATCTCTGTCCCATTAAAAACACATCTGGGAGTACTTACACCCGGCACGTACCGGTTCTGACACACACACCCCTGACAGTCACTAATGTTGATGACAGTGGGTGAGAAAGCTGTATTAAAAGAGGATTAGATTTATCATAAGGTACGAAGCCACACAGGATGAGGGGAGACGAAACACTGAACATCAGGTCTATTATATGAGTGGGAGTGACAAAAGTAAATCAAACTGCCTACACCAGTGTGTCTGGGTGTGCAAAAGAACACAGCAGCACCTTCCCGTCAGCTTTGTAATATTGTCCAGCTGCTGGCTGAGGTCACTATATTCATCACTACCTCATTTGAGTGTGTGCGTTTGTGTAGGTGTGTGTTTGCAGTACCCTGCTTCTACGCTGCCGTCATAGATGGAGTCATTGAGATAAACAGGGCTGCCAGACAGCTGCATAATGTGGCCCATAGGTGCTGTGTAGGCCTTCAGTCCATCTGATTGAAAAAACATTACACACAAACATTAGAAACACAAGCACACACACACATATATATATATATATATATATTATATATATTATATATATACTATATATATTATATATATATATATATATATATATATATATATATATATATATCTCCTGTATCATTTTAAAATAGCAATTATTAAACATACAGGTGCATCTCAATAAATTAGAATGTCGTTGAAAAGTTCATTTATTTCAGTAATTCAGCTCCAGTTGTGAAATTCAGTGCACACAGACTAAAGTAGTTAAAGTCTTTGGTTCTTTTAATTGTGATGATTTTGGCTCACATTTAACAAAAACCCCACCAATTCACTATCTCAATAAATTATAATATGGTGACATGCCAATCAGCTAATCAACTCAAAACACCTGCAAAGGTTTCCTGGGCCTTCAAAAGGGTCCCTCAGTTTGGTTCACTAGGCTACACAATCATGGGGAAGACTGCTGATCCGACAGTTGTCCAGAAGACAATCATTGACATCCTTCACAAAGATGTAAGCCACGAACATGTATTGCCAACGAAGCTGGTTGTTCACGGAGTGCTGTATCCGAGCATGTTAACAGAAGGTTAAGTGGAAGAAAACCTTAAATGTGCTTTTAGCCTTATTTCTCTCTCTCTCTTTCTTTCCCCATATCATATCTGTCAACCAGCTGTGGTCCTTAGAAGAGCAAAAACTGACATCCCTTTTTCAATCCTAATGCACCTCCACACCACAGACATGCATCTAACTGCTTCCAGATGTGTTTTTCCCTTCCATAATTTCTCCGTCATAATGTAAAACTCCAAAAAAAAACACCCTGAATAGCGACGTTAGTATTTAAATTGATAAAATGTGAATTTTTTTTCAGAAAAAGGAATCGCTTCAGAAGTATTGAGCTGATAACGTACTTAGATGCATGCAATTTCTTACTCAGTGTTAAATTTCATAGAGTTACAGACTTTTATGGAGTTATGATTACACACACACACACACTGTATATCTATTTTGGGTATATCTAAATATTTGCCTGGTGCTCTAGGATAACATTGAACATCCGACCGGGTTGTCTCCCTCACACAAATTTTAGATCTTGTATTTTTCCTAATTTGAACATTTGCACCGCTTGATTAAATAGTGTTAAAAACATTACCGCTCCACAAGCAGCCGTAGAGCTCAACCCTCAGACACACACTCATCATTCTGTCGGCCAAAGGGTAGAACCGGACCATTCGCGCAATGATCGGAGGACCCAGGTCCTTCAGAACCACCTCATATGTGTTTTCATTGCCCAAGATCACCTGAGACATAAATAGAGGACAAAGTCAATAGTCGCTTAGAGGTGCTTTCATGCAAAACTTGATGAAACTGATAGACCCTTAGAAAAAAAGATGAAAAACATTTCTGACTGACATCCTTGCCCCAACGGTCTCTCCAAGTGATCCACTGGCGGCCATCCCGAGAATATTTTAGCCGGTAGCTGCGGGCGAATTCCCGTCCGTGGCCATCGGCATGGCGCCCCTGCGTGCCCACCAGAGACAGAAAGTACAATTTGTGTAGGTCCACCTGCAAATACTCTGATGGATTTGGGAACACCGGACCTAAAGGACACCAGGCACCATCCCCCTCTCCTGTACTTAGCCTGAAGAAACACAGAAAGAGAGTTTTACTGACACAAATGAAAATGATGTAATGAGTTGCAAATTTCCAGGAATTTTCAAAAAAGATGTGGGAATTATCATGTATATATATTAAATACAGGGGTTTTGAAAGCTCTGGTCTGTCTTGAAAGCTCTGGCTGGTCATTACTTACGCTCGTCTAATGAAGTTAAGCGTTTGGGCTTGTAAAAACATTCATTAGTAAAACAGGGAAAGCTTCCAGGTCACTTATATTTCAAATTAGCAAAGAGGTAGAGTGCACAACAACTAATGAATGTGTCGCAAACGAAACGGACATTGCAGTTGAGAAAAAAACAAAAACAAAACAATTTGGCAATAGGTGGTCAGAGACAGGGCTATAAATGTCTCGCCACTAACAAAAACTGCCAGTTTAAAGAGGAAGAGATAAATCTTGGTAAAGTCTCTTGAGTCAGAACCAGGAGAAGGTGCGGAGGCAGTTAAAGCAGACGATATTCCACTGCTCTCTTAGTTAGCTGTAATACAATCCTAGAAAATCATCACAAAACAGAACGCGACCATTTAGTGATGTCGGCGGGTCAGTTTCTTAGGGCAGTAATTGCAAACAACGAGCCGGAAAAATAATTATTTAAATTATCCCCTGATTCCTGATTGTTTTTTTGGAATTGAAGACAAACAAACCAAAGTTGTGGGTATATTTAATTGTATACTTTTGTATTAAATTAGGAGATGCACGTGCAAAAAACTACTATTTATAAGTAGAAATGAACCAGGACAAATCACGACTTAAGGCACAAAAAAAATTGCTATGCAACAGTCCAATACTTTTATGGTATTCTTTATCTAGGTCAGTAATAAGCCAAGAAAATGGTGGTTTGGTGGTGCAAGGTCACAAATTCCTATTCTTTTCTTTCTAACATTTTCTTAAGTCGTTTTTAAAATTAATTTTAAAATAAAGTCTCTGCCAAAGGAATACAATTTAGAACTTTATAAAATAAATAAAAAATAATAAAAATAGAGCACATGTAGAAAATGATTTATAAAAAAATGATGTAGACAACATAACTGGCTAATAAATCATGTTAGTCTAGGGCTGGGCCGATAAATGAAATCATATCAAATCACGATTAAATGTATGACTTTACTGATGTTAACTTCTGAACACTTTGACTTTATTTACCTTCTTTTGTCACATTTAGGTTTTAAATTATTTTAAGTTGTTTTAATTTGTAAGGCCAGCCTTTTAATCTGCTTTTGGTAATAAACTGTCTTATTTTGTGGCGTCAGTCATTGTTGGGATGCTTTTTTAAAAGCTGGCAGCATTAAAAATGTACATATCGAAATCTTTATCGAAGGAATATGAAAAAAAATCATCAAGATAATATTCTGCCATATTACCCAGCCCTATATTATTCCCATTCCCAGCACAGAATGCGTCTAAATCTGGGTAAAACCAGTTTAAGTCCATGAGTCTAAGAATTTGTTAATGTCTGCACTGCTCTTGTGAGATTTGACTTCTGCCTGCAGATGATCTGAGGCTGAACTGCAATAACAATCCTAATGGAAACCCGGCTACATTTTAGTTACCCAAATGCCCAACTCACACAGATGACGGTTTTACTACAACGCTGCCAAGACCTCACACCACAGTACCGTATGTAGACACCTGGTGTGAGAGTCTGCAAAGGATTTCAGCTTAGTGGAACCAACAGAAACCTATTTAAGGGTCTATTAAGAATGTGCCACCGAAGTGGCAATTCATTAGGAAGCTGCTGAGATCTGAATGACACCCATGTCAGACTTTCCATACAATCTTGCACTGTCGCATATTTTAAAATAGTGTGAAGGTGGAGGTTTATGAAGACTTTAGTGTACCAGAGCGATAAAAGAAAAGTCATTGCTGGAGGAAATGTAAGCGAATTGAACTGGGGATGAGAATTAATTAGAAATGAGCACTTTTATTAAATATATAGCCTAATTATTAATCATCCTAGCCTGACCTTCAAAGTGGCATGCACCAAGTAGGAATCAAGCTCTCGTACTTAAAATACAAGTGAGAGTTCCATGTTGTTTTGCATCCCACACTGCAACACACTACCTCATCCTGACAACGCTCCAACAACCACATGATCTCTGTAAAGCTGGCCTTCTCCATGTAAATACCCGCGCCCGTCTTACACTTAATATGAGTTTAATCGCAAACACATGACCAGCATGTTGGCCAAGGACACACACCAAGACCCCCATACACCCACCCACCTGCAGACCAGACTAAAAGATCTCTCTTAAAATAATGATGGGGTGTGCGTGCATTTTTTGGCTTGTGCTGTGTATCAAGTAATTCTAGTCCAGACAGTCATTGCAGTATTGCTATTACCTAATGCGCTATATCAGGACATGGTTCATTAATAACATCTCACGTAACGCAAGAGTGTCGCGCTACGTGATTTATAGAAATCACAACACCCAAACACCCTAAGCTGTGCACAAGCACACAAACCCACACGCGCACCTACCTGCCATGTTTGGCTTCAGTGGAGTCAGACCAGGCACTGGATGCTGAGATATCCGAATCTGGAATCGTTCCATCTTCCATCCCCAGTGCGTAACGACATGTAGCTGTGGTAGTAAAAGAGAGAGGAAAAAAAGAAAACTTTTTGTTGGTGGTCCCGTCATTAGACAACCTTTAAGGGAATTTTTTTTTTTTTTTTTAAGAGAAAGAACTTCACTGCCTGGTTTATGGCCAACAATTACACTTGAGATTCTTGTGATTGAATGATACAATGAAGATACAATAAACCCCAGGGTGCCATTGTCAGACTGCCAACAGCCAAACATACGCTCACAAAACTGTAAAAACTCACGCATAAAGCCATTGACCCATAATCCCCTTCCCCTCAAAAAAAAAAACATCAGTGAAATATAAAGTCCAGACACATTAATATGTCGATAAAGATCCATGATTGTATTAGAAGTCTTATTTGGAAAAGTATAAAACACCACAAATTGTTCAGACGGTTATTAGAGGAATTCCAATCATTTATTTTGTGTTCTTTTATTCTTTTTCACAAATGTTAGCCTTGTAAAATACAAGTTTCTGGGTGCATTTCACAAGGCTAACATTAGTTTTGCTGTATAACTTTAAGGATTATACAGTTGTAAAGTTGTTAATGTTTGGCCACATGACAAATGTTGTCTAACTGTGTCGTCTCTATGCAGTCGACCTTCTGTAATCGTATAATATAATCCGATTACAAGAGATCTGAAATGCATATCCTGCATGTGGCTTAGGTGCTGTCTTTAAAATGATGGATTAGTGGGCTGGAGCTTGTTTCTGTACAGCTGAAACCAATTCATCAGTTGTGTTCGTTTAGATTTCATACAACAATTTTACAAATCCGAAGCAGATTTGCTCTTACGTCATTTTGAGATCACTTGTTCATGGCACCGTGTGTGGCCACGTCGGATTTGTGAAGGCGTCCACAAAATATGATATACCGCTTTCTTTAGCCCCTTGATCTGCATGCCGTCATCTGTAGCGGCAGACAGACAGTACGGCTGTCTTCAGAAACACTGGGAAACTAGTCTGGTGGTAACTATTTACTCAAAGATAAAGGATAAAGTGTCCAGATTTCACTGGAAAGACATTTGAATACTTTAATTTTCTCACAGAAACTTGCGGTAGTCACCCTAGACCTAGTGTGGGAAAAATCTTTAGAAAAAAAACACTGCGAATGTGGTGGGGTGGCTGGAGCATGGTTTAATCCCATTAAAGATCCCATTTAATCACATTATGGATTTTGACGTTTTACCCTGTTGTTGTGAAAGCGACAGTTTTATAGTCTTTTAAAGTTGTTGTGTACAATGACTCACTATAATGCGACATTCTTATGTAAATAGCTTACTAACCCAGAACTTCTTTGCATCGAGCTTCCTTTTTTTTTTGGTCTCGCATGCGTAACCATAGTAATTGACAGAATAAACAGCGAAGTGTCATATCATAATTTGATATATAAATAATTACATAACTTGAAGAAACGAAGCAATAGCTGCTGCCAGCAGGTTCACGAAGTAACATACATTTAGGCTTTCAGGCATGCTTAAAATATTCCGAAAATGCAATTTATTACAATAACACATCTGCAATATTGTGTTTGTGTGCACACATTTACCAGAAGGGAGAGGACTCAGTTGCTCTCCATGAGTCACTAAATAAGAATGTTATGGATGAGAGACAAATTCCGCCCCTGCTGTGATGCGCGCACACACACTCGTCTCTATTTCATTACATCATCACTCTACTGCCAATAAAACTCTCTCTCCCAAACATGCACAGGGTCCCCCGGCCCTTCTTTCCACACTCTTGGGGTGTATCCCAATTTAAGTAGGGGGAAAAACCCTTATTACAGTTTTTCTTTTTTCCAGTTTTTTTCAGTTTATGGTCAGAATGTATAAAAATTGTTAAACTGCACTCAAAGTTTAGAAAACAACACTTATTTATCCTAATGAACGCAAAGTTTTACAATAAAAGCACTGCTCAAGTTAAAAACGACAGCAAGGCGTCTTTTTTTTTGGGGACATGGATTTGTGATGTGTGACTGATCGAGGGTGTAAAATCTGCCTTTAGGGACAATACTTAAGGCTTTTCCGGATGTTGCCTGTTTTGTGCAATTTCATGGTTCATGGGAAAATTATTCGACATTATTGATGGCAGTGCAATGAAATGGGAAACTGTAAATTTGATTTTCCCGCAAAAAATTCAGAACTATTTCAAACTTGAAACTGAAATTACAGAACTGGCATTTTAATCGTACTTGGGCACAAATATCTGTGTTTGTGGTGTTATTATTGTTAAAAATAACAACATTAAGAACAGCTTTTAAATATTTTACTCAATAATAATGCCCTTTAGCCAGCAAACGGGTCTGACCCTTAGTTTTCCCAGCAGAATATTGCTTTAGAGCATCACACCGACTCTACTGGCTCAAAGTGGCTGTCCACATGACGTAAAACAAACACGTCAGAACAGGCAACCATCCAGATCTAATTAGAGGGTGACACGGGAGTGGATTTTTAACCCTCTACCGTGCCACTCCCGTCCCAATCCCGTGATTTTAAACCAGATTTTGTTTCCCATCCTGCAGGATACCCTGAAAAGCCCGTGACTGCTGCTACACAGCCCAATACAGAGCAAGCTAGGACACATTGTGTACCTTTTGTGGCATGAGATCAGCTGGGCTAGCTTTCCCTCCCCACACACAGTTTTAGGAGCTTGTGACAGTATCACTGGTACTTCCTGGGGCAATTTGTGTTGGCACTAACCTTTGCACCTTGGAAACATCTCATGGCACCTGCTAGTTGAATAGTGGGAGATGCACTGATCCAATTATCTAACTTAGATCCATAGTTTTTCAACACATCATTGGGAAAAAGACTGGTCCATTGCTGCCTAATATATCCCAAGTCTAAACAGGTGCCAGTGTAACGTGATAATCAATGTTATTCACCTCACCTGTCAGTGGCTTTAATGTTATGGCTAGACAGTCTATTTGCTTCGTTCCAGTCCACGGAGTTGCACTAAAAGTATGTACACTGTTTTTGGAAGAGTGTGTAGCCAAAATGCATGCAAGTACTGGGACATGCCGACACATCATTCTGGTGTTTTGAATATAACCTGCAGAATACACCCCTAACCTACAGAATGCATTCTCCTGGTGCTCAGAAAGTCAGACAGACCAACAACACAACATACACACAATAAAAGAGAGAGACCAAACATAGACTTGACCATCATAAATCTCGCAGGTCTGATAAAAGCGGAAAAAAACCTTGTTGTAAAACTCCAAAACACACACACACACAGGCCTCAAGAACAGCTTTAGAAAGACAACTAATGAAAGTACAGAATAACTGCCTCTTCTTACTTGTGTCAAAATGCCACTCGTGGTCCTGCGCCTTGATCGGGGAGAGCAGGAGGGTTCCGAGGAAAAGGCGCAACATCGGCTGCAGCCAAGTTGCCATGGCAACAGCAACAGACTCGGTTACCTGTCTGGGTTGACTGTCCCAGACATGCCTTAGGAAGAGAGCGATAGGAAGATAGAAAGAGAGAGAGAGAGAAGGAGAGAACACTGTGGTTAACACTAGTCCCAGACATTTTGAAGTAACCCCTTTTACACCAAAAGACTTAGCAAAATAAAGACAGGTTCAGTGCATGAACGTATAACACAGCAGTGTGTGATGTTGGAGGGAAAAACAACACATTATCTATAAATGCTTACATGGCTTGTTTTCTACAATTCGATGGCAAATTTCAAAAATTAGTTTGCATAAATAAATCCAAAACATTAGAAGTTAATTTAAACAGTCATAAACACATACATTATACAAGATCCAGTCAATGTCACAATCGCAACACTATTAAGCCAAATTGAACCAATCCCTGTGCATTCTGTTCTGTGCAACCGTGCAACTCAATCCAATCACAGGGCTGAAACAATAAGCTGACATTACTGACCTTAGCAATAAACTGCTGTCAGCTGTTGTTTTTATTATTGAATTGTTATTTTATCTTATGTGTACAGTGAGGGGAAAAAATATTTAAGAAAGAAATGATCAGTGTATAATTTCAATGAAAGATTTATTCTAACAGCAAGCGTCAAAATAACAAAAAAACAATGTCTGGCTCCCAGGTGTCTTTTTTTTTAATGGATTTTTATGGAATTAAGATCTGGAGACTGTATAGGCCAGTCCAGGACCTTGTTGTGCTTCTTCTGGGACCACTCTTTTGTTACCTTGGCCATGTGACCTGGCCCTGTCTGAGGAAAGAAGGTTTTCACCCAATATTTCACAGTACATAGCCCTGTTCAATGCCCCCCCCTAGCAACAAAACAACCCTAAAGCAAAATATCACCCCCTCCATGTTTGATAATGGGAATGGTGTTCTTGGGGTCATGGGCAGCATTCCTTTCTTCTTTCCTTTCTTCTCCAACCCAAAACACAGCGAGTTGAGTTGATGCGAGTTGATCAATATTTTTTACACACAGCCCTAATCAATCTAACTTATTAGTTGTTTCTGAGACAAGCTATTATACGTGTCATCAAAACGAAGTGTGCTTAGTTGAATTGCTATGACATGCTCACTCACTAAATTCTCTCTCACTGAAGATCTATCGGACATACTGCCTTCCCTGCATGGCTCACTTACCATTATGTGTTGCTATTTGAGCCGTTAGGTCAGATTGTTTTTTGTTTTAGTGCGGATCTGTGATTGCCGCATTCCTACACACATAAAAAAAAAACTGACCCACTGGGAAAAAAAAAGTTTACATTTACAGCATTTTGGCAGACGCCCTCATCCAGAGCGACTTACATTGAGGAAGGACCTTGCTCATGGTGCTGTTAATCAAACTCCGATCTTCCAATTATCAGTCCAACACCTTAACCACTGTGCTACCACTTTCTCCAAAACAAATGCTTTATGTATAAAACTCCAATAATGACAAGAATTCCATAAGGCAGATGCATTCCAAATACGCATGTATAATATTTATAGAATTGTGGCAGAAGGCCGTATCCAGAGCAACTTACATTCACCATATTTATACAACTGATAAGTTAAAGGCCTTGCTCATGGGCAAAGCAGTGTTAATGTGATGGTGCTGGGAATTGAACCCACAATCTTCAGGTCAACAGTCAACATTTTAACCATTGTGCCATCACATCCCCTTTAAACTGTTCTAAGAGTAAGAGCCCAGTATTTGATACGGTTACTACAGAACTACAGAAACAGCAGAAATCAGTATATATACATTGGGGGGGGTTAGTAAAGCTGTGTAAAAATATAGATACAGCTAAATTTTGCGATTTTTTTTTTTTCCACAAGCGTGTATTGATATATTAACCATCAGTACTGATATTTACTGATACGTACTGTTTTACTTAAATATTTAATTAAAACCCCCAGCGTTCCTCTGCTTCTGTAGTTGTTGCTGAAACATAAAAAAATAAGGGCCCCTCCGGTTTTGCATCTGTTGTATTTTTAGCTATTTGTTTTCTTTTGTTTCTGAAGTATGGCAATATATACTTTGATATGTATTGTATCATAACCTATATCCTATCATGAGACCCGTGTCAATACAAACAAGTGTTTATTAAAAAACACTATTATAAAGCTGAATAGTAGCAGCTTTATAAAAAAGTGTTTTTCAATAAACACTTGTTTTTCCAAGCAGCAGAAACAGATGATGCTGTCAGAGCTCATTTATCCTCCTGTGGCGGGAACACAACTCTTACACACATTACGCTACAATTGCACAGCATATCATCTGTTCACTCTGTCTCAGATTCCTTCACAGTGGTACGATGCATCACGGTGCCTCCATATTTCCCTAAAATCGGTTACAACTAGACAGATAATTCTGAGCTGTGTGAAGTGACCCAGAGGAAGGTGGGGGAGTGACATTTGTCGCTTTGGAGAGTGAAGAGTGAAGGGTTTGTTGTAGAGTCTCGGAAGGAGACAGCTGACGCACAGCTGTGCAGACACAAGGGCAAACACAGAGAGAGAGAGAGAGAGAAGGAAAAGGGAATAGAAGTGTGGAAAAGAAACCCTTATCACTGTTACAGGATACACTGAGAAGTGAAGCATGTACAGAGCCCTATTAAATGTACTCTGGTGGATCTGTTTGTGTGTGTGTGTGCGCGCACAAGCAAGTGCAGCTGTCTTATGCCAGAGACAGGCGGTGGCCAACACACACACACAGGATGCAAGTGTCTCCAGAAAAATGGGCGAAAATAGAGGGAGGATATGCGGAGTGCAGGAGACTCGTGATTCGGCACTGAAACGCAAGCTGTGCATTTATTACCGTTGGCTTACCGAGTCTGCACACATCCGTTTATTATACGCTCGGCTATTGAGTAACCCCAGCAACTCATTCCCGTTCCCGTCCACGAGCCAATTTCACAGCACACACATACAATGTTTAAACCCTACACTCATTGAGAAGTTATCTTTTTCTTCAGTTCACAGACATGCAGAGACAAACAGAGGGAGAGAGAGAGAAACAAAGGAAGAGAGAGAGAGAGAAAATAAGAGAGAACGAGGAAGAGAAAGAAAGGAAGAGAAAGAAAGAGCAAAAATGAAGGAAACCAAGAGATGGAGAGAGAGGGAGAGAAAGAAAAACAAAAAGAAGTAGAGAGTAAACTGAGAAAATAAAGTAAGAGAGTAAATTGACCCACACCAAAATCTACATAAAATATAAGTGGGCAAAGAAAGTGCAAGAGAGAAAGATTGAGAAATATAAAGAGAGAGAAAGTACTAAATGTGAAAAAAAAGAAATGAACGTGAGACACCAGCTGGAAAAGGAGTTGAAAGAAAGTAAAATGATGGGACAGCCTCAGAGACACTCAAGCTTTATCCAGCAGTCAACATTTTTTTTGCCCAATGACACACGCCAACAATACAGCTGTAATGAGTTCGCTGCCTGGATGGCGGGTCTGCCAAACAGCCTCCACCTATGCAGTTACTCGGGGAATAGTTTCAGGAATGATCTGGGATTCGGAACAGCTGCAGAACCTCGCTTCCAAAACAACACACCATTTCAGGGGAATTTCACACACCAGATTTATTCAGCCAAGAAATCCTCGTTAACCAAAAAGCTGGAATAATGACACATAAATCCAGAAGTCGAGTATACACTCGGGCTTTCCCTAAATAAATATAGCCCGGGTTAACCAAAAGCGTCAGACTAATGACCCTTTATGGCAAAACGGTGAAAATATTTACTACAACACTTCAACAGAGCGGTTTAAAGTTCTGCACATGCTCAAAATCTGTGTAAGGAAACTGCCCATGGCAGCACTTAGTACCCCGCTTCAACTGGCAAGTCATTAAGATCACAGTGATGGAACACTCTCGAATCTGACTGCATCAGTGCATTTGTTTTTTTTTACATAAAAAAAATGAACTATTAAAATATACACTGGTCCTAACACGATGATTCTATAGTAAGAAAAACTCAAACACACACTGGAAAACGTAATAAAGCCTGATAAAAGTCTTGTGAACTTATTTTTCTCTAGAAATCTAATACCTGGGCTGGTGCTGGAGTTATATTGGAACCGGGATATGCTTTTCCAATGAGCAGAAAGAAAATCTCTCAGGTAAATTAACAACAATTAAATATATGGCAGTTCATCAGTAGTCATTTCAGGAGACCAACACTGTCCTCACCATCAGGTGAGCGCTGGACACGGCAACTGCGGAATATATAACGGATATCCACTGACCAAATAGTCAACAAGTTATAAAAAACTAAAATGCCTAATATAAAGTTCAGAAATTAAAAAAAAATGAAATTAAAACCGACAAGCCGGTTGTCATTGAGTGCCAGCCTCGGCCGAGCACCGACTGTAGCACCAGACCTGGTAGAAAAGAGATATAATTAATTAATCAAGACAGGATTCGGATGTTTTATTCACATCTTTTAAGATAACATAGAATAACAAGTAACTTGTCATTAAGCATTAGAGCCAGTATGAGGTTCTGAGAGTACAGTGTAATAACCAAGCAAAAATGTCACGCTTTTACAGTAATAAAGTTTTGCGACTACAGCTCTAAAATATGTTCTTTTTAAATGTCTGGGTAAAAAACAACAACATTTTTTATTCTTAAATAATATATATAACGTTTTGAAACTAAAATAAAACTAAAAGAGGTAATTGATCGAAATAAACAGATTAAAATAATTGAGCCTAAACTTTTAGCCCAACAATAATCAGAACTAAAATATTTTTTTCAGGAAAACAATCCTTGTAAATATAAAATTTGTTAAAAATACAACTAAAAAACGTCAAACAGTGGCAGAGAAACTTAAAAGCCATCAATTGGTTTGTTTTTTAAACGTTGTGAGTTTAATCAGACGTACGCAATGGTGGAAGTTAACACATGGTGTAAACTAGGGTTGGCTCGATGTCAGATACTGATACCAGTATTGTAAACTCGAGTATCTGCCGATACCGATCCAATACCATCTTTTCTGCTCCGAACATTTAAGCCTTTAACACATTTGTCAGGAAGACGTGCACTTTGCTTAACCCAGCCCTATAAAAGCATCAAGCTCAAACAGTGCAACAAATGTTCAACCAACACAACATGACTCAGTTGTGCAATACTGCTGCATTTTTTATTTTAATATTTCAAACAGTACTGGTAGCAGTTGTTTTTTAATTCTATTAAATGGTTGCAAGTCTTACTTTAAAAGACAGTGTTACCTTAAATTTCCTTAGTTTCCTGAAGAATTTCCATATAGCAGACTTCAAATTTTTTTAACGAAAAAAACAAAAAAAAAATCCAGGGTTTCAGCGTCTTCAGCCATCCTACACAGAGGTGACTATTACTGGCTGCTCGTACCAACAGGAGGAGGACCGGCCGTGTGATTTGTTACGCTTTTCCTGCACACAACAATGTAAGCGTTTTTTACACCACTGTATAGCTAAGAACGAGTAATCGGCCCATGCCCACTTATTTATTTTTGTTTGGAGAAACCAGTGCTGGTGAGAGAATAACTTGTGGTTATGATTAAAGGAATCAACTTGGTCTCTTAGATGTTTCAAAGCTTAAAAATTCATTCAGCAATTGTTCAAATGTTCAGCAATAATCGGAACATTGTAATGTTTCACACATGTGCAAATTGCTTCATAATACTATAAAGTGCAACTTTATACTTTTGCAGTATTTTTAGCAGGAAAATTGATCCCATCCTAAAAAAATAAATACAAAAAGTTTAGAATTCCTTCATGGTAAAGGCGATAAGCTGCCCGAGTCTCACTAATAATGAATAAAACAGCAGATCCACTGAGGCCATCCTGTCACAGCTGCTTCAGATTTATTAAACGAGTGTGTTCCAAATTCACTGTGTTTAAGTGATGATGTAATGGTGCTTAAAAAAAAAAAAACATTCCAATGTACAGCGATACGAAGCCAATTACTAAGCGAGTAAAGGTGAAACATTATTAGTAAGGACATGAGAACCTTTTTAAAAACACAGAGTATCAATTAGTATTAAACACATTAAACACACTGTGTATGAGAAGAATTCAGCTGCCACCTCATGCTTAGTCAAATCAGCCCCTACTGCTGAACAGAGGCGGTCATAACACACTTTTACCGTCAACCTCATTCAGCCATGCTTCATTGTGGAATAAAAACCTTTTCTAAACTTCTCCTTTTGTCTGTGGACCATCAAGGGTACTGAAATCCTTTTAAAAGTATCAGCACTTAGGCATGAACAAAGTTCCATGAAGACAATAAAACTCCTGCTACAATAACTACAACTAGGAACAGGCATAATTAGTCGAAAGCCGATAACTGACGATATTATATTTAAGAAGCCTGAAAATGTGAGAAATACATGTTTGTGTGTTTTCAGTAAGGTGTGCCGCTATTGTTGGCCGTTCCGTTTTTTTAAAACAGCAAAGTACTTTTACTTCCCTTTTAACCCCAGCACAACACTCTGACCTTACGTACTCCAGCATACTGTACAACTAACTGCTCTTTTATGTAAGGAAACGTGATTTTGATGATGAGCGGTGACTTTGGTGTGTACTAGCGTGACTCGGGTATCCGGCTGAGCCGACCCTCTCAATGAAGTCTGTGTGAGTAGCAAGGAGACTAAGAGTTACTCATGTTTGGAGGGAAAAATACAAGAACGAGTATAATACAAGGAAGCCTGACTCATTTAGAAAAATGTGTGACGGAAAAAGGAAAAAAGTGGTACAGAGAAAGGAAGACGAAAACAAACAGCACTGACTGGAGTGTGCTTGCCGGCGCTCTCTCGAGCTTGCGTTCGCTTGTCACCTGCTCTCACAAAGGAGGTGATGCATTGCTAGCAGTGTGTTTGGGTTTCTCGCTGATTTATGACAGCTTGGTTTGCATTTATTACATAGCTGCTTGGGCTGATGCACTGCTAAGAAGACTAATGGAAAATGGAAGAACTGTAACAGATAGAAGGGAAAGATCGCACAAGCTATTTTACATTCGCAATGCACCCTATCCCCTTAGATCCACAAGCACCACCATACAGGTCCCTCCATACCATAAAATGCAAGGTCTGCATGAAAACCTTCAGCCCTGCTGATTTTGTATGTTTGCCCACTGAAAAAGAATCAATGAGTCTGTAAAGGGACTCTCTTAAGGGACTCTCTTAAAGCGTGTGCTCTTAATCTCCGCTTGTTACCTGTATAAATGACACCTGTCCACAGAAGCAATCAATTAATCAAATTTCAAACTCTCCATTATGGCCAAGACCAAATAGCTGCTCAACAATGTCAGGGACAAGATTGTAGAGCTAAAAAATGCTGGAATGTGCATCGCCAAGCAGCTTGGTGAGAAGGTGACAACAGATGGTGCGATTATTTGCAAATGGAAGAAACACAGAATAACTGGGATCTTGCATGCGCTGAAGGAGATCGACGCTTTGTAAAGTTTCAGTGATTAAGAGAATGGTATAGAATCAGCCCAGAACTACACAAAAGGAACCATAGTCACCAAGAGAATAATTGGTAATGCACTACCCCATGAAAGACTGAAATCCTGCAGCTCCTGTACAGGCCCATCTGAAGTTAACAGCTAATTAACATCTAAACAATTCAGAGTAGAACTGGGTAAAAGTGTTGTGTTCAGATGAGACCAAAATCAATCTCTTTGGCATCAACTCAACTTACCACGTTTGGAGGAGAAGGAGAAATGCTACTTATGACCTCTAGAACGCCATCCCCACCATCAAACATGGAGGTGGAAACATTGTGCTTTAAATGTGTTTTGTTGCTAAGGGGACAGAACAACTTCGTCGCATCAAAGGAATGATACACAGAGCCATGTACCACCAAATATTGGGTAAGAACCTCCTTTTCTTAGCCAGGCATTTAAGATGGGTCGTGGATGGTTATTCTAACATAAAAATGACTTAACGAACACAACAAAGACAACAAAGCTAACTCTAGACTTTAATCCTATAGAAAATCTGTGGAGGGAGCTGAAGGTTTAAGTTGCTAAATGTCAGCCTCGAAACCTTAATGACTTGTAGAAGACTTGCTAAAAGGAGTGGGACAAAATGCCTCCTGAGGTGTGTAAAAGGGGTTTGCCACCAAGTACTGAGTACTAAGGGGTTAAATGCTTTTCACTCATTACAATGAAACTCAACTCAACTTTTTTGACGTGTTTTTCTTAATGTTCAGCAGGGGATCAAATATATTTTTTTCCCTCACTGTAGATTACTAAAATGTGTGCTACGGCTCAAGAAAAAAAAACAACAAAAAAAACCCTATAATTGCTGACCAGCTTTTTGCATGTCTCCACTGGTATTTTTGCCCATTCATCTTTAGCGATGAGCTCCAAACTCTTTCAGGTTGGAGGGTGTCCTTGCCATCACCCTGATCTTTAGCTCCCTCCACAGATTCTCAATTGGATTTAAGTCAGGACTCTGGCTGAGCCACTGCAAAACGTTAATGTTTTTGTCTGCTAACTATTTCTTCACCACTTTTGCTGTGTGGTCGGGAGAAGCCTGTGTCATTTCTGGTCAAAAAAAAACAAACAAACTTGCTAGTTGAATAAAACTAACTTCAAGTCAGAATTTGCCAGGGGTATAAATAATTTCGGGCTTGATGGTATGTATGTGTGTGTATATTATATATATATATATTAAATAAAAGTTCAGATTAGGTGCCTACTGAATTGTGGAAAATGCAATACATCAAAATGTGGGAAACAACTGAGAA
The DNA here is from genome assembly GCA_005784505.1 of Bagarius yarrelli. Lineage (NCBI taxonomy): Eukaryota > Metazoa > Chordata > Actinopteri > Siluriformes > Sisoridae > Bagarius > Bagarius yarrelli. The sequence goes on along the minus strand of VCAZ01000180.1, from coordinate 625,124 downwards.
AGACGCTGCATATGAGCCGATACTGAGCATCTCAATGTTTAGAAAGTAAGCGGTTTCGGGTAGAAGCAGGTCTGCGCTTGTCCAGGCCCTCAGTGCTGGTAATGAGTTCGCACCTGCTTTCTGACAGTTCCCACAGCACACCTGTGCTGCCTGTAACGGAAAGCTAAATTTATTACTTTTCCCACACCAGTGTTTCAGCTGACGCACACACTATTTTGGATTCCTCATGACTCTTGATGTAGAATAAACACACACACACACACACACACACAGACATGAGAAGTGGTAGCTTAGTGGTTGAAATGTGCAGTAAGACATCTTACAAAATAACAAATGCCTACTGCAAATCGCCGTCCAGCGTCACACCTCCTGAATGCAAAAGACTAAAGGATCAAAGACAACATTACCTGTACTATAAAGTTTTCTCACCAATGAATGACACGTAATGAATTGTAGTAATCACAGTACTGCCAAATAGAATTTATTAAAAATGGAATTAGGTGCAGCAAATTTTCACCTTTTGTGTAACTAGCAAAACTTGTCAGTGCTGCTGTAGTTGATCCCATTCGAAAAAGTACACAAAACTACATAAGCCAGGTGTTGCTAACAAAACACACTAAAATTAAATTAGTGTCAGTTGTTGGGTTGACAGGTCGGGTTGTTGCTATTTGCCTGCCATTCTTGCTTTGTCTGCACAGTGTACGTGACAGCGTACAGACAGACAGGTAGGAAATCCTATCGTAATGTTCAGACTGAATATTTTGATTGGACAAACATAAGTGTGTATATATATATATATATATATATATATATATATATATATATATATATATATATATATATATATATATATATATATATATATATATATATATAGTAATGAAGTGAAGTGGTCCGAATGTATTTTTTACAATAAATGTTTCTAAAAACATCTCCAACTTTACCTTTGAGGTGTTGGTCTACTGACAGGAGGATTGTGGGGTTTGGTTTCCAGCACCATCACACTGACTATGTTGGGTCCCTAACATGATCCCCAAGTTACACTGTAGGATCTCAGTTGTCATAATGTCAGACTGTACGACACACAAAACGTTTTAAAAATGGACACACACAACGAGACTCATCTGGGGCTTATTGTAATAATTGCGTCATCAGTTTCGGCGCTTCCATTGGTTCTTGGTTTGACAGTTGTATGAGAGGGACTCGCACTGTAGGATAGTGTCTGAAAACTTCTGAAACTGCCAGACGCCCATCAAAGACAAACTACTAATAACCGATCAACGACTGTTGCAATCAGTAAACACATCGCACTAGAGATCAAAGAACACAGTTTGTAGCGTAGGATAATGGGAATCTTTTAGGATTTCGAAATTTGTCTCTGCTGACCAAGTGGTGGCCAAAATCACACAGTGTTAGCAGGTGTTCACACACCTACGAGTCTGTGATGTTTCTAATAGGAATGTAATGATTCAGTGGAAACCACATTGGATGATTCCGTACTGCTGGTTCAGTAACTTTGTACCTGGGAGCATAAGACATATTAAAACACATATCTAGGGTTGCAAATTGCTTTTGAAGTCACACCAGTAAACAATTTCATCAATTGAGAAAAAACCAAAAAAAAAAAAAAAAAAAAAAAAAAAAAACTCGTAACCCTGACCTGGCATCTTTTTAAACATCACTTTTAACACTGGATAGAGAAATGTTTCTCACCTGCAATTTAAAAGCATGGTTAGCACCACTATCTACCCAGGCTTATAAACCTCTGGCAAAAGAGACTGGATGGATGTAGCAACACAAAAACGCCACCAAAGGTAGTGTTAATGTGGTTGTGAGCTGTATTCATCCAAACTGGGACACTGACAATGCAAATATGTAACTAAGAATGTTAGACTAGGGTTTAGGATTGTACAGAGTAAAACATCTTATTATAAACCGTCAGGATTAAATGTTACCCTTATGGATTAATCATTACTTTTTAAATAGGGCAGTGGAAAAATATAGCAGCTAACTATCGCAATTTTTTTCCACAATAGTCTATTAATATTCACCTATTAGGTGTTTTTTTTATACAGGGACAAAGACGGACAATACTGCAGGAATAAAATGACCACTGCTTGCGGCCTAGAACACTATGACTAAACTTTACAGTTAAGATGTGCAATTATTCACAATCGCAATACAATCACAATTTTAAACCGCACAAGGCTGCTTAATAATTTATTTATGTTTTCATTTAGATGTAATGTAGACTGCAATGTCCTCATGTGCATGATTAAGATGTTAATCAGAGTTCACTCAGTGCGCCACGCAAATAGACTATGTGCACACTCGCTTCTGCATTCGAAGTCAGCCAGCAGTGCTGCCAGATTGAGCGGTTTTGAATTTGATTGGCTTGGGCGGGTGTACAAAATCCCATGGGGATTGCAGCTTCTTTTAAGTTTAATAAATGGACAGTTTATGAGCCGGAAACTGTCAAATTTATCCGGCAACACTGTCAGTCAGATCACTCGGTGTTGCTACGATCTGCGCAAGGTTACGGTCAACAACATGACTCAGATTATCCAAACAACTGTCATCGACATCGACAACCAGGAAGTAGAAGGGCATCAAGGCCTCCATTACAATTAGGACGGGTAGTGTCTTTACATCCCCTTATTATGGATGCTATCTTATGCTAGCACAGCAGAGTAACTTTAATAATAATAATAATAATAATGTTTGTCTGTCTTAGCGTGTCTACTATTATATATTTCAGTTGCATACAGTTTTCCTAACGACATTATCAAACAAGGATTCAAGCACAAGAGAGGTAATAATTACAGCCGAGTGCTACCGATTATTGAGGAAAAGCCCAAATCCTCACAAGGAAGTGAACAGCTATCTTAAATACATATTACGCTTCATATTATGTAAATAACATGGGTGTGTTTTAATAAATGATCGATTTTTTTTTTTTTAAATATGTACTAAAAGCATGTTCTGTTGTCTTTCTTCTACGCACATTTTGACTGGTGTTATTAACATGAGTAAAGTAAGATCATTAATAATGGTAATAAATAATACAAACTAATAAAAACTGGGCTACAATGAGAATCTCCCACAAATTGTTTAGAAGCTATTTTCCATCTTAAGAACATATAGTAAATTATTAATTATTATCCAAGACACCATTAATTAAGATCAAGCAGTTCATACAGTACCGTACAGGATGTTATTTCATTGTAAAAAAAATGTATAGACTAAACAACTCATTTTGTTTTATGATTGAAATTTAAGTTTATTACATTACAGTTTTGTTTAGTTATACATTTCTTGTTTACCGAATACATTTAGAATAAAAAACTAAAATTGCAAATAAAATTGCTATTAAAATATTTATTGAAAAATTTGCAAGATGATTATTGCCCTACCTCAGCCGTGGTGTGTTAATGCCCAGACGCTGTAGGTAACCCTGGCATTCGAGGGTACATGAAGTATGTAGCACCACTGGGTGATTTTCACATAAACTAGTAAAACAAATACCTCTTTCTCTCTCTGCCTCTCCTGCTTTCTCTCTGTCGTTACCTTACAAACCCAAAGCACAGAGCATACGCTGCAACTGAAGATATATACGACATACGGTTACTGCCTCAGGCTCTAACTGATCATCAAGTCATGATTGTGTTTTGAGATGAGGGGGAAAAAAACAAAAAAAAAAAAAAAAAAAAAAATGTACCAAAACTGCAAGTTGCCAAGATGCTTAAAATTAACAAGTTAAGTCATGAGCCAGTTTAGCATTAAACTTGACTATGGCTCCTATCCAGGTACAAAAGTCTGTTGCAAAATTTGTAAAGCCTTATATGGCCTGTAAAGTGGCATAAATTCTCATGCGGTATTAAGCATAAATTTTTACAATTCTACAATCTTTAGATTGTAGATAAATTTAGATAGAACCCAGATGTTCTAAAAAAATGTACTTGAGAAACCCTTAGAGAACGATGAACCCTATTGTACCGTTTCTGTACAATTTAGAACCATTTCTAACAATAATTTGTAAAGGAAAATTAGTAGTTGTTTGGAATTTTATACAGATTTAGATAAACCTGTAAGAGGGTTGGAATGAAATGTTTTGGAAAAGATTTTAAAAATAAATAAATAATTTACAAAAAGATCAAGATAAATAATTTAAATTGAATTAGAATCAAATGAAATGATTAATAATTCATATAATTCAAATATGAATATAAAACTTTTTTTTTTTCTGAAGTATTAGCAAATCCCTGTTCTCTTAAGTGTTTCTTACATTGTGTTCCTAAGTAAACGTATACTGTGTGGGAATTTACTTGATTTACTTGTTCTATAAACAATAATAATACTTTTACGATTATTATTATTAAACTTATCATTTAGGAGTGGGTGGTACGGCCAAAATTCTATTTTACGGTAACGGTATGTTAAATATAGTTATTTAAACAGGTAGTTATTTAGAACATTATTACGGTTAATAATCTATTCAAGGTTACTGATGTATACAGTCATAACACCCAGTCCTAATAATAATAATAATAATAATAATAATACTTTATCTCCCTTATACAAACAAGCAATTGACGCTAAAGGGCCTTGCTCAGGGGCCCAGCATTGGCGATTTGGTGGTTAAACCCTGATCTTCCAATTAGCAGTTTACCCACCTCGACCACTGGGCTGGAAATTTTTAAAAATCAACCTAACAAATATTTTATATATCAAGTAATAGAATCATTTTAGGTTCTGAATCATTACTTTACAAACATAAAGGGTTCAGTCGTCCTCGGACACAATGATGTTAACTTATGTGCTGAGAGGCATTTTTCACAGATACATGAACAGTATGTACAGAAAGAGAGAAAGAAACAGACGAAGATTTATGAGTCACTGTGGTTGGAAGAAGAGCAGAGGGATTGAAAAAAAAAAAAGAATGTGATTAAATTGTTTACATTTTACATGATAATTTGTGGCAACATTTCTCCGAAATGGAGCTTTAACAAAACCTGTATACACTTGATTTCTTTGTTCCTCACAGGTTTGAGCAGAAAATCTAGCTCAAAAAAATAAAACAAATAAAAACCTGTCTAATGACCAGCATTCCTCCTTCTTCACTTCCAGAAAGAGGAGAGCACAGAAGATGCTGCTGGTTTCTGTTGTTTGTCGAGTTTGTCAAGGCGGACGTTAATACAAACAAAAGGCTTTCATCAATGTCACAAAGCCAATTTCTTCCTTTTCCTTTAAAACATCACATCATTTCTGCTTTCAGATAAATGGCCTTTCAGCAGGTCTTTCAGCAGGTAAATATTTGCATTCAGGCTGAGGTGGTCCTGACTCAGGAGTGGCTGCTTGCATGAGAAATCTATTCGCTTTATTTTTTGTGTTTATATTTGCTGGTTTATTACAATAGAAAAAGAAATCAATACAGTATTTCATGAGTTCCTAATGGATATTTTAATCCCAACACTGCAGATGGTTTTGAGATTTCTAAACACCAAAAGTGACAAAAATCGTGTAGAATGTTCTTCAGTCCAAATGAGCCTCCGTTACGGCGCTATTATGATTTTAGGGTCCTCATCATCAACAGCAATCAGATGGCTATTGTACAGTGTATGGTTTAGATTTAGGTGCTAGCATGATAATCTATTCTAAATCTTGATACACTTGAAATAGTTAAGCCCGATTTAGTGAAACAGCATTTTGTTTTCACTAATACTGAATCGTTGTATTGTTTTTCTGTCTAAACATACAATTTTTGTCTTATTAAATTAACTAACATAAAAATGTATCCCAATTCTGGGTTACACAATGTTCAATGAAATAGATAAAATAAACGTATATTTCTAATAATTCTAATTTTCTGACGGACCTTGTGCGATTGCGTCTTCTCAATAATGTGCAGCACACACTTTATAGATTCCTGAATTCCTTGTAGTCCATCAGATGCAGCGTGCCTTTTAATCAAATAAATAGTTTGCTTCCTGCTTGCATAAATGCATTTTAGTTCAAACAAAAAGATTTTAAATTCATTCATTCATTCATTCATTCTTTTATAACCGCTGATTCCCTAATTCAGGGTCAGGGGGATCTGCTGGAAGCTATCTCAGCCGTCTCTGAAAGGGTTAAAGGCAGAAGGGGTACACCCTGGACAAGTTCGCCAGTCCATTACAGGGCCACACACACACACATTTATTAATTTTTAAAACTAAATATATTATTCTTCTACTGCAAATCACTTCCAATAAAAACAAAAAAAAAATGACCTTTTCTTCTCTAAACAAGCTCTTTTTGAAATAAGGCAGGTAGTCTAGCTATATAATTAGTTCTTAGTAATTAATTAGTAAATAATTAGTAGTCTTTAGCTTGAAGTCAGCACTAATATAATGCACAGTGAAACTAAGATAGGGTTCTGTTGTTATAGCGTAATATTCCTACATTCAGTGTAAAGCTGTGGAACTGCAAGGCAGCTAAAACACGCACCAGAAAGAAATTTTATATCTCCCATCCAGCGCTTAGATGAGGATTTTAAATCCCTCTTTTGTCACTGCATTAAAAGGCACTATGTCTTTAGGAAACTTAGGTGTGCTTTTTGAGAGTAATCTTTCCTTTGAGGGCCACATTTGTAAAAATGCATTTTATCATCTTAAAAATATATCTAAACTACGACCTATGCTCTTAGCCCGGTTCTGTCAACACTGCACTGGCTCCCTATTAAATATCGAATAGATTTTCAAATCTTGTTAATTACTTATAAAGCACCTCGATACCCGAGTGAGCTCCTATCCTATTATAGTCCTCCACGTCCGCTGGGCTCTTGGGACTCATTTAATTATGCCTAGAATAACAAAATCGCCTAAACTTTGGAATAACTTACCTTGCACTGTTCGGGAGGCAGACACTCTCTGTCAGTTTAAAACTAGATTAAAAACACATCTCTTTAACCTGGCCTACACAGAATACACACATTTTTATTATTCAAATCCGTTAATGGATTATCAGGCTGCAATAGTCAGGTCAACCGGAACCGGGAAACACCACCAATAACACATAGTGTATTTGTTTATCACCAGTCGAACTGCATCTACGCTAACATGTGTCTGTTCTTTGTTATTCCGAGCTCAACGTCGCCACCATCACTTGGAGACAATAAGGCAGTTTCTCTTGTCTTCTAAGCGGCCATCCGGACAAGACCACGGAAACTTTACTGCAGCATGGGTAACCTACTGGTTTATCTGGTTAGAGGAGAACTGAGCCTGGTTCAAATGATCCCACGGAATCAGAAGAAGCCATAATCCCACTTTAATGGTGGGCGATACACGCACATGGCCAACATGCTGATTGGCCGCACAAAGCTGTGTGCACTCAATTGGCTGGTATGACCCTCACTCAAAGAGGAGGATTCTAACCCCACACTATTTCTGTAAGTTTTACTACTTAGAGCTAAACCATCACTTCCAAGCAATGGATCGACGGTACAGGAGTGCAGGAACTGGTGTGATGGATGATTGCTGATTAGAGGGCCATGAGTTTAGATCCCAGAAACACCAAGCTGACCATCAGGCTGCTACCCTGGACCCTACACAAGGCCCGTCACCCTCAACTGATCAAAAGTAAAAGTCACTTCAGAAAAGGTATAATACAATACTTGAACATTTCAAACAATTGAAAGCGTTTGTACTAAATAAGTATATGCAATTTAATGAAATGCACAAAAAAAAAAGATATCATCATGTAGATTGTCTGCTTTTCATCATTGTAATAAAACTGCCTTTTAAAAAATTTCTGACCAAGATCAATCCCTGGCCGACAGTAAAAAGGAGACCACACCCTGCACGTGTGTGTGTGTAATTCAGCAATGGAACAAAAGTACTGTGTACCATACACTTTGCCTTGGCTTTTCCGTAATATCTGGCTCCATCACATTAATCAGTCCGACAGTGTTGTATTCTGAGTAAACGTTTTACGTTTTGGTGACAAAATTAGTAAAAAAAAAATCTGGGAATCTGTGTAAAAATATCAATACAGCTAAATATCTTTATTAATTTTCACGATAATGTATCAACATTCTAAGCTCTAGTATCGAGATATATTTAGGTTATGTTGTAAAGTGATTTAAGTTTAGTTTAATATTTAATTAAAGTGCGTGTCAAACCACTTCCTCCTCCGTTCCTGTAGTTGTTGCTAACACATACGGCCATTTTCTCAGAAACAAACATTCTGGGTGCCTCTGACTTTGTATTCATTGTATTTTTAGCTATTTGTTTGGAAGTATAGCAATATGTGTTGTATTTTAACAAAGTATATTGTGATATTCTGATGCCCTTTGCCAATAGTTTAGCTGCATGTCTGTTCGATATCAACGTCATGTTTCGGGTTATCTGACATTTGACCAGACAATTATCACTAACATTACAGGTCATTTACTCTTTTGGGCATTTTGTTTCCATAGTCTTGTTGATTTTGTAACCGGGATTGTGTTTACAAGAGCAGGGTCAATTTTCCTATTCACCCTCATCTGATTACTGTGTTTGGGTTTACACAGTAACCGGAAAATCCATCTCCTTGCATTCCGACCTTTTTTCCCTTAGCATTAAAAAAAGCAAAAAGGTGCAGAAACACACGCATCTAAAAACTAAAATAGCTAATCGAGGTCTTGCTAGATATACTTACAACATTGACTGAGTCTGGTAACCCTTGATGTAGACTAATGCTGTGTTTAAACCAAATGTGAATTTAATTATTACATAATTATAACCTAATTAAGTATATTACATACAAGGTCAATGCAAAGATGTGGACAGAAGCGAATTTGCAAAGGGCGATGCGAGTGGCACTAAACGCACATTAGCCTCAATTGCATCTTCCGCACAAGTTCAAATATTTCTTTATAACTCAAGTGGAAAATTTGCATGACACACTGCAATGAAAAACGATCAGCCGAGAGCTTATTGACACGTCCGTGGAATCAGATGATGGAGGAGAGCTTTATTGTAGCCGTGTGCAGAAAACCCGAAAATTTATATTTTACTAAAAAAGTAACCTAGACTGAGTGATGTGATGCACATATTCGCTTTGTGTATAACATCTGCTCCAGTGTTTACATATACAGTATAGCACCTTGCACCGACAAAGCAATGAGGTCATCAGGGTTATTTTTAATGAGAGCTGGGATTTCCAGCGACCTCATCCGTTGATAACCACATGTGGGTGTGTCCAGTAAGGTAACAAAGTAAGATTTGACGCAAAAATTTAAAAAAACTACTACTAATGTGGGTAAATGGTGGCTCATGGTTAATGTGTTAGACTAAAACCCCGAAGATTGTGAATTTGATTCCCAGCTCTACCAAGCTGGGCCCCTGAGCAAGGCCCTTAACCCCTAATTGCTCAGTTGTATAGATAAGATAAATGTAAGTCACTCTGCCAAATGCTGTAAATGTAAGTGTAATGCAGTGAATACTGATGGGTGTGAAGACATAAAAGCATCCAGAGAGAAAAAAAAAGCACACTACTCCATCTTTGCTTATATACTGAGCAATTTCATACCCAAACGTTTAATCTCTGACCAATATGTTGCCACCGATATGAATTTTGATCGCCATCATAAAGTACTCTACATGTGACAGTAATCAGTAAAACTTATTGTATGCTGAGCCCCTGAGCAAGGCCCTTAACCCTTAATTGCTCAATTGTATGATAAATGTAGGTCGCTCTGGATAACAGCATCTGCCAAATGCTGCAAATGTAAATGCAAATGTAGCTTATAGTTTATTTCCTGGTGTCCTGTTTCTTGGTGTCCGGGGCCTGAGCAAGCGAATGAGGGAGGAGATCCTCGCACCCAGACAGCCACCTGCACTTACTCATACACCGTAAGCTTAATTGTCCTGTGTGTGTGTGTGTGTGTGTGTGTGTCAGGAGCAGCACTTTAGGAACGCACTAAAGAAAGAGAAACAATGACGGCTCCTATACGATGGCTTTTTGTAACTTAGTGCTATGATGACTCTGTCTGGAGCGACACCTAACTTGCCCGGAAAAACGTTGTTGTGTTTCCTGAGCGAACTTTTCCAGAGGAAAATCAATGCCGTCTGGATAAACTGAGAGACACTACACTGTGATAATATCACTCCATGGTGATGAGGCATTGTAACCCCACATGACTTTTGATGATCACATAAAGGTTTATGTCTAATCTTTCTGGAACACTAGGGCCAGACAATCATCATAACTATATAATATCCCCATTAGTTTCACTAGCAGCTTCTGGCTTGGCTGCTTTCTACCACGGCACTGCAGAAATCCTAAAACTCCCTGTTAAAAAGGCGTTCGATTTACATCGGAGCACAGCTGACGATAAATATGGCTGAAATGTAAACGCTGACTCTTTCTCCAAAGAAAAATATTGGCGTTTCTATAGTTACAGCTTACCTACACGGTCATAAAAGGCAACCAAGCAACAAAATGTACAGCTTATAATCACTGATATGATGATTTTTTTCTTTGTAGCAAAACGTTTATCCTAAGGGAAGTCTTTGGTGTCAGTGCTTTGTAACGATCACTAAGTTTTCCACCATGACAGAGGGCTTTGTCCTTTCTTGCTTATTGTCTTTCTGACAAAGGAAAGATAAAACCGAGTCTCCTGAGGGTCTGTGGTTGTTGTGATGTAGGAACTGTTATCAGGAACTCTATGCCGACACTATACAGGCCGTTCAGTAATAAATGACTAACCGCTGTTACTGTTGAATCAAATTCCGTAGAGGTTTTAAAGAGGTCTGTGGTTAAGATTGTAGGTTCAATTCCCAGGACCACCAAGCTGCCACTGCTGGGCGCTCGGCTAAATAATAACTCATGATAAATGTATGTCGCTCTGGATAAACAAACAAATGCCAGAAATGTAACTGGGGAATGGAAAGCTCTTGGGTTACGGTGTTGGACTGCGGATTGGAAGATCAGGGTTCGATTCCCAGCACCACAGTGTTGCCACTGATGGGCCCCTAATTGCTTGCTATAAAAAAGAAATAAATAAGGGCGAGTCTGCCAAAGGCTGGAACTGTAAATCCAAATATCAGCCTGGCTTTGGCCACAGGTGGATCACACGTGTGTGTGTGTGTGTGTGTGTGTGTGTGTGTGTAGAATCATGAAGGAACCCATGATCCATTAAAATATATGAGAACTATAGCTGAGAGGGAGAGAAACTTTAAAAGATTTACAGGCAAACAAACAGCGCAAGTCTTATTGTGGCCGACAGCCAACACGTCTAACACACACACACGAGTTTAGACACACCGACGCCTAGAAACCGGGCAAGATTTATAACACCACTCACCTCAATACTTATTTAATTAATTAAAAAAATAAATAAAACTTTTATGACTGTAGGCTGTGGTTACAGAAGGTAAACTTTCAAATATAAAAAAGACAGAATGAAATCCCAGCCCGGTTAAACCCATGTGTGTTTTCTGGTTTTTTACAACAGTAACAGTTGGAGCAGCAACTGCACAGCAGATCCCTAACGTTAAATCTACAAGATTACATAACGATTCTAATCAAGAGGTTTATAATCCCGAATTACACAGACTACCAGACTATCTGCATGCGCGGATAAAAATAGTTATCCTGTTTTCTCATTACTTACCGAAACGGCAGGCAAAGGAGAAGATTTCTGGTGTGGGATCCGGTTCGGGAAAAGTTTTCCGTTGGTCTTGATTTAATTCCGGATTTTTTTTTTTATTATTGAATCCGAGCAAATTTAAATCCAGCCGTTACAAACACACACGCACGCACGCACGCACGCACGCGCGCCACTAAAACCAGTGCCGGCTCACTTTACTGTAGGAAAAGAAAGTTAACAAAAAAGAGGTTCAAACACCAAATAAATAAACACCTGTACAGATTCTTCCTAAACAAACTAGCGTAAACTTCTTTCCTACATCAATTCTGAACCGACAGCCAACGCTCTAACCGCCGCGCCAGGCTTTTCGTCCTCTTCTCCGGGAGACCGCTACCAGGTGCTCATTTGCATAACCTGCTCCCATAATGTCCAATCATCACGCGTCGATTTAAATATTCGATCAGTCACTCGGCCAATCAGTAACGAGCTGAGGAAAAGACCCCGTGACCTGGCAGCGGGATCGTGTAAATGATACTTGACGTGCTTGCGCGCGCGCGCGCGCGCCCCTGAGAGAAACATTTTTCAGCAAAGGGGATATGAACTCTCATATTACCTCAAAGGAAAGAACAGGATTCAACTTGTTAACCCTTTTATTTAAAAAACCTCAAAACAAAACAGTTTTTTATGTTTGTATGGTTTTTTTTCCACAGACTAATTGTTTATGTATATCCCAAAGAAAGAATTGAGAAAAAAAATCACCCCAACCTCTTTGCAATTTTAAAAGAGTTTATTATTACAGAGCAGGCAGCTTTAACTGTATACAATTACCTGCCTGAGGCGGTAAAGACAGTGATTTCGACTCCTCATTGTTAACAGTCAGATCTTCCAGCTCTTTGCCCGGCACTGAAACATAGTATTCTGAGGTACTGGTGAAAATACAGTAGTATTAGTCTTTCTTTCACAAATTTAACCCCCAGAAAAGGTAAATGTGAAGAATAGTAGAAAATGGATGACAGCGAAAGTGCTGATAAGTCATGTGTTCATACTTGCCCACAGCTTGCTAAGCTTTAACTAAAAAAAAAACTCCACAGAGATCCCGTGTTATGACTCTACATGCTTTCCCACATCAACACAAGTCTCTAACTGAAGCCTGAATATCGTTCGCCTTTTGTGTTTGGGTTCAGTGCAAATAAAATGTGGAATGATTTACACAAAGAATGAAAAAAGAACACAAGCTTGGGTTGTACATACACATACATACATATACTACTGTATATAGCTGAAAGGTTGTGGACAACCCACATGTGTGTTTTCCCCAAACTATTAGTACAAATTCAAAAACGTCTTTGTATGTTGTAGTCTTATAGTATTTCTTCACTGAAACTAAACACCCAGCATGACAATACTCCTGTGCACAAACCCCCCTGGGACATGGTTTAGTCTGATTGGAGTGCAAGAACTGAATGTCCTGGACTGGACTGTCCTAAACTGGAACATCGACTGCACCCAATACTTCCTCACCTACAACAATATGGATGCAGTCTGGTGTCCCATTACTTTTGTTCATACAATGTATATATGAACCATGAGCTTTTTATAAGTAATACAGGAAATACCCTGAACAGCCATTTCCTTGCTTATACATACCGTTTACAATCTCTACCTGCTCCCTAAAGATCTCCTTACAACCCAGGTGTTTCTTTGGTAAATACTTACCCAAGTGCAGGTGCTTAGCTTGGGTCTCTTTACAACCATCAAGTTCTTGGCTTTCCTGCTGTTCTTACTCTGTTTGCTTAACTCACTCAGCTTTATTGCCATGCACGTGCGGTTAATAAGATTTGGCTCAAATCGATCTATATGTAATCTAACCTGCTGGAGTACAGCTCCAAGGTCTAGAGTTCCTGTTACCAGCTGTGCATGTTCTCCTGTGTCTGTGTAAATTTCCTCTTATTATTCTGTTAATTCCCACCTTACAAAATAATATGCCAGTATTAGCAGTTTATTGCCCTGCAATGCTCAGACTGATGTTTCATTCAGCATGTATTCTATCCTCAGAACCCTGCCCAAGATGGAGCGGTTGCTGAGGACGAATAAATAAACGAATGAGCACCGACACCGCCAATGTAGATAGCCTTTAATTTGCAGAATTAGTATAATCACGCTGTCAGCAAAGAGCAGTTAGAAAACAGAGTCGAAGCAGTCAGGGAAAGTTTTTGGATCAGTCTGCAAGATCACAATGAACCAAACGAGAGGGTATAGGATATGAAGTCTAGAGAGAATGGATAGAGATTGTAGTTTTAATATAACAGTAATGATAATAATATCAAAAAATAGCACCATTGTAACCTAGTACCTAGCTTTGCTCCAATAACGCTTTTCAAGCATTCTGATATGGTTTTGGAAATGTTACTTTAAATGTGCCAAAAACCTTTGCTTAACGTTGGTAGACAAACAATTCAAGAACATTCATCAAGTACAAAGAACGTCCTAATTGCATTTCAACAGCATTGTTTTAGAAATGCTTTCTCTCAGCATCACAAGAACTTATCTTAACTATTAATAACATTATAAGAATGTTCCATCAACAAATACATTAAGAACATTTTGTCCTAACCTTTAGACAACTTATAAATAATGATAGCAATCGTTGTGGGAACCTTCCCTGTCAGCTGAGTAACAACATTGTGCGAGCATTCATCAGGTACAAACAAATCTCGCAACATCACAAGAACCTATATTAACTATTAGTAACATATTGAAAATGTTTCATTCGTTTATCTTCTATACCTGCTTATTCTCTAATTCGGGGTCACAGGGATCTGCTGGAGTCTATCCCAGCTGTCTCTGAAAGGGCAAAAGGCAAGAGGGGTTGCCAGTCCATCACAGGGTCCTCACAATTTAGAATCACCAATCAACCTTACATACATGTTTTTGGACTCCAGTACCCAACCCTAACCATAACCCTACATAAGACAAGATGGGGAGAAAATACAAACTCCACACAGAAAGGCCTTTGCCCGGAAATTGAACCCGGGTCTTCTTGCTGTGAGGCAACAGTGCTAACCACTAAGCCACTGTAAAACCACTGTGAAGCCCTGAAAACATTCCATGAACATTATTTTAAGAACGTTTTGTCGATAACCTTTAGACAACTTTTAAAGAATGTTAGCGAAGGTTGTGGGGACGTTCCCTGTTAACTGGATAACAAACAATGTGCAAGCATTCAACAAGTACAAATAAAGTCATAAGGACGTTCCCAGAACATGGTTCTGAAAATGTTATTTTTCAACATCACAAGAACATATAACTATTAAAAAACATAACAAGGAACATTGTCTGCTAGCTGGATGACAACATTGTTTGAGCATTTATCAAGTACAAATAACATCCTAAGGACGTTTCTCGCAACATCACAAAAATGTATATCAAATATTGATAATGTTATGAGAATGTTCCATAAACATTGTTTAGACAACTTTTAAAGAATGTTAGCAAATGTTGTGGTAATGTTTCCTGTTAGCTCGGCTACCACACAGAATAGCCGCACACCAGGCTAAAATAAACTGCACAGCTGTACAAATCAGGTTTTGCAGGTTTAAATGGAATTCTTATGTTTTTATAAAAAAAAAAAAAACCCAAAACATTTCAGCAAATCATTTTTTGCAAAAAAAAAATGCATATTCGTAATCTACACAGTGAAAACAACTCGATCTGCAAAAGTATGTCAATACCTACATTTCGAAATGTGATGGAAACATTGTCTTTTATTCAAGGACTTTTGCAGGTCTTTCTGTTTTAATGTCTCTGGCAGGATTTTTTTTTCCACTCTTGTGTCCAGCTTGCTTCCTTTTGTGAATGATGGCATTCACTGTTGGAAAGAGGTTCCACAAACACAAAGGTGTCTTTTGATGTGGGTTTTTTTTTCTTTTTTTTGGGTGGGGGGGGGGGGGGGGGTGTGGAAAGTCAATATTTTCTATTTTAGCCTTTGTGAGCAATATTTTAAATCATTTAACAATCCAAATAAATCAACTAGAGCAAATCAAGTAGAGCTTGAGTATAAACAGCCGTACTGAGTCTATTGCTCCAATATTTAGGGTGGATTTTACAATGCAGTTACCTAGACTAGAATTTATGATAGATAAATCCTGGCTGAAAACTTGCACACAGCTGTATGTAAGATTGTAAAAAAAAAAATAGCAAAAGTATATTTTAAGTATATAATTATTATTAGCGTAATAAATCATTAGATCTAATAACAACAGTGTAAATTACACATATTCCTATTGGAATACCTTGGTGAATAATTCATGTAATCTCAGAGACACTAAATACAGATAATAATCCTCAACTTCATTTCTAATCTTTATAAAATAATTCATAATTTAGCAGTATTAGTGTTCTAAATGTTAGAACAATACATTTCAAAATAATGTGTATTACAGGTTGTCATAACATTAATCATAGCTAACTTAAAGAGCAATGTTCCTAGAACTTCCTTTTAACGTTATCAGTATTTTATGAATGTTCTCAAAATATTTACAGAAAAAACCCCACCACATAATAACTATAAACATATGTTCTACCAAATGTTAAGCAAACTGGACATTTTATACGTTTTAGGAATATTTTTAAGTTTCTTTTCCAAAACCAAAACAGAATGTTTAAAAAACGTTCTCAGAACATAAAGGTGTTAGCTGGGACTCGTCTTAAATCTAACCAGTGAGAAATGTATAAATATATATGAGAAGCAAAACTTGTCAAGATATCAGTACTATCCCAGCTAATGAAGGACGTTCAGGCAACTTTCGCTAACAGCTAACTTTCGCTTCGCTAAAAGCTAAAAAAAAAAAAACCCCAGAAAAAAGGTTTTTCAAAATAAAATAACCATAAAATTATGTTTTACCATCATTACGCAAACTGGACATTTTATACGTTTTAGGAATATTTTAAACAATGTTTTTTAAAAAAATGAAGTTAGCTGGGATCATAAATCCAACCTGTGAGAAATATACGAGAAGAAAGCTGACTGAGCTGAACTAGCCAGCCAGATGTTTCGACGTCTCACATTAGTAAACTTGTTGAGGTTCAGTAATGATTCCCTGTTGCGTTCAATACATCAAAATGCTGCTGCAGCTTATAGGTAAAGCTCAGCATGTAGTGTAATAGACGAGTGGCAAAGAGCCTGTAGACACCAGCAATCTCACATAAATGTGTCATTTCCATAATGTTACCACAATGTTGTCAGGAACTATAAGGCCCAAACATTCTTCTAGCATGACAACGCCCCTGTGCACAAAACCCCTGAGCTCCAGGAAGACATAATTCGTATTGGTTTTAGTGTTGCACAGAACTCTGACTCAACTCCACTAAACACCTTTGGGATGAATTAGAACACCAACTACATCCCAGAGCTCCTTACCTCAACATTAGTGTCTGATCTTATTAATACTATCGTAAGTAAATGAAAAAAAATCTCACAATCCAAACTTTAGTAGACTGACTTTCCAGAAGTGTGGAGGTTATTATAGAAGGAAGAATGAATCTGGAATAGAATGTTCAAAAACACATCTGGATATAATAGTCAGGTGTCGCAATACTTTAGTCTAGATGGTTTATGTAGTCTATAAACATGTATGAAATGACATAACCTTTTTTGGCAATTGAAATGGTGTTTACTTTGTCTAAGTTGTTTCTCAAAATCACTCATTTATTGTTACTGGAGTATTGCTTTCCCTATTACACTACACTCACTGAGTGAAGTATACTATTACTCAAATCAGCTCTGTACTCCTGCCTGATACATTTATACTCTGTCTGAAATCCTATACTTTATACTATACTATGCTGAGCATGTGAGGTGATTAGTATGTCCAAATCCGCAGCGCTAGGAATACAGTACGTAAAAAGTTACTTTATTACTCCTGCCTGGATTTTAAATTATCCATATGATGTACACTTCCCTATCCCATAAGGCCACGGTACAGACAAGTCATCATATGCAGAACTGGTGGCACTCGTTTCATGCATGTTAAACATTATCCCACTTTAAATTCGTGCTGCTGCGACGTCGTATGTCGTGTCGATATCAACATGGTGGATGTAGTACGTCTGAATTATATTCATACTACCTGTAACTATACTTTTTTTAACAGTCTGGGATTTCAGACTAATACCTCAGTGCATGTACGCTCAGTTGACATTAAGAGTTTATCAGTAACTAATAAAACGTATAGCAAACATCATATCTAAGCAGCCAGTTCCGAGCGATAAATCAGTACAGTATGAATCATTATAATGCAGTAATACGCTGGTGCTGGAGGTCCAACTTAAAGCCTCATATTTTAAATGTATTGCTCTGGGAACTGGAGGCAACATGATATACCCGAGCGCCCTCCAAAACACGGGCTTAACTTTTAACATCATAGCACGATAATCTCTCCGTCTAGTTTCTTTTCACTTCCTCCCCCCATTGCCCTCATTCACTCCTTTCTCTCCCCATGCTGCCTCTGCAGGCCGGGCTTTGTGCGTTGGCTTGGTAACTCCCTGCTCCTTCTTTCAGTGTTGTTTGACCTTTGATTTGTTTGGGCTTTATCACACCTCCTGCCTTTGCTTAGTTTCACACATCTCTCTCTCTCTCCCTCCCTCTCTCTCTCCCTCTCTCTCTCTCTCTTTTTCTTTCACACACATAATTGCTGAAATGAGGTTTGTTCTGTTACTTTTTTTTTGCTTACTGAAGGATGAAATGAAGCATGGAAAGTGCAGGTCCAATCCTGTGTGGAATTTACACTGAAAGAAAAGAGAGAGAGAGAGAGAGAGAGAGAGAGAGAAGAGGCACAAAATAAAGAGAGAAGAGATTTCTGACAGTGTTGTAAATCTACAGAAATCGAGAGAGAGGGTGTGTTGTGTGTTTTAATCCGTAGGGGTGCATTATACTTCATTATATCACAGTTTGCATTGCATAAAATGATCCATTTTGGATTGATTATTCTTATATAATCCTTTTTTGTGTATTGTTGTTGTCTTCCCCTCGCCCCTCTCTCTCTCGCTCTCTCTCTCTTTCTCTCTCACACACACAAAGACACACACACGCACTCAGCTGTTGAGGGGCACAGCAGTCTGATCACTTTTAGTATGTCAGGCCCGCAGAATGTTGGGAACTTGACACAAACTTACATTCCATCCATTCCCCTCGCTGAAGCATTTAATCTCTCTCTCTCTCTCTCTCTCTCTCTCTCTCTCTCTCTCTCTCTCTCTTTTTTTTTTTTCATTCACACCACATTATTCCTCAACATCTCCACTGGCTGTCAGTTTTGGCTATGCTATGCTTATACCTCATGTCATGAAAAATATTTGATATATATTACATCTGGAAATGTGGATATTCTGTACTTTCGAAGGTACAAAATATGTCTGCTTCAGGGAAGAAGGTCAGGTATTGGGAATGTTAGATGTATTAGAGTCTACAGCTGCATGCTGCCTCAGGAGCGCAGGGATCCTTTTGCACCCTATAGCCCCCTTAAGTTGAAAACAAAAACGGGATGATTCAGAAAGACATTCTGAAGGAGGTCTGTGTGTGTGTGTGTGTGTGTGTGTGTGTGTGTGTGTGTGTGTGTGTGTGTGTGTGTGTGTGTTTTATGTGAAATAAGATCAGTACCACTTGTTGTCTGGGGCCTCGGGGTGATTTAATGACTTTGAGCTTTGTTTGTAAAAGCAGAAGAGAGAAAGAGAAAGAAAAAGTGGAACAAAGAGAGAGAGAGAGAGAGAGAGAGAAAGACACACACACACACACACACACACACACACACACACACATATACAGATGAACAAATGAAGGGCGACTACTATAACTAATCTCATTTCATAGATATTACACCTTAATATACATTTCAGTCTCTGACACCAGGAAGAAAACAGATACAACTCCATCAACCATTTTCTAAAAAAATAGTATAGTATAGCTTAGGATGCTCAGGTGCCCAGAAGTGGGAACTTGGTGGTGATGGGAATTAAACCCACAACCTTCAGGTTCAAAGTCTAACACCTTTACCACCTGCTTGTTCTGCGCTACCACCTTCTTATTCTGAGCTACCATTTCCTTGTTCTGAGCTACCACCTCCTTGTTCTGAGCTACAACCACCTTACCTTGTTCTGAGCTACCACCTCCTTGTTCTGAGCTACCATCTCCTTGTTCTGAGCTACCACCTCCTTGTTCTGAGCTACCGTCTCCTTGTTCTGAGCTACCACCTCCTTGTTCTGAGCTACCACCTCCTTGTTCTGAGCTACCACCTCCTTGTTCTGAGCTACCGTCTCTTTGTTCTTGTTGTGTATCTTATTGTTAATATTATACTTTAATTTTTATAATTATTAAAACTTGCAATGTAATTTTTTACATTTATTTCAATAAACCACAACAGAACTAAAATCATCTGAATTTAAATAAAGTTAATTCCTCTTATCAGAGTGTGTCCTGGTCTTTGTCTGATAGTGAACGACGGATTTTACAGCGTTTCCATTTGACATTTGATACCTTTATGATATATTGAGTTTTGTAAAAGCTAGGCGTGTGTGTGTGTGTGTGTGTGTTTGTGTGCAGCTGATCCTGCTGATCTGCCCTACAGCAACAGCTTTCTGTTCTGACTGAACCTGTCATGAGATCTAATTCCTTTAATGAGAGAGTCTGCCTTTCTGTCTGTCTGTCTGTCTCTCTCTTCTTTTGTTTATCTCTCTATCCCCTCACAACCCTTCCATTTTTACTCAAAAAAATCAATAATATCTTTCGCTTTGACAGCACAAAATAAGCGGTTTTGGTGAGATGGTGGATTTATTAAATAGCACTATTGTTTGAGACTCGTTTCTCTGTCTGACTCATTGTCTTTCCAAATTACAGCTTCTTTATTCCTTTCTCTTTCTCGCCCTCTTTCCCTCCTTCTTCAACTGTACTTTCTGTAAATAACTGTAATTTTCGGGATGTTCTGGATACGCCAGACCACAACCAATAAGGGAGTAAAAGGAGTTAATAAATGACTGAGCAGGTAAATGAGTGTGTAAATAAATGAGTGAGTAAGCGATTGAGTAAATAAGTGAATAAATAAGTGACTTAAAAATTGAGTATTCACTATAAGTGAGTAAACGAGCGAGTAACAAAGTGAGTGAGTATGGGCATATATAAGTGAATAAAGTGAGTAAGTCAGTAATTAAGTATGTAAATGAGTGAATCAATAGATGAGTAAAAAAGGGACTAAAAATTACTTTTCACTACACAGGAGTAAATGAGTGAGCAATTAGGTGAATGTGTGAATAGATGGGTAACTAAGTAAAGGAATGTGGGTATTTATAAGTGATTAAGTCGGTAATTAAGTATGTAAATGAGTGAATGAATCGATGAGTAAATAAGTGACTAAAATGAGTGAGTAAACGAGTGAGTAATTAGGTGAATGAGTGATTAGATGAGTAATTAAGAAAGTGAATGTGGGTATTTATAAGTGAAAAGTGAGTAAATCAGTAATTAAGTATGTAATTGAGTGAATGAATAAGTGAGTAAATAAGTGAATGAGTAATAAAATAAGTAAATGAGTGAGTGAATAAATGATTACATGAATCAAAGAGTGAGTGATAAATTAAGTAGATGGAGTAAATGAGTAAGTAATTTTGTAAGTCAGTAAGTGGCTGAGTGAAAGAGTGAGTGAGAGACTATGTGAGAAAGTGAGTGATTCAATGAATAAATAATTGAGTGGGTGAGTAAGTGTGTGAATGAGTGATTAAGTGAGTTAATGAGTGAGTGGATAGGTAAATTAGTAAGTAATTGAGTGAATAGGTGAGTTAATAGGTGAATATTTATGTCAATGAGTGAGCGAATGATTGAATTAATATATAAATTAGTGAATAAATATATGTGAATGAATCGTGAGTGAGTTTGTGATAAATGTAGTAAACGATTAAGTAATTGAATTAGCGAATGAGTAAATGATAAATGAGTGAATAAGTGAGTGACAAAGTAAGTAAATTAGTGAGAAACGGTGTGAGTGAATAAGTGTGTAAGAGTGGCTGAGTAAATGAGTGATTGATGGATTAAGTAGGTGAATGAATGAGTAAGTGTATGAATGAGTAATTAAGTGAGTTAATGAGTGAGTGGATAGATGAATTAGTGAGTGATAGAATGAATAGGTGAATAAATGAGCGAATGAGATTAATATATGAAATCTACGCTTGTGGATCACAAAGAAATTAAAGCTAACACCTGAGACAGCCTATGGCTATCGATAGCTTAGCTTAAAGCTAAAACAGGAAGGCAGGTGAGGCTGAACACACCCTGGGACTATTTTCTGACGGAGACACATAGAGACAGAGGTCTAATTCTGCAAGTCCAGGTATAACCTCTACTGTCTGTCTCTTTCTCTCTCTCTCTTTCTCTCTGTATCTTGCTTTATAGTGAGAGTGAGCTAAGTGGGGGGTTGTGGGATTTCTTTTCAAATGGCTGCCATTGCAACGGAGTGAGAGCCCAAGCTAAATATATCTATTGACACACTGACTCCGACTCCCAAACAGGGACAGAGTAAATACACACACACACACACACATTTGCATGCAGACCCCCTCAAGGACAATCAGAGGAGCAAAAATACTGAACACAAATGTCTCAGAAAGCCACGTGATGAGACGCAGACTCTCTACATGACTACAGGAACATTGTCATTCGATCTGTTGAATTACGACATGGAAAAACTAACACGAAGGAAATCCCAGTAGTACAAGAAGGATAAAACTTATGTCTAAATAAAACTATACTTAACAAGCTGCTGAGATTGGATGTTTAGATCTTTCATGCTAAAAGCAACCTTGAAACAGCCAAGACGTCAAACACACATCCCTTCTTTAAGTTGCAACTGAAAAGCCATCTGAGAGAATAAATATTACTTTTATGTGTGTACGTGTGTGTGTGTGTGTGTGTGTGTGTGTTCCTGAGCTCAGATGTTTTATGTCAGGAGTTTCACGTTCTCTAAATGTTGGTGTATCTTTTAACCTGTTAAAAACATACCTGTTTTGATTGTTACTCAATTTTGCCACTCGGTGTAAATGCATGTGATGAGGTCAGTAATGAACCGCCCTAGTAAATGAGTGAGTGAGTCATTAAGTGAGCGAATAGGTGAGTGAATGAGGGGATGAACATGTGCATAGGTGAGTTAGTGATTGAATAAATGAGTGGTTGTTTAAGTGATTGAGGGAATAAATGAAATGAAGAGTAAATAAGTGAATACACGAGTAATTAAGTCAGTAAATAAATAGGCGAGTGAATGAGGGAATGGGTTATTGAGTGGGTAAGTAAATGAGTGGGTGAGTGATGGAATAAGTGAATGATTAAGTGACAGAGTAAGTAAATTAATAATTTTAATAAATTTTTAATAAATTCTTTTTAGTGAGTAATAAAGTGAGAGGGTATCTAAGCCTATAAGTAATTGAATGAGTGAGAGAGTGAGAGAATGATTTAGTAATAAAGTAAATGAATGAGTGACTTAATTAGGGAGTGAAAAAGTGAGTAATTAAGCAAATGAGTAGATGGGTGATTAGATAAACTAATTAAGTGACTGAGTGAGTGAGTGAGTGAGTAAGTGATTAGATTTTAAAAAAATAGTGTATAATTAAGAGTGAGCGATAAAGTAATTGAAAGAGTAGTTGGGTAAGTGAATGAATAAATAAGTCATTAAGTATGTAAATAAGTGAGAAATTAGGTGAATGGATGAATAAGTGATTAAGTGATTGACTAAGTCAGTGTGCGATTATGTAAAAGAGTGAGTGTCTGATTAAGAGTGATTGATAAAGTAAATGAAAGCGAGTGACTGAGTGGGTGAATAAGTCATTATGTGAGTAAATAAGTAAGGAATCAGGTGACTGGGTGAGTAAGTTATTATGTGATTGAATAAGTGAGTGAGTGATTAGGTAAAAGAGGAAGTGTATAATAAGAAACATAAAAAAAGTAAATGAAAGAGTAATTGGGGGAGTGAATGAGTGAATAAGTCATTAAGTGAGCAAATAAGCAAGGACTTAGGTGAATGGGTGAGTGATTGAGTTAATGAGTGAGTGTGTGATTAGGTAAAAGTGTATGATTAAGAGCGAGTGATGAAGTAAATAAAAAGTGAGTGCGTAAGTGAGTAAGTGAATGAGTGAAGAAGTCATTATGTGAGCAAGTAAACAAGTCAATGAATGAGTGAGTGAGTGAGTATGAAACAATAATAAAGTCCTGCATTTATGTTGCAGCCTTTAGCTTGACTTTTGTAATTGACTGTTTCTTAAATATTATCAGGTTATGTGTTTTAGGGTATTGATTATAATTAAGGGGATAGTTTACTGCATATCTTGACCATTTAAGGTAGCTATAGCTAGCTAAACACAGAAACAAGGCTAACTGAAGCAGTTATATCAGAATTAAAACAAGCTTATCTAACAGACCGTCACAAAAAACATTAACGCTAACTCTCCCAGAACTGCACTCAACTGTCGAACAAAAGAAGAATAGAAGAAGAGAATGCTTCTCTATGGACTTCCAGGAGTGATGTGCACTCGACTTTTTGTAAGTCTAGTTTTGAATGGAGCTGGACCGCCTCACACCACTCTGACGTGTCGTCCTGGCACATTCTCTGGATCGTTGTGTCATGATGGCACAAGCGTGAATCACACACGGCGGGAGATTTTCCATTACAATGAGACACTAAGAAAGATTCTCATCATTATTGAACCGAATAACCTTGGTAACAAGTCTCAAACTCTCTACTGAGACAAACTAGATTTCATCAGACATTTTTTTTTTCATTCATTCATTCTTCTTCTATGTTATCATCTACATCTGCTTATTCTCTGATTTGGGGTCACAGGGATCTGCTGGAGTCTATCCCAGCCGTCTCTGAAAGGGCGATAGGCAGGAGGGGTACACCCGTGACCTTCCTACTGGGAGGCAACAGTGATAACCACTAAGCCACCGTGCTGTAAATACACTTTATATGGAAAAAATGGAAATAAATATCTTGTGCATTTCAAACTAATTCTACAATACATACAATTTAAAGACGCCAGTCAGCCAATATGGATGTCTTTGGCAAGACTTGCGTCCCTAGTCAAAGAAGAAGTGAGACAAACTTTTAAAATATTGCATGATCTTGTGCAATAAAAGCTGCTTTAGATTTCAGACACGAGTGTCATTTCAACTCATTCCTTTTATTGTTTTCTTTTGGCTTCCTCTAGTGGACAACATTAGTATTACAGCGTTCATCTCTGAATATTTTAGCTAGCAGAACGGAAACGAAAAAAGAAACGAAACATGATTACCATCGACTATTTACAGTCTTGCCTTACTAACAGTTTAATCTTTTAGTTTGTATGTATATATATATATATATATATATATATATATATATATATATACATACATACATATATATATATATATATATATATATAGAGAGAGAGAGAGAGAGAGAGAGAGACAGATAGATAGATAAGATAGATAGATATAGATAGATGTAATTGCTTTGCTAATTCGGCTCTGCTAATCAGGAATTAAATAACATGCTAATAATGACTCAGCATTGCCCCCTGGCTGTGTAGGAGACCCCTGCAGGAAGCCTGGAGGTTTCAATGCTACAAATTTTTTTTTTTCATCAGATGATGAAGGGTTAAATTAGGAGTGTTTAGAGCAGGAGAACCCGAGGCCAGAATCTACCCAATGTAGAAAGTCATGGCTGGTGCTTGTCTGACCTCCGTCTAACCGGTTGTTTACTGTTGGGTTGAGGTTTATGTGGTAAAAACAGTCTCAGACACTGGGAACATGAAGCCTTTAGTTCATTACTCATTGGAATAGTTTATATGGTGTGCGAGTGTGAGTAATGTATTTTGTCAGTGTTGGAGCTGCTCCATGTCTCACTCTACACTAATGCAGTGCATGTGGCCAGTGCTGGCATGACCAACAGCTCCTCAAAGAATCTGACACGCCAGAATTTAATTAGCACAGTTTATAGGTTCTCCATCGAGCGAAACCTGAGAGCAGCTCTGGGAACACGCTAATCATAAGCAGACACGCGATTTTACACCAACTCCGGGATTTGAGCTAATTTTTTATTTGGCTGATTTGTGCACATATGTGCTAAGGTGTGGTAGTTACGGGTGATTTGTATTAAAATCCAAAAACAACTGACGGAAATGATCACCTGCAGGTGAAAGCGTGGAATGGCGGCTAGTTATGTTTTTGAAGTGAAACACTAGCACGTCAGCATGTGGCAGGTAAATGAATTGTCCAATTAAATCCTAATTATATTGTGGTTCGTTTGTAAAAGCTCACTCAACACAACATTATAGAAAATCAAAAAAATCTAGCTGCTTGTGAGGCTTAGGTAAGAGATTATATATATATATATATATATATATATATATATATATATATATAGATATATATATATATATATATATATATATATATATATATATATATAAAACAAACATCGGGACACAGAAAGTGATACCAAGACATTTTCCTCTTTATTGCAGAGGGTTAATTCAGACAAATTCAATTTATGCAAAAAAAAAAAAAAATGACATTAGTTTACAGGGTCACCCACACACAGATCTTCTTTTTAAATACACACTTATGAGCAACCCGTTCTGCATTCATAAGGCATTATAATTCAATCTAATCTCGGCTTACAGTATGTTCCCTGTGCTTTTTGTTAGTGTT
Source organism: Bagarius yarrelli (assembly GCA_005784505.1). NCBI lineage: Eukaryota > Metazoa > Chordata > Actinopteri > Siluriformes > Sisoridae > Bagarius > Bagarius yarrelli. The sequence goes on along the minus strand of VCAZ01000180.1, from coordinate 598,794 downwards.
TAGATAATCAGTTGACATAAAGACTGGAATTATATCAAGTCTAATTCAAACCATCCTATAATCAAAAGCTTTATCTTCATTACAATGTCCTATAAACATTTAACTGTTCTTATAAATAAAACTCCCAATGCAAAGTAAAGTGCACATCACACCTCAGCATGTTGTGTGTCGGTGTGTTTTTTTCCCTTACGTTAGGGAGAGATGAATGCAGCACATACATTTTTTTCCTTGTTAATGAAATTTCCTACACTTGCATAGTACAGCTCAGTGAAGAGCAGAGGCACAAACAGAACTCCCTGTAATACACCCTGCGACACGATCCCTGCCCTTATAGAAATCAGCACTATGTAACAAATATCATCTCCAAAGTTTTAAAATAATTCAGTCTTTTCTTTTCTGTCTACAGCTAAAATCTAAAAGCTAATACTTTGCATACTGGTAAATAAAATATATTAGTAAGATTTTTCTTTATTTAAATAAAAACTAACACACTCATGCAAAAGCGACGCTAAAAAAAAAAATCCATCGAGAATAGAATGTCACAGCATAGGAATTATAGTGAACTCAGAAATGGCGGAAATTACCCACAATTCCTTTCGATTACATTCTTTATTACTGCCCAAATCCTGAGCTGTGTCAGAAACCGAAACCATGATGCCTGTCAGAGCTTCGACAGCGGTGGTGGAAAGGAGGGGACTGTGAGGAAAGTGAATGAGTGAAAGGCAACACACACACACAGCGTTACAAAGGGCAGCCAAGGATGCGAGCAGGATGTCTTGGCAAACATCTGAGAACGCAAGATCCTTTTAAATGCTTGAACTCGGATAGGATGCATTATTTTCCAGCCCCACCCCTGGTGTGTTAGGATCTATTCAGATAAAAGCGCTTTTGATATCCACTCCCTTTTCACTTCTGTATCTTATTGTCTCAGTATCACCCTCTTGCTTTCATGGCCGGATTCTCTACTGCCGTTGCTATATTTGCTTACTTCCTGCTTTTTTTTGTCCTGAAGCTGCATGCCGAGTCTTGCAGCACCGTGTTATGTCTGTTACTGAAACTCACTGCCTTTTTGGCAATAAAAATAAAGCTGTGAACTCACAGACTCTTGATCAATCAATGATTGTACTCGATACACAATCAGCACAACTGGCTGACTGTATTGACATTCGATTGAAACTCTCTTATGAGAGTGTGAAAGTGACAGCAAGTCTTAGAGGTACACAAACTCGAGTGCTTATGTACGAGCAGGAACAGGCATACAGAGGAGTGTAGGGTCTGAATACATAATTGAGAAACAGTAACAGAGTTTTAAATATATGCAGACGACTGAGTGCTGAAATTCTCACTTCACTCGCACTCGTTTTCTCCCAGAAGGCCAAACATGCCCAGGCTGTAAATCTTGCCTTTTTTATCAGACCTCACACTCTCATCTTCGTCGTCTCCGTCGCCGTCCTCGTCTGCGTCTATGTCGCCTTCCTCCTGTGGCTCAGAGCTTGACTCTTCGTCGTCTTCGTCCATCTCTCCGTTCTCCTCATCTGCAGACTTTCTTCCCTGCAGAGCAATGATTTCAGCCAGATCTGGATGAGACTCCCATTTATCTAAAAAGGGAAATAAAAAGTAAAAAAATTTAGGTATGTATGAGGCAGCGCTGCTGTCATTAAATAACGTCCATAAATTACAGTAAAGATTTCTAACCTATTTCCTGTGTGTATCCTGGTGGCCGGAAACACAGACATAAGCGTCCGTCCATGGCCAAGCGCAGCAGGCTGTTAGCAGCCCGATAGACATCGTTCCGTGCCGCCTTTGCTGTCTTATAGCCTCGTCTCTCTGCCCACGCTGTTCATGTGAGGAGAAGCAACAGAAGGGGAGTGTTTATGAGAAATATGTTCTCATTATCGCATTAATCAACAGGACTTCTGATACCAGCAACATCTACACCTTTTTATGACGCTAACCACCACACAGACGGCGGCCCGACAGCAAGTTTACTTTTACATTTATGGCATTTGGCATATGCCCCTATCCAGAGCAATTAAGAGTTAAGGGCCTTGCTCAGGGGCCCAGCAGTAGCACTTTGGTGGTGATGCTGGGGTCTGAAGCCACAATCATTAACCAGCAGTTCAACACCTTGAGCTACTAGTTATTTGGGCTTCAAAAATAAAAAAAATGAAATATATAATATATAATTATTCAATTTTTTTTAACAACGCACTCTTAATTGATTACCTTCACACACGTCCCAGGCTGTCCAGTCCTGCGTGTTGGGAGTCTCTGATGTGTCATTATTCTGTTCTGGGTGTGTAAGTTTCAGTACTGACAGGAAAGGAGTTCGCTCACACATGTATCCCACCGAGCTGTAGGGTTCCTGAAGCTGGGACACTGGATAAATGCCAGCCAGAATCTGCCACACACACACACACACACACACACACAGAGCTCTACAGTCACATCTCTGGAAATAGTGTTTGCATTGCAGTGCATCTCTACTAGGGCATGATTAATCGATGGAGTAGCAACATGTATCACATTTTTTAAAAAGCTGTCGTAAACTCAGTAACTCTAACCGGCAACAAGCGCAAAAAAGAGCGGTAAAATCAAGGAGAAACTAAATAAAGGTTTTATTGTGGGAAAAGAAGACACAATAATTGTTTGTTAATTTTCTTGATTATCAATTAAGGAAATTTTATAAAATGCCATTCTAAATCCCTACCCCCATGTACCTTGTGTGTGTAATTTCACCTGTAGCTGTTTGCTGACTCGAGAAGGGAAGACGAGTCCAGGACAGTCACACAGTTTAACCGTAGAGGTGAGGTAGTACGTCTGGAAATACTTTGTGTGACCGGGAGTCCGTGACACGCTCACAACCTTCTTTCCAACCAAACTGTTCAACACTGAAGACTTTCCTACATTAGGAAACCCTGCAGACACAAACAGACTATTATTGGGCACTGACAACTCCATAGAGCTAAAACTGTGTGCATGACTAAACCTCACACCCATGTGGGTCTGTTATAAATGTACAGTGTATCTGTATTCTTTAGCATTACAGTTTCCCAAACCTGTTCCAGCTTGACAATGCCATGAGCAAAACGTGAGGTCTCTAATACATACTACACATGATAAAAGTTACAGTACCACATGACTGACAAAGTCTGCCTTGTTGCCCAGGTGTTTCCAGTTAAATAAATCGGAATATCAACACTTAGACCCTGTTCCAAGACCTAAACCTACGCCCTAAGGTGAGTATAAGTGCGCAGGGAAACAAGTGCAATGACGTGCAGAATTGGGACGGTAAAAGGCACGTCACACGTCATCGTCATGACATCACAATGCCGGTGTCTCACTTTACACAGTATTACATCTTAAAATGATAATTAATTTTTATAAACTTTTACTCATACTTAATTTTTCAGAAAACTGCTCTGCTTTTCCACTGTGAAATGTCACACCACCAGATGAATTCTGGGTAAAATCCTTAATAAAATTCTGCTTGGACCTTTACTTACAGAAAGTGTGCATTAAATGCAAACGTAGACAGGGTGGAGAAGCTCACCTCCAAATTGGGTCACCCTACACAATTGCACCCCTTAGCAGGAACATGTAAATGAGGGGTATAAGGGAGCAAGTAAGGGTATTGGTACAGGGCCTCACGGAGTAGAAAGCTACATATGGAAATAGCCAAAAGCTAGCTCAGTGGCTCAGACTGTCCCAAACAGTGAAGTCTTTGTAAAAAATGTAAAGAATTGATTACAAAAGTTGCTTTTTGCCTCATAATTATGTCTTTATATCCCTGTGGTTCCCAAAATTTTTGTGTTGGGCTGCTCTTTTAAATAAAAAAATAAAAGAATTTAAAAAATTCAAGACCACTGCTCTAGGATATTTTTCAGACATTTTACCTATACAGCCTAACGTAAGTACTCCGTCTTTGTAAAGTTCTCGTGTGGGACTGTTCAGCTCCATGGCGGCATCAGTGAGGTGTTCCATCAGCACTGTCTCTGTCCCATCGTCAGACATGTCGCCGTCAGTCCCCATAGCCGCCGCATCCCTTTGTATCTTCTTTTCCCAGCTACTTAAATCCACTGATAAACAAAACAGAACAAAACAAAATTGTCATTAGTGTTGATTTCATAACCATAAATTCTCACTGAACATCACTGCTGTCACACGGTGGCCGAGTCTGACCTTTTCCAGCTGTGATCTCCTGACATGCCCTGAGAATGTGGATTGCTCCTCCTGCTTGGGCCCACCCACCCTTTCTCCTCATTCGCTTTTTCTGAAACACTGCAACAAGAAAAAAAACCCAAAACACACACACAAACAAATAAATAACTGAAATTAATACACCATGTCTGAAGCACCACTTGAAGAACAACAGAAAAACCAACATGCCCTTACAGCTGCTGTAAGGTTGTCCAGGGTGAGAGGTGAAGCACACACATCGCAGGTGAGGAAAGCGATTGTTTAAGTAGTGTTTCCATGCCAGCACGAGTGGCGCAGGGCAAAGGTCAACCTTATTCAGCACCACGATCACCTGCTTTTGCAGTTCACCTGTGATGTAGTGATACAAAGCAGGAGGAAACTGCAGCACCTAAACGCGTCCGAGAGAGAAAAGAGACAACAATTCACCACGTCGAATTGAAAATAAAAGACATACAAAAACTATTATTTCTCTCACAAATAAAAAGGCAAAAAAAATTAAAACTCGACGTATTCTTTTCAAAAACATCTGATATAAAGACACCTAAATACTTTTCAAAAGATATTTTTTGGGGCATTTTTTTGCTGTTACTGATAGGACAGAAGGATAAAATGGGGGAGACAGAGAAAGAGAAAGAGACGTGGGACTGGAAATGGACCAGAGCTGAAATCGGATCTGGGTCGCCGGAGTGCAACCACGTGCATGGTGGTGTAGTGGGTTAAGTCGCTGACACACACATGTGCAAGTTGTTGCATACACCTAATATTTTAACCAACCTTTTAGTTATCAGTTAAAGCTTCTAGTTCTATAGCATTTCTTCTGGGCTAGTTTTAAACATATTAATGTTCTAATTTAAAGTTTTCTAGGCTTAAAAACACCATTTACCAGAATTTACAATCAATCACTTAATCACACGAAGGCATAACGAAAGAGCAGATAATCCTCAGCTTTTTTCCAGTACGATTATAAATTGTACTTTAAGCACTCTCTTCTGTGCGCTGGAGATAGGCGTGGTGAGCAACAAGAGCTCTATCATCAGATGTTTTAGCCCCATCTGCTGACAGGACACACACACGCGCGCCCACACACAAGGAGAATTAACGAAATACTCACTGGGTGCCTGATATCCACGATGAGCAGGACAACATCTGACATCTCTAATACTCTCCATAACTGTCTCCATGTCTGAGAAAGAGAAGAAACAAATAGGGGAAGATTGAGAATAAAAATTACCCTTATAGATAGAAGTAAGATGATGAATTAATTTTTTATATGTCAACATTTTTTTAGGCTTGGTATTGCAAACAGTATGTAGAACAGCACTCTTAGACTTCTGCCCATGGACTGTAAAGGCATCGTTTATAAACATCATCGACTAATAAAAAAACAACAACAAACCTCTAGATTGTGTTCAAAATGGCTGAGGGTGTGAGTAGGATTCTTGGAATGAAGAACCTCCAGAAATTCATCAAATGCCTTCCTTTCCTTTCTTAACAGTTCTTCACGCCGCATCCCATAGTGCCACGAGGGCCTTCGGGGGAAATCCAGGCCTGAAATCAGACAAAATCAAAATAATGAGCCAAGATAATGAGCAATGTGATTTAATTATTAACAGAGTTATTCACTTTTTTGTTGTGGGAAAATGTTGTGTTGTTGGATTAGCCTCAATAATATCCACTTTCGAACTAGTATAAAGGAGACAGACCTTGGTCTTCAGGGTAGACTTCTTTTATGTCCATTTCCAGGTCCGTCTCTGGAACGGCTTGCAGTATTTTCTCTCTGGCCACTTTCTTTCTTTTCTCCACCTCATCTTTGCTCTCTTTTTCAAAGTGGAGCCGAAACCTGCAAAGAAAAGTCAGTGAGGATTTCGTCTCAGAACCTGTCTAGACAACAAGAGCATTTACACCTGGCAGACTGGATCTCACCCACACAAAAAATATGCCTCATTTCACAAAATGGGAAATTCTGGAACAGTGAAGATTTTGTTGGCCTAAAATAAAAACTTGCTGCTGTAAAGTTGTTTGGTTTTATGTATAGTTGTTGGGTTGAGTGTGTGCAGGTTTTTTTTAACAAAACTTACAAAAGAGTAAAGTAATTATATTAATATCATTGACATTTTTAAACGTAAGTGATTTCTTTGTTTTATTTATCATTAGCAATATTTATAACTCAATATTTTAACTAATTGCAGAGATCAATCGACTGTTTGGTCTGATTAATCGACTATCAAAATAAAGGTTTGTCGTAGCCCTAATGGAAATTAATGAGCAGAAACTGGGTAAAGACGTCTGATTTGCATGCGTCAGTGTGGACTTGCGAGTATGTAATTGTTCACTTCAAGTCTGGGCCTTTTTTGAATAATTATTCTTACACAAACATTATTCCAGAAAGATGTGTTTTAAATTACAATCAATATTTAAAGGAGCTTATCTCACCTAACGTCTGATATGTAATGATAATGACCAGAAGCTTAGGGCTGCAGGAACACAGTGCTCTACAGAATAAATGAACGACATTTTGGTGCCGTTTTGTTTTCTGCCTTTTAAGGTCCAAAGGTGACGACGTAGGTCAGTGTTAAACAAGTCAAACTTTCGAGTTACGACGCATAAATGCTGTAAATGAAGAGCTAGAAACCTGGGTTAAGATACATGAACCTAACGCTCTAGATTATTAGCGGGATGTTATTCACATCACTTGTGCAATAGTCTTCTTTGCGAAACTCTTATCGATTGTCCGATACAATAGACGTGTCAATAAGCTCTTTGCTGATTGGCTTGCGCAATGTCTCATGCGACTTTTTCGCTCGAGTTTTGAACTTTTTGAGAAAGACGCGATTGAGAAGAAAAATCATGCTGACAATCACACATTTCGGGTCATTTGCGTCGGCCGATGTAAATTCGCCAAGCTTTGCCTCTTTGCATTGACTTTGTATGTAATCTACTCATGCAAAAGGTCGTAAAATCTTTAGGTAGCATTACGTTGGCGCAGATCTCTCTACAACACATAATATATATATATATATATATATATATATATATATATATATATATATATATATATATATATATATATATATATATATATATATATGTTGTAGAGAGATCTGCGCCTATATTTATATAATTCTATATTATTAGCACCCCCTGGTGGTAGCTGACGTTGTTAATTTCTATAATATCTCTTTAAGACATACTGCTTACAATGTATCCTGGTAAAAATGTTCGGTTTCATTTAATCAACTTTCATGTAGTCAAAAAAAATTCTTAATCAGTTACACTGTTTGAGAAGTTTGTATACACAACTTAACTAGGGGTTGTGTATTACAGCAACGAATTATATAAAGCATGTGAATCGCAGCTACATCCTATACGCACAGGCTTCTTGGATTACCGCTTTGCCTCCAGTGCTCACCTGTTGGGGTCATATCTGCCGTTTCTGGTGCCGGGCTGGTGGTTGATCCTCCTTACATCCGTCGTCTCACTGTCAGACGTGTCTGACTGTCTGTCTCTTCTAACGGCTCTGTCTATGCTCGCATTCCGGCTACTCTGACCCGAGCCTGTATCACCTTTACCGAAACACACAGACACACACTTTTACAACTGGAGTAACGAGATCGCACGTTACTGGATCGTAGCATCCAAAAACATAAAAATTCCCAGAAACTTTAATTAATTAATTAAATACACCAATCAATAAATAATGAAATCTAATCGTCAATTAAATTCCTATTCCTGGCGTACATCACACTTGATGACCCCCCAAACACAAACACACAAAAGGGCAAAAGCCTGTGACAGTCTGTAATGAGGATTAATTACATTTGTGCTATTAAAATTTAGCGACCTGGAATGTAAACAAGACTATTACATGACACCCCAGTCATTTTCTGGGTAATTATCTTAAATTCCCAGGAAATTACATCAACACAAGGTATGTGAGGAGGGGCCCTACGCTTACAGTAATCAGAATGTATTTAATAGAGGGATTTTTATACTGATCGGGTGGTGAAAGGGTCCACCACTTAAATAGGGTTGGGCATTTTTTATTCTGATCGAAGTGTTTACATTACAGCAGCACGATTTAAAAAGAAAAAAAAGATATGCGAGAGCGTGCTAAATAATGCAATATTCGATATGCAATTTCATATGTAAAAAAAGATACACAAAACATATGTTTCTTCTTTAAACTGGCTGAAATGATCAAAATTAGCAGGCAATGACAGCTTTGCGGATTGTTGAATGTCCTGCATCAACGCATGTGCACGCATTTCCCAACTAACATCCACGTGCTACATATTTTGCTGATATACAGTATTAATTACTACTGCACTGCCACTTCTGTACTTTGCAGTACCTTATCATTATGCATCTTTGCACAATCTATACAATCTATACAGTACTTTGCACTACCTTATCATTATGCATCTTTGCACAATCTATAACTAGCTATTGCTACACCTCCATACTCAATCCATATACCTCTGTACATTATTTACCCCCACCTCTGTAATTATCATCCCCACACCCTATTTATTACACTGATATTTATTGTAAATAGGCCACTTATGCACTTCTGGTTAGATGCTAACTGCATTTCATTGGCTCTGTACATGTACCCTGCACAATGACAATAAAGTTGAATCAAGCGGGAAGTGGTGGCTCATGGTTAAGGTGTTGGATTACCAACCCGAAGGTTGTGGGTTCGATTCCCAGCTCCGGCAAGCCACCACTGCTGGTGTATAACAAGGAATATTGTAAGTCGCTCTGGATAAGGGCGTCTGCCAAATGCTGTAAATGTAATCTAATCTAATTTTACTATTAATACTGCTCTAAAACTTCGACTATACATTATTTTTTATTTATTTGAAGTAATAAATTCGCTCGTTTATCAGAAAGTATTGCGATATGCATATTTCGTGATATTTCAATAATTTCAATAAATCATTACTGTGTGGCCCTAACTTACATGAAGCAATCATGGCCTTTAACATTACGCACATTCCATTGTGCTTTTAAAGCACTGCATGTTCCCAATATTTTTTTCTCTCTCAATCCTACAAGGTCATTAATAAAAAACTCACATGTTTATGTTCCTTTCCTGGTAAAATATATAACTGAATAATTTGTTAATTATTTTAAAAATAAAAAAAGCACATCATGTATTCAAAACTTCATTACACATCCGGGTCTTTTATAAATTTCTTATTTTCCAAAAATAGTTGCGCGTATAGACACGTGTGTGTGTGTGTGTATATATATACACACACACACGTGTCTGCATGCCTACTATTTGGTAAGATGCTTCTTAAATTTATCACTGATACGTACAAAATGCATGTTTTAAAATAACTTTGTCGTCGTCATACGTCATATCATTGTTATATAAAGCGTCTACTGAGTCTGCGCACTGGCATTCCGCATACAGCAAAGCCTGTCCTGACGGAGCGCCTCAGCGCGCTAACATTACTGCTGATACCCACTTAGTCAAAGCAAGCGGACATTTTACAATATAAGAGAAACATTCTTTCTTTCTGCTTCAGGTCTATATAATAATAATAAAAAAAAAAAAACCCCAAAACACTTTCGCTTTCCCAAGCAGCAGCACGCTCATTTCCCTCACCTTGACTTTTAAAGTCACGCACAAGAATCGAAGCTTTACAGAAAGTTCGATAGCAACGCATGAAAAAAAATACATACCATAATTTTGGACCTTTAAATTTGGTTCTAAACCTATTAAGTTAATTGTCTAATAAGTCGTGACTCGCTCAGCACGCTTGACTAGCTCAAGTTAGCTCTGACAGCTAAACCAGCGTCGTCTAGGCTGGAGAAATATACACGCCACTCACCTCTCTTCTTCTCACGCTTGACCTGAAGTTGTTTCTTTTTTTGTTTATTACTAAACGGCTTCTTTCGAGGCATTTTGGTAAAAAAGAAAAAACACACACACGATACGGAATCTAGCTGCTGCTGCTTAGCTGCGGTAGCTCACAATGTTTACAGCAAAGTTTTAGCCACACGTTACTTCTGCGATGACGACACAATTGACCAAGCGCGGTAGAATTTACCACTTAGTTTTATTGTTTTCTTTTTCTTTTAATGACACTTTAGTGCGGATAATACCAACGTAACCCCCGAAGATCGTGCAATTAACTAGCGTGAAAATTTTATTTGCTGTACCCTGCCTATAACAAGGACGCACTGTGTTCCGAAACACCCCCCACGAATAATAGCGAATGGTAGCGTCCATTACTTTAAAAAGCCCAAGCAAGCAGCGGTGGAACGCAGATGCCGGAAAAGCCGGCTAGCGGAAACAGTAATAATTAACAAATATTATCATTAAATATCGTTTAATTAAATAATTGGTTATCTAATGACGTTTTTGCTGCGGTCTTAATAACATCTGCAGATAAAAAGATCTAGCTTGGAATAGTTCACATTGCTATACTCAATTTTTTGTACTTTTTTTTGTTGCAATTTTTGATTTATTGCTTAAGTTTAAGCAATAAAACCGTGTCAGACATAAGAGGTACTGAAACTACACATTTGTGACACATTTTATTATTGTTTTTTTAAAGGATAATTCATTCTATTCCGATCATATTAATGACTATGATAGGGTGTAGGATCCATTACAAGAGTTAATACTAAGATGAAGTAGCGGTAGACTAACAATAATGAGCGTATAACATCATCCACACAAATGAAGAGTGAAGAGGATTATTAAAAAATTTCATGCCAGAACTCGAGAGAGCTTTTTGACCGGCAAGTGCTGACACTTAAGTTCCTCTTTTTGTTTTTCCCCCCTTTTTTCCTTTTTAAAAAAACACTACTTAAAGCATCCTTTAACTTGCACACATACACAATATACTAGATAGTCAGATATACATTTTCCCAACCTAATTAAAAACTTGATTTTTCCCTTTTTTTTTTTTTTAAAACATTGAGGGCAAAATATCACATGCATATTGCGCAACATATCGAGGATGTTCATATACTGTCCATTTACAGCAGGTGTAAATTTTGTAGTGTAACAGTAGATAGAAATACCTACATATGACGGCCACTGTTAAATAAAAAGCTTTCAAAAGATCTAGCTGTAGACTTAGGAAGAGCGGGATATCTGAAGACCCACGATTGGTTTAAAAAAGAGAAAAAAAAGGGGAAAAAAAGGGCATGTCATTGTTTCACTTTGTCCTTGACTGTTTGTTTCATGGAACATAAGCAGGCCTAGTAGGAAATTCCTTTCCATCAAAATCTCTTTTATTTAGTCCTTGTGTTTCTGATCGATCCCTACTTTAGGTAGGCCTCTCGTACCTGGAGAGGTCATGTAAGTTCACATCACGGTTAAATCCTTCCCGCATCTGTTTCTAGAGTCTATGTTCTCTCTCTTGCTCTTTCTTCTTCCCATAGGCCTCTCCTGCTTCATGAGCTCATGTGTTCCACCTGTATGGCCGAGGCTTCCACTGTAATGCACAGGTCTTTGTGGGAGGACAGATCAGACACGCTGACTGTTTTGTACGAAACATCTGGCGCAGTCACTGGTTTGTACTGCTGCAGGTCAAACACACATGGCACTCCGTCCTGCTGTGGATAAGCGTTGGTCCTCTCAGCACGACCTGCTGCTGCTCCTTCACCACCTCCTCCTGCACTTCCTCCTCCATGTGCGGGACTGTGGCCCTGCTGATTTGCCGTTGGCGGGGTGGGTACCAGGTCCGGGGAGTGTTTTCGCATGTGCTTTATCAGGTACGTTTCCTGTAAGCCAATAAACAAAAATACAGACAGATCATTAACGAGCTTTTAAGCGTTTGTAGGTATGCTCTCAGTCATAGCTGTCGCCGTACCGAAGTGTAGGTGCGATTGCATAGGCCGCAGGAGTACAGCTTCGCATGTTTTACTGTATGGGTCGAGAGATGGACCTCGAGGCTCGCTGAATCCGTATAGCCACGATTACAGTGGTGGCACTTGTATGGCTTGTCTTTGTTGTGTTGACGTCTGTGAGACTGCAAATAAAAGGATATACATCATTAAAAAAAAAGGCTAAGTTCAGGTTAATATCGATCTGAGACACTGCAATGTGAAATTTTAAAGTTCAAGACAATTAATGTGATAACATTTTAATGTATATTGTCCTTTGATAAACTACTAGAAACGCATGTGGATGTATTTCTGTTGACCTGAATTACTGGCTACCTTACAGTATATAAGGCTGCAGTCCTGCCTCTTTTTCTGTTCACACTTTAAACATCAGACTTTAGGCACTGCTTATAGTCCTGGCATCTGCAGAAGACTCTGCCAAAGTAGGCTATATTAGAAGAGTTTAGGAGGCCGAGTACAGGAGTGCGGTGGACAGCTCAGTACCTCAGACAAAAGAGGTTGTGGTGAATTTTGGGGAGCAGAAGACTCCCTAAAGCCCATGTCAGCATCATAAGCACTAATGTAGACAATTAAAAGTATCCAGGTGTCTAACAAGCTGGAATAGACCATAAAATCTAATGCACTGTATAAGAAAGCTTAGAGTTGCCTGTATTTCGTCAGGTCCTATAATGTCTGCAGAACCGTGCTGCAGATGTTGTACCACTTGGTGGTAGCCAGCATCATCATCTACGCTGTAGTGCGCTGGAGAAGCAGGGTGAAGACAGCTCCGTCATGGAACAGAGCTGGAGGTGTCTGAGAAGACATTAAGTCACATCCCCTGAATGCAACACTGAAGTTCTAACGGAACACATTCAGCTGTAGATTGAGACCACCGGTCAGTGGCCATCAAACTCTAACTCCTCTACTGTAAACAGGGTTCAGAGCTGACGCAATAAAAACGTGGACAGAAACAGTATTGTTATATGCACTATTCCTAATTACTACAATATGTACATTATTGTTATACCATGTGCAAAGGGTTTTTTAGTTGTGAAGTTGTTTAAGTAGAAAATGTACCGAATTTGCTGAAACTGGTGATGGGCAAGTGCCTAAAACAATTTAGAAAGCCTGACAATAAGAGGATAAAACAAAAAAGTGACTGATCATTACTTCTCAATTCAAAGTATTGTGACCAGATGTTGACCAGTGAAAAATAAACTAAATATTTATATAAATAAATTACATAAGTTTCTGATCAAGACATTTTTGATGTTATTTTGTGGGCAGGAATCCAGAAATGATGGATGTAACGAGATTCATGTAGGTAGATCAGATAATTAAAAAAAACAAAACTTTCCCCACACAGTCATTTTTAGTCAGCTGGAAAATGTGTAATAATCTGTCAGCTTATGATCAAAAAAATTTTCGTATATACAGTTTATATAAATGTTCCTCTAATGTCTAAATCAATCCTATAAATTCCTATAAAGGTTCTATAAATGAAAGTTTCCAATAGGACTGAACGATTAATCGAATTGCAATCGCAATTTAAAACGCTGCAATAAGCTAATCGGCTAAAAGGCTGCGATTCAAATACAAAATAAAAAGTCCCAGAGCAAATGCATGACTTTGAGTTACAGTCATACCAGCAAATTCGAGCGAAAGCGTTAAAGCGGTATTATGCCTTCTTCCGAGTCAGAGGGTTCATTTCGTCAATTAATATTGTGATATATTAATATTCACAATCACACTCAGAATGCACCATACCACAACATAACAGTTTCAGAAACTATTATGACTAGATCAATCAAGAGGATTGAATTATAACCATAATACACCTAATGCTGGATACTTGCTTTTTTACTGGGGCTAATCCTGCCTAATCAGGAACCTTGCTGGTTTTGAACAGAGGAACCTATGAGGCCAGTAGGCACGGGTTCTACAGACCCTGGTTTGAAAAGTGCATTTTTAAAAATGTACAATATTTAAATGTCAGCAGAAGAGACGGACGCTCTCCTCACCATCTGTTCAACGGGGAAATTAAAGACAAACCAGAAATTAACGCAAGTGTATGAGGAGACAGGAGGGGGAATTCCAAGTGTGTGGTTTAACTCATATGCAGGGCAATTGGTCGACAGGTTGGTGACGTGGACGGTGAGCCGCTTCTAAAAAGAGTGCCAAGCACTGGGCTCCAACTCCAACTTCAGCCCCAGCAGAAAAGAAAGTAGTATAACTTTTTTATAACTTAAAAAAAAAAAGTCCTGGGTTGCCAGTAATTTTTCACAACCATGGTGCTTTGAATCTTAGTTGTCATGCATTAAACATATTTGACTGTCATAAAATATAAAATCAGGACGATCGTTTTTTTTTATACCTGAAGATTGGACAGCTGAGTGAAGGCCTTCTCGCAGCCTGGATGAGTGCACTTATACGGCCGGTCCCCTGTGTGGATTCTGCATTAAAAAAAGCATAAAAGCATTTTTTTATTGGGACGCATATAAAGAGATGATAAATGCAGAGAGGTAATAGAACTGGGATGGATGGATGAAAGTTACCTGTGATGCTGCTGTAGGTGGCTGAGTTGCCTGAAGCTCTTCTGGCAATAAGAGCAGGTGTAGGGTTTTACTCCGGTGTGGATCCGCACATGTTGCGCCAAATAGCTGGTGTTGGCAAACGATTTCGAGCAGTGCGGACACTTATGGGGTTTTGATTCGGTGTGGTTTCTGTGTGGAGTAAAAAGCAGAGGAGAAAAAAAAAGGGTAAGCAAGTGGGACCAATGCCAGCTGTGCGATAAATAAAAAGAGAAAAAGGACTGTGCATAAACATCTGGAAATGGAAAGTGCTGTGCTTAGGCAGTGTTTTTTTCCCTTTTTTTCCCCTCTTTCTATTACACAGGTGTCAAAGTCAGTCTCTAGAGGGCCAAAACCTTCATGGTTTCAAACCACAAAACATGGCTTGTTTCAAACCAGCCTGAAAGACAGGTGCAATAATTAGGGCTGGAACTAAATCTGTAGGGCAGTGGCCCTCCAGGAACTGAGTTTGACACCTTTGTTCTATTGCATTCAATTTTAATTAACTTGCCTAAATATATCTGGCAGGGTTCGTACACATTTTCTACCAATAAAAATCCATGACTTCAATATTCATGACCTAATGTTTTATAAAGTGTCTACATACACACGTTTACTAAGAAGAAGAAGAAAAAAATCCATAAATCCAGAAAATTTACCACAGCAATTCTTAACTGAAAAAAAAAATAACCAGCTTTATACTTTATAATACATAATAAACATGTCATGGACAAATCGCACAAACGTTATCTATTGTAATATTACCAACAGTATCAATTTAAATATACTTATACATACATTAGAGATTTGTGACAACTTTACATGACTTTTATAAAACATAGTGGGTCTGTCTATTTTTCCAAACTTTTCTAGGCCTGGACTTTTTCCAGGTTATTCAGAAATGTACGAACCCTGATTCACGCCACAAACACTACATTTTTAGCAACATCTACAGCAGCTCACCTTTCCCCAACAAGCTGTATACATATATTTAGATATACAGAATATTTAACAGGTGTTCTATTAGGGTCATTAATCATTTTAACATTTAATATTAAATAATGACTTTCTTCCTGTTGTAAAGCCTGGCGGTCAGGTGACTGATGGAAATGTTTGTTCTAAGGTGACAGGAAGGCCAGAGCCATCATTGTGTCTGTGTAATGTAAAAGAAAAAAAAAAAAAAAAAAAAAAAAAATTCACCAAGACCTGCACTCTTACAGGACCTTTCTGTGACCTCTATTAAAAACGCTCCTGCTCTGTATG
Source organism: Bagarius yarrelli (assembly GCA_005784505.1). NCBI lineage: Eukaryota > Metazoa > Chordata > Actinopteri > Siluriformes > Sisoridae > Bagarius > Bagarius yarrelli. The sequence continues at coordinate 582,910 of VCAZ01000180.1, read as the reverse complement.
GATGTGTCGGTGTGCGGTGTTGAGAGTCAGAGCGAGACATCTACAGGTGATAGAACGAAGCTGAGAAAAGTGATGGGTTTGAACAGTAATGGAAGAAGTGACGGGTTGGAACAGTAATGGAAGGTGTGACGGGAAGAAAACGAAAGAAATGCAGAAGTGTAAGAAAGTGAGACATGTTTGAACAAACACAGACAAACTGGTTCTTAGTCACTCATTCAAAAGAAAAGAAAAAAAACGATCCAGCATGCGGTGTCAGTTTCTCATTCTGTTTTTTTTTTTGCCTCTTGCTATTAATGCAATGAAAATCATTCTATCCTAGCTGGGCAGATACACAATTCCTTTCCTTCAAAAACATTACATTATATTTTTCTAGGAGAATTTAACAAACTGAATTCTGCTACATTTTATCTTGCTATTGAAAGTTTAGTGAAGACTGATGACAGAGCAAAACCCGAAAAAGCATTCTGCACCTCACATCATCTTCTACCAACACAGAACAAGTCCTGTTGCATAATCATTACTAATTCTAAAACTAACTAGTCTACACGCACTAATAGATCACAAAAAAACAAAACAGTCAAACCAACAAATCAGTGCTTTAAGGAAGGAACTAGAGCTGCACACTACATCAATTCATCGCAATGTGTGCATCTGCAAAAGTCACATTACAGGACGTGCACCGTCAAGTCGGGGGTTAAAACGCGACTGCACCACAGTTCAGTAACAGACCGGTTACTGTGTAAACATTTTAAACAAGTTTAAAGCATTTAGACACAAAAAACAATCACTTTTTAGCTTCGACAAAGATTCTGATTATTTAATTTCTCTATCTGAATCTCCAGAAAAACATAAAATCATTGTTTATTTATTTATTTTTTTGTTCTATTGTATTCATCTGCATCTACGATTATCATTTGTGTATTATATTTTACGCGGCACCACCATCATTCTAAAATAATACTTTCCAAATAGGGTTTGTGAAGTCATCTGGTGAATTTTTTTTATATTGCAATATATATTGCGATTAAAGAAAATAATGCAATGTTCCGATAATATGCAGCCCCTAAAAAAAGAAAACACTGGATGCGTTAATGTTCCAGCTGATTAAATCAATAATTTAATCATGCAGATAAGAGTGTTTTGTTTATGTATTTAATAAAGCAGACTAATTGCTTAAACTGAAAACGAGTTTGGTTTTCGGTTAAACCTTAAAAAAAAAAAACTTTTTTAGTCATCAATGATGTTTAATTAAACATCAATTCAAGCTTTGTTGCTTTATACGGTGTCTCCTCTCAGGTCTCCCAATGTCTATGCTTATAAATTTGGTGCTGCAGCACAGGTTTACAGCACAGGCTCTTAAGTACTCAAGTTTGGATGACTTGTAATAATCTTTAATTTTTTCGACTGTTAGAAGTGTTTCAGTAAACTGCTATGGTAGGTTATATATAAGTGTTCATAACGTCCTTATAAGGTCCACTGGTTGTTTGGACAAACTCTATCGTTGTGTTGATGTTGCGGAAGAAAATACAGAAACAGTGTGAGACCCCAAACCCTTACACATCCTGTGTGATTTCGGATAAATAAGCTAGAATGAATTGACTGTTTACTATTAAATCTGTAATCTTTAGCTTTCTCTCTCACTCACACACACACACACACACCACACACACACACACACACAACACAAACACAAACACTCCACATCCTGGCGCTCGGTGCATCCTTCAGTACCGTGTGTGCTGCTGTAAGTGACTGAGCTGCCTGAATGCCTTCTGGCAGTAGGAGCAGATGTAGGGCTTAGCGCCGCTGTGGATGCGGATGTGCTGCGCCAGGTAGCTGGAGTTAGCGAAGGATTTGGAGCAGTGCGGGCACTGGTGCGCCTTCACCTCCGTGTGCGACTTGGAATGCAGCTGCATGTCTGACTTATTGCAGAACGTCAGGCCGCACATCCGGCACCTACAGACATGCACGCACACACGCATACACACACACACACACCACGGGGAGGGAAATAGAAGGATGGGGGGGGGAGAGAAAGAGAGTAGAAAGATGAGCCAAAGAGAAAACGTAGGTGCAAGAAGAAAGGTTGGGAAAAGATGATATGGCAGGGTGGGGGTGGGGTCATGGGTGAAGGGTGAAAAATTAATAAATAAAGGGGGAGGAAAACGTGAGGAAATGTGGAAGGAGAGAAACAAAATATAAGAAAGGGGAGAGATAGAGGCGAGTAGAGAGTGGGGTGGGGAGGGAGGAAAGAGAGAGAGAGAAAGAGAACGAGAGAGGGGATGAGATCAGTAAAGAAAAACAACAGCGGGAAACTGTAGACTCTGCCAACAAATCGGAAAAATGAGAAGGAAAGGCAAGACGTACAAGTGCAGACAGATGAAGAGGAAGAGGAGTGACTGAGCGAGTGGTGGAGAGTAACTGTGCTAATGTGTGGCTGTGTGTGCGCGTGTATACACTGTTCGGAACTGGCAAAGCCATGCCGGCACATGCAGCCAACGACGCGCACTTAGACACTACTCACACTACACGAAGCCACAACACAAATGTTTGGAGAGACATTTAACAAAGTCTACGAAGCCTTAACATTCGAGTGTGTGCACATGTGTGCGTGCTTGCTGCGAGCCATGCATTGCTGCAGAGCAAGTGGACAATGCACTAAGACGCTATATTTCCATCCTGCCTTGGTTAGAAGCTTTTAGAAACATACGCACACACAGCAGGCATGCGAACGTCTGAGACGCCGTACCTGTAGGTCTTAGTGCCGTCCTTTCCGGCAGGTCCTTCGTCAGCAGAGAGGTCGTAGGGGTCGGCAGGATGATGCTGAGAAACAGGGAAAACAAAAAACAAGAGTTTAAAAAAAAAAAAAAAAAGGTATATCCTGTCACATTTCTGTTTCTTTGGAAAGCAATTTATTAATTATTTGATCTGCTGTTGATTTTGTATTTTTGCCCACTGATTTAAAAAAAAAAAAAAAAAAAAAAAAAAAAGTGTATAATTTAATGGTACGTTTATTCTAACAGCGAGAGACAGAATAACAAGGAAAAAAAATAACAATTAAAATTTATAAAGTTATAAATTGATTTGCATTGTAATGAGTGAAATTACTATTTGACGCCTTCACAAAACAAGATTCAGCAGGGAATCAAATCATTTCTCCCCCCTCAGTGTATCACGATACACGGGTCACAATACAATACATCACAATATATTAAAGTACAATACATATTGTGAATGTAAAACAAATATCTACAACTATAACTTGCTGTGTACCACCCGGAGGAGTCTAGTATGTGCATCACCTCATATTGATTACTCAGCAAACAGATGTACTGGCCAAAGTATTTGCATTGCACAGCGTCACTGAACAGTAAACACACTAAAATGTATCAAGTGTTTATTGTGTCACTAAACACTTAACAAAAAATGTAGTTGCCACAAATATTATATAATAGTCCAAACCAAAATTAAAGATATTAAAATGAATCATGTATCGATGATTGCGGTTTGAATATCACACTATATATACACACACTGCGATATCTAGCTATACACAGCATTTCTCCCACTTTGGAGAGCAACAGCAGAGAGACTTGTATGAGGGGCTGTAAGGTGTGGTGTGAATCATGCCAGTGGTAAATGTACTGACTCTTGTTTTTCCCAGTACTGATGATGAATTGATTATCGATAATTGAGAATTCTATCAATCATGTGTGATCAGGGCTTTCTGTACATCGAATCCATTACAATAAAATAAGTAATCCGTATTTTTCCCCTAGATTATTCCTTCAGAAAGAACCAATGTCCAAAACCAAGCGGTGGGACTATGATTGTAATAATTTATGATTTTTCCTGCTAACTATGATATTGTGGACTGTTTTTGGCTGTGTGTCTTTCTTTCAGTCCATACTATTTTCTTACCCATAAAAAAATAGAGGGTTGGCGTTTGTTTATTTATATAGCATAGGAAAACTGTCCAAAGCACAGTGGGGTAGTGATTAGCACAATTCATTTCAACTAGTACCTACGAGGTCGGGAGTTTGACTCCTGTTCGTAAAATCGATTGTGCCCTACACCCCACCTTATGCGCCGAGTCCCAGGGAATAGCTGCTTGTAAAATAAGCCAAACAGAGAATGGATGAGAGCTGTAGATGTTTTAGGAGTTGTTTTACGGATTCAGAATTCAGTGCAGGAATAAGTTCCTTTTAGCCCCTTTTTACTCTGGGCTTTTCCATTATTAAGAACATATAATGAAAATTGTTAAACTCTTTGACTTCATACTGATCTCACTAAGCTGCTCTACTCTTTCTCCAAGTTTGATGGTCAAACACAGGGCTGGGCAATCTCGGTCCTGCAGAATTTAGCTTCAACCCTAATCAAACACACTTGAACCAACTAATCGAGATCTTGCTAGGTTTACATCAAATTTCAGGTAGGTGTGCTGAGCTAAACTCTACAGGACACCAGCCCTCCAGGACCAAGATTGCTCACCCCTGGTCTAACATCTGCTGCCTTTTGTTGTGCAGGCCAGTCATCAGTTCATCATGGTGTCACTGGCATTGACATATTGAACATGATCACAGCTACAAAGAATTTATATACATTTTGATAGGGTGTCCTTTTCCAGAGCGACCTACACTTATGTTTTACTTTATTTATCTGAGCAGTTAAACGTTAAAGGCCATGCTTTGTGGTAGCTTATTGGTGCTGTTAACTGAACCCATAATGTTCCAACACCTCAACTACTTTGCTGATCCTGTAGTTAAAAAAGTCACCTAAAGACTCAGAGTAAAATGTAATAAAATCATGGTTTTTGACTGAAATATGATTATACAAACTAACAGCTGAATATTTTGCATTGTGGGCAGCGCTGCATGTGTTAATGCATGTGCCTAGCCACCACACATTGAGAAGAAAATCCAAACTGCCTCCAAACCACTCATGCTCAGATTCCAAAGTATTCCAAAACAGTAATAGCACGAACAGTGTAGGGGCAAATGTATTTAGGGTAAGTGGACAAACTCTAATGAAAAAAACAAAAGAACTTTTCACGCTTCATTAAGACGCGTTCGAAAGAGGGGTTAAATTAAATAAAGGTAGCTTAGTCAACTTATTTCTGATGTACCGAATGATAAACCCACATGAATAAATCAGCTTGTTGGTTTAGACCCCATTTCCCAGCGGACCAGGATAAGGATCACCTGCTTTTCTAGGTGGCGTCTTATACACAATTATAAACACAAATGATAACATCGTGTGTTCTACCACTCCTGAAATACGTCACATGTTGCTACAAAGAGACAGCGCTCAGGAGTAATGGACAAAAAAAAAAAAAAAGTTCTGCGAAGAAGGATTTTTAAATGTAAATACTGAAAAAAATACTAAAAAGGTAGTCAAATCAGAACATTTTACTACTACTAATAAAAATAACACTATTCAAAATAAACATTTAGGAGAACTCTTAAAAGACAGAAGTGTTCCCATGATCTAAAACTAGCTCACAAATGGTATAATAAGGGTCACATTGTCCTATGTCCATAAGACTTGTTTGCTTGGATTTAGCTTACAGTGGATATTATATGCGTACACACCCGCACGCATGCACACTATACTACCCTTTTGTTTTGACTTCTTTCCAGGCCCTATTGGGGTGCCAGGGGCATCGGGGGGCCAGGGGATTCGTTATTTTCAAACTGTCCTATGCATCTACAATTTAACAAGCGGAATGACAAAGAGAAAGTCAAGAGAGAGAGAGAGCGGGCGAAAGAGAAAGAAAGAAAAGAGAGGGGGTGGGGTGGGGAGAGAAAAAGAGAGAAGGAAAAGAGAGCGAGAAAGAGACAAAGAAAGAAAGAAAGAGCGAGAGAGAGGAAGAAAGAGAGGAAGAGAGAGACTAAACCACAGAATTATGGACGCAAAAGAAAACAAACAAAACGAGAAAAGGGTTCGATGGAACGTTTTTCAAAATCCTGAGACGTAAATTCAAGGACCAAAACTTGAAAAACGAGTTTCGGTTTTACAGTTCCTTTGATTCGGTTCTAAGATTAAAAGGGTTATTCCGCAACTTTTTTTTTTTTTTTTTTTGGATTTTTCTCGTTTGTTTTGCGAACTTGGTGACGTCCACCGTGTTCGGTTAAAGTGACCTAGGATTAGGGTCATAATTGTCATTGCAATGGTGGCTCTATCGCTGACTTGTATCCGCTTTTGAAACTCTTTCAGTGCAGCACAGATTTAGTGCTGATGATTCATTTTAAGTCACCTGAGAAAGCAAAGCGTGAGACGGCACTTCGCACCTTTGCTTGGGGGCGGAGCTTCCTGATAATAATGCTCAAAGAGAAAATATTTTCAGTATGCCTGACCACATGCTGGTGGACTTTTAAAGCCATACTACCTTCCATAAATTTAAACACTAGACGGTAGAGTACACAGTATGCCACCTGGGACGTTTTCACTTTAAAGAGAAGATGATGTTGTGTATACCATATGGTACATCTGCTCAAAAAAAAAAAACCTCCACTTATAGTCATGCCAGTGAGAGAGATACTTGGATATTTTACAGCTGCTAGACTACATGCCGGGTTAAACGGGCAGCATTGTAAAATCTCTTATTTACTGCATCAAGTTAGATTTCTTACTTACAGGCTTGGACGATGCTTCAATATTAAGAACAAGACGAAACAATTCGACACGCGGCTTTTCATAATACATAAACCATTTCTCTATAACGTTAGGCACTAGAGATTGAGCCGAAAAGCTTTATTAAAGAGATAGAGGGGTCACGTCGAAGTCTATCCTCACGTTTATTCAGAATCTCGTGTAACACATGTCTACGCTAAAGCGGAACTGCAAAGGCGGCGACAATCAGGGAAACACTGTGGCATTTTTTTTCATTTTCATACAACGACCAGTTGAATGTGAAAGGGGTTTCGTAATTGTGTTTGTAATCACAGGTCTGTACCCCAGTGCTGAGGAGTTCTCTAATTTAATTGGTCAGAAGGCAGTCATAAATTTTCTATAATGACAATGTTCTGACAGTAGTGCAGCTCCAAATCCCAGGTTTATAAAAACGTGCTCTTTTTCAATTTAGGTATTAGGTGAAATTTTCGAGAATAACAATTTAGTGACATCGATTAGCACACTGGAAAAACCACAAACTCCCAAATGTGTTTAAACTTGTCTTATTTGGTTAATTGCAACGAAATCTGGTGCGATTGCTCAATTAGCGCGGTTCAATTAAGTAAGTATGAACGCTGCTATCCGAACCCACCAAACAAGCACACCAAAAAAAATAGTGCCGTCAGACTGACATATAAATGCAACAACACCGACCAGATATATATATATATACACAATATAAATATAAATAACTAAATAAAATCGGGCCAAAAACAGGATGTGATGTCACAAGGTGCAACGTGCCCTTAGGGTTTTTTGGTCATTAGTTGCAAATTCTCAGCTGGTAAAAGTGAAATCAAATGTAAGGCTTTTACGATTATCAAATTTGGGTTGGCTTTAGCGCTTCATTTGTTTTCATTGTTTTTTTAGCGCTTCATTGTTTTTTAGCGCTTCTTGTTTTAGCATTTAAAAAAGCATTTAAAGAAAAATAGTTCTAATTGTTCCTTGTTAACGCTCTACTGTAAATATTTTATTATAGATAAATAGTATTAAAGGAAATTTATATGTTGTGTCCTGTCAGTGGTGTTTATTCGTTTGGCAACATATGAATTCGCTCGTACTCTAAGTTGAATTAATTGCTGTTAGCATGAGTTGACCTGGTGATAGAAAGCTATTGAAGCCGCTTACACTTTTCAATTACGCCGCTCCACTCAATTACTCTGATTAAAAGTAGGGTGCTGCTGCAGGAACTACAGCTCTCCCTTGTGGCTAATAAAAGTGTGCAATAATTTCAGTTGAATTCAATGATGGCGGTTAGGTCAAATAACTGTGATCATACCATTATTTCACAAGCGTGTAAGCCTTAACAATACATACATCCACAGGACGAGCGCGTTTACCCAGTACGGAAGGACAGTAATGTCACAAAATGTATGTCAGAAAAGCCTATATTCTCTGTCAAATATGCGAGTATGAATGCTTATTAGACCCAGACAAAATGTATCGGTTTTCCTTTTTTGCCAGACCAAATGAACCAAACAAACTGAACTACAAGTGTGAACACACACTCAGAGCATATTTTAATTTCTTGGTAGCACTACAGTTGCATTTAATCGTTTAGTAGTAGATGCTTTGATTCAAAGTCGATTTTGAAATATACATCATACTCTACACCAGGTTATAACCAGAACTGACTGTTTTTCTTTGTTCAATGTAACTATATAAAAAAAGTCCATGTAGCTTTTTTAAAATAAAGATATTAAATCATGGCGCCATCTTATTTAGGAAGAGGTTTGACTCCTACAATTAGGAGAGACATACCTGTCCAGCCAGGTGACCGAGCATCAGCGCATCACTTCCTGTTGGGGAGCCCACCAAAGGAAGGGTGGATTTCTTCTTCCTGCCTCGTTTTGATGGTAGCGGGATGACAACCGGTGAACAGGACATGGCGTCCTCTTTCTTATCTGAGAGAAGTACGGAAAGGTACTTAATTAATTTAGTAATAAAAAAATGAAAAGCTAAAAGTTATTGCTGCAAATGTGTGTTGTTCTTTATTCAGACTGTGTTACCTGTGTGCACTGTAATCATAGTAGTTGTCGGATGACCGGGGAGAAGAGATGGAGCGGAAGATACCGGCGACACCAGAGTGACTAGTCCTGCTAAACAAAGTGGGGAAGAATTACAGAAAAGAGTAAGAGAAAAGCTGAAGAGAAACAGTGACTGTTTTTACATCATAAATTGAGTTTGAACTGTAGGTGAACATTCTTCATGCATATCATTGATTCAGTTCTATGCCGCTGTTTGCTTTGTTAACTGATTTCAAAGCCTTTTCAGTGATGGTGAAACACCAACCAAGTGTAATATTTAAACAGACAGCGTGAAGAAGAATAAAGTTAAAAGCATTTTTAAATTTCAGGAATATGGATGCCAAAAATTCCTTAAATCCTGCACGTCAATAAAAGTGATCCAAAGCTGTTACTCATCTATTGTTACTACTGTTACACGGATAGCATTTGGCACACGTCCTTATTTTAGAAGCGACATTTATCTTGTTTTATTTTTATTTTATTCAACTAAGCAGTTGAAGGTCAAGGGCCCTGTCCAGCTTGGCGGTGCTGGGATTTGAAGCCATGATCTTCCAATTAGCAGTCTTAACAACAGAGCTACTGCTTCCCTCAGTGGTCAATTACTTCTTAAGTCCACAATAATAAAGGGTTTATTACATTTATTGTTATTATTTTAGGGCCGGGTAAAATTATTAATACAGCAAACTATCCGGAAAACGTTTTTCACAATAGCGTATCCATATTCTACCCTCTAGTACCAATGCATAGCGATACACATACTGTTTTTTACGTTAAACAATTTACGAATGCGTAACTTTTGCTCCTGTAGTTGTTGTCGCCACATATTTGAATTAAATCATACTGTCTCCGGAATAAGGACGAAAAAAAAGGGCCTTGTCGGCTTTGCATGTGTTGTGTTTTTAGCTATTTGTTTTACATAACTTTTGAACTATTGCAATGTGGATTATATTTATTTTCGTGATATGCAGGCCTATGGTATCGTGAGGCCCTTACCGATACAGAGCTCTAATATTTTTCACCGTGTTTTGGATCCGCATTCTTGCTTGAATTTCTGGTCAATAATAAATATTTCAGCTTTTTTTGTGAAAAAGATTTAAACAAGATACAAACCAAAAGGTTACACAATTGTTAATGTGTGATGTAATGGATTAAACTGTACCCAAGTCAACTGGTTTACTCTATTCCAAAGTAGCTAAATACTTAAGCACCTTTCATTGCCGTTGAGCGATGAAAAGTGCACGCACACATTCCTTCACATCACTTTATTCGCCTGACCTTTTACAAATTGTGTTTTTACATTCTACTGATTTTATTATTTATCTATTTCCTTGGTTTGGATCATGGGGGTCCCAGGTTTTCATCCCAGAACTTAGCTCCATCCCCAAAGCTCTGTGCATAACCTCAAAACATAGGTGAGGTCATGGAAAAAACAAAATTGGCCTCTAAACATTTTCTGTCAGTGCTCTTGACCTAAACTTCTTTGACTGACAGGCATTAGTCTAAACACTGCAGTGCCAATGTGCGTCATGACTTCCTGTCACGCTTAGTCACGAGGGTTTATTATATTTGACCATGTTTATGACTTGCCTAGGAACTGACAGTTAGTCAGAAAAGTTAGCTTTGAGACAGATCCTCAGTCAGGCCAATAATTAAATCATCGTTACTGAAAAAGAATCATTGGCAAGTACTGTTAAAAGGAGCACAAATTAAACTACCCATCTTCTAAACAAGAGCTGACATAAATGTGACGCAAAACTGCAGTCACTTAAGCAGACTATACGCTTCAGAGGACATAAAAAACCCCAGCAATTTAGTTGCTATGTTTCCACCCCCCCCCCCTTTTGATGAGCATTTTTAAGTATTGCATCAGAAACGAGTGATTAAACAACTGATTTGTGCGAAAAAGGATTTATGCGAAAATCCTTAGATTAGGGTAGAGGGGGGACGCTTGCCGAATAAATTCAGACGTAGCCTTTATTAAACCCTCGTGACTAATCGACGGTGAGTGCTTCATTAAGCCTTGTTTTATTTACTGTTTGTTACCAAGTTACCAATACCATCGTCAGCCGCTTGAGCAACTTGATGGAAACTTACCTAATCCGCAAATTTGAAAAAAAAAAAACCCCAAAAAAAACAAAAAACGCTTCACGTCAAACCCGGATAGTGATACGTTTTAGCATGCAGTCAGGACGACATTCAAGAAGAACATGTACTTTGCTGGGCTTTTACAACCTCAGTCGGTGTCCGACTTTAAATAAATGAACAAAGGGCAATAAGCGCAGTCAGAAAAAGGGGAAGTTGCTGTTGGGTTGGCTTAAAAAAAATTAAAACACCTGATGAGACAGAGAAGCAGGCGGTACATTTGTACTATAACTGGTAAAGACTTGCTGTGTCTTCTTGCTGCTTCTTCTACAAACATGCAAATGTGTAAAATAAACATGTGGACCGTGTTAAATTTGGGCCAAACGTTTACTCTTTAAGAGTCAGTTTCCTCAGGAAAAGTGCTGGCTAAAGCTAATATTGGTGCTGATAAAGTAACGATGATTCACACTGTAACCATGACAACGCTTTTCCCAGTGCTTATTATGATCTTGGTATCCTGCCAAGCTTTCTTAATCAAGATTTGATTTATTAGCATATTAAATGGTGTAACGCCAGTAATGATGATGAGGTTTATTTGCTGTAGCTGATATTATTGATAATTATATTATTATTGAAATATTTGTTCGCCTTCAGGAATTTCTTTCCTCCCCTTCCTGTCTGATTATTAAATTCTTTTTAAAAATGCTTTGCTTTTATTTTTCTGCATCTGAAATCACAGGTTTGCATACAAAATATAAGGAACGGAGTATGTGAGGTGTCTAAATCCTTGACATGCAAAAAAAAAAAACAAAACAAAACCATTTTGAGTTACATTCCTGGATGATCTACATTTTTCTTCCCTACTGTGGTTAAATCACAGTTGTTAATCATTTAAGTTAAACACTTTAAATTTGCGCTGCTGTGACGGCGCAGGTCACGTGACAATATCGACACGGTGGATGTAGTGCGTCCCACTTTTGTTCATACTACGCATAACCATACTATATAAAACATCCTTTTTATTAAGAGTTGGGAAATACGTGCTAACTCAACTGTAGTAGTATGCGATTAGGGGCGGAGCATGTGCTTTTCAAAATAACAGCTGGCCTTGTGTATAACATTACTTGCGACTCCTGGATTTCTGGCAAAAACCACAATCAAGTGAAACATTGCGTTAAAGTTCATATCATAATAAAAAATTTGGGTTTTAACAATTGTGTGTGTTGTTTTTCTACAAAACAAATTGTTAAAATTGCACTTATTACACTTCTTATAAACTTCTACTGGTGAAAACAGATACGTCATTACTCTTGATGATGTTTAATGTGGAAGAGCACTTTAGCTGAATGTGTGACTTTAGCTGTTATGATGACATCACATGACAAAGTCTGCAAAAATCTGTGATATTTTGAAAAACTGCAAGTTTCATTAAAAATCATGGTGTTTGGCTAATTTTGCGTTAGTTTCTGTTATCAGTAAATGCTGAAGATATTAAATAGTATTATACAGGTTATAGATTGTGACCAGTCCTCAGCAGACCATACTCATATATCTACCATACCGGCGGTCATGATTCCAGTGGACGGAACAGGCACCACGGTGATGCTGTGTGAGGAATGGGGTGGATGACTCTGTTCCTGCTTCAGGGCACGGCCCCCAGCCGATGGGTCCATGGCCATGCCTCCGGCAACCGCCACCACGGCTGTGGTGGGGTAGTGGGAGGAGCCATGTGGGTAGGTGGGGTTTTTGTCCTGTTGGCCCAGCTGGTCCTTTACCTTGTTTAGAAACACAACATTCTCAATCTGACACACACACCCACACACATGAGACATTAAAGGAAAATGATGTGGACTTCTTGTTTATGACGTGTGTGTGTGTGTGTGTGTGTGTGTAAAAGGGGAAAAAGACAGGAGAGCTGTGTGAATTCTCACCTGTCCTTGAACTGGAGACCAGAAGTACGAGTTAAAATGGGAATCCTCCATCATTCCTAATTTTTAAAAAGGAGGAAAATCAATGAGTAGAACTAGAGGTGGAACGATATCGGGGGAAAAAAAACCCCGACATTGCGATATTAGTTTTTTCTGCGATAAATATTGCAATAAAACATAGATAAAATAAGGCACCAGATGACTTAAATAGCTGTATTTGGAAAGAATTAAAATCACAATTGTAAAATGATTGTGGTGATTCTGTAGGGAGTGCATCTGCGTCGAATATAATACATAAATGATCATTTTCTGGAGATTCAGATACAGAACTTAAATAATTAAGTATAAAATCACACTGTATCGACTTTATCGTGTAAATGAAGTACAATTAATCTTAGTTTAAGCTACAAATAAAAAAGGTTTCTTGCTTTAAAGTTGTTTAAAATGTTTCCGCAGTAACAGGAATTACTGTACAACGTACAAATGATAAACGTTCACACCATTATTACATTTTATTAATTAAACCCCACTCGACATTCCTCATCGTGTTACGTGACTATTGCAGATACACACGTTCCGATATCGATACTGAAACGATATATTGTGCAGCCCTCACCACACAAGGACCTGAGTGAGAACAGCGTCTTTGTAACGATTTTGGGATTATTATTATTACTATTGTAATTTTTAAAAAAATGTTATTGTAAATCACTAAAATGACTGTGAGGAACTGAGTGTTAATAAAGAATCTGCATGAAAAAGTAAAAATATAGCAACAAAAAAAACGTTATAAAAGTGTTATAAAGACATCTTTATTTGTAGGAATAAATGAAAGCATGGAGGAAACTGGAGTGAGGAATAATGCTAAAATTTACAGCATCTTATCCAGAGCGACCTAAATTTATCTCTTTTATATACAACTAAGCAATCAGGGGTTAAGGGCCTTGCTCAGGGGCCCGGATGTGGTGGCCTGGTGGTGCTGGGAATCAAACCCGGATCTTCCAGGTTTTTAGTCCGACACGTTCACCACTGAGCCACCACTTCCCCCATCCTAACATCCTAGACTATCTGTTGTTGTTGGGGTTTTTTTGGTTTTGTTTAAAAAAAATGGAGGGAAAAATAAATGCTAGTTTAATAGAAATATTCCGGAAGAACAAAAAAAAAAAACCCCGCGAATAAATCACACCAGGTTCGCCGATTGTCTTTGTGCAAAATCTGCGGCCGTTTCTATCGCAGGCCACTTTAGTTGGCGGGATCTTTTCTTCTCCAGACACGCAGCTTAAAATACTCCAACAAACCAGACACAAAATACCATCTGCTTATTACTACGGCAAAACAGGAAGTGCTTTTTCGGGGCTTGTTTTTGGAGGAAAAAAAACCGGTGCGGAACCAAATAAAATAATATAAAAGGTTTATTATTATATTTTTTTAAAACCTTCAGCCTCGTCGGTGACTGATGCAAATTCATTAGCAGCCCCGTAACATTATCTTCGGAAAGGTGGAACGTTAACTCACATTCACCCGAGCCCATGAAAATAAACTGGGAAAAAAAAAAAAAAAAAACAGCGCACACGAGGATTGGAGAAAAAAATAACAAGTGAGAAGGAAAAAAAAAAAACGTCGACGCCGAAACCGAGGCTTTACGCAGGACTTCCGGCACGGGGAAGGCGAAGGAGGCCGAAATTACCAGCAAAAAAAAAACAAGGTTCAAACGGAAAAAAATCAAGCCTGAATTACCCAGTCGTGCAGACTTTGGTTCCCCTCGCCCGGGGATTTCCTCCGCTCGGGATAGTTTATGAAGTCGCTCCGAAAAACACTCAACTGAAGAAATTCAACGAGTTTTTCGTTCCTTCGTTTTTTTTTTTATATTTTTTTTCCTCTTTTCTTACGGAGTTGCCCGAACTGTCTACGCTCCACTTCCTCCGGATGAGGTCAAATCGCGCTAACGTCTTCCGTGCGCCATGATGTCATTTCCCGTTTAGTGAGGTCAAAATATCAGGGTGCGTCCACATTCGAATTCCACATAAGACAGAGAAGTAATTCATACGAATTATAATATTTAAACTAGTTTCGACAGGAATAAACAAATTAAAAAATAATTATTTTAGTGTATTCATTGCTAAACCCCTTTATTACGCAAACAGTTAAATGATTTTACTCCATGCTAGTATTAATCATTTATAACCATCATAATAATAATAATAATAATAATAAAAGAGACCAGGGATACATATTGCATACTTCCATACTATATAATATTGTAAATGAGTAGTATGTCCAAATCCTTAGTATGAGAATTACAGTATGCAAAAAAGTCCCGGATGATCTACTACTCCTGCCCTTATTTTTGGAGTATGCATATGGTGGACACATTGCTATTCCATTAGGCCGCTGGAAAGACAACTGGTCCTATGCGGAACTGACAAAAAGTCCAACGGTGGAACTTTTCAAGTGCAAACATTGTTCTCGTTACCAAGACGTGTCAATATCAAAATGGTGGATATAGTACGTGCGAATTTCATTCATACTACCAGGGGTGCTGCCAGAGGAGTGGAGCAGTGTGATTTTGCTTGGAGTTTGGAGCAGATTTTTTGTGAATTGTTGAGTGTTGTGAACTGATGTTGCTATAAGCATGCTCCACAGCGCTCCATTAACACTCCATCACAAGCTCAACTCATGTTAATGGCCTTAAATGTAACTGCATAGAGCATGAACAGATTTTTTAAAGCATGAACCAAGTTTTTGTAGAAAAACAACACACACAATTGTTAAAACCCAATTTTTTTTTATTATGGTATGAACTAATTATGGTTTTTACTTTAAGGCAATTGATCATGTTTTTTGCCACAAGGCCAGCTGTTACTTTTAAAAGCACATGCTCCATCTCTAATCGCATTTACAGTTGCTAAACAGTTAAACAACACTGACAGAACACAATAAAAAAATGAATTTCATCAAATACTAGTGAGGAGGAAATGGAAAAAACTCTTACCGCTCCACTCCACTCACGTACTCTGCTTCCAACATGCATGCTCTGCCCAGACATCACTAAACTATATCAGCTCCATTATTCCCTAGTGGTGCTTTCCTGTAATCTACCAAGCAATCCCCAACAATCTCTGGGGGGAAGTGGTGGCTCGTGGTTAAAGTGTTGGATTACCAATCCGAAGATTGTGGGTTCAATTCCCACCACCACCGGGCCCCCGAGCAAGGCCCCCAACCCCCAGCTGCTCACCTGTATAAACGATATAAATGTAAGTCGCTCTGGATAAGAGCATCCGCCAAATGTAATCTTGTTTGGAAATGTGACATATTGTTTATTGTGATTGTATTGTTATTGGCAGCATATGTGTATATGTATTTTTGGTGTCTTATGATATTTTCATACTGTGATAGGTTTTTAAAAGATATAGTGATTATTATTTACAGCTTAAATAACTTATGTAAAGTGTGTTAACTGTAAACTGCAGACCATCGTCAAAGCTCTACAACAAACAATTAATGGCTAAAGCTTCCAAACAGGCAATAAATTGTCATAATCATAATTATTCATTTGACAATTAATCATCACCCAAATGTTAGACTTGTGACAGCCCCACTTGCTGTAAAAGCAATAAAGAAAAGGATCGGTTTGCTCTGGTGCACTTTGAATTATTTTAACAGCAGAACAATCATAAACCCGTGAGCTCACACACGCCCCCTTCAGTAAGGCAGAGGTACTGACTCTCACTTCGTCATTAACTATATTCTAACTACATTATATTGGTGACACAGTTTTAAAAAGGATTATTTCATCTGGATTTTAAGAAATAAACTATATATAAATATATAATAATTATAAAAATATAAAATAAAAAAATGACCAATCATACAGAAATCACACTTCAGCACAGATCAGTGAATAAATGTTACTATTTCTTTTTATTAGCATGATTATTTTCATGTTATGATAGCAGGTGACAATTTTTTTTTTATTTAGTTCTGCTTATAATAAGCTATTTCACATTCACATGTTTTCATATAATCCCTAAAACACGTGGGAAAAAAAAAACTAGATTCACACAAATGAATCAGAGCAGAAGTTTGCATCAGCTAAATTATCACAACTTTATTGGTACTTGGATAATCAAAGACTATTTTTTCATGAGTCTATTGTTTGTCCTGAGCAGTAAAAATGAGCTGAAAAAAAAAAAAAAGGTCGGAAAATATTTTAGGTCCTGTAAATTCCTGCATCTGTGCGCAACAATAATATAATTAAAAATGAAATCTCTTCACACTGAGGAAAATTAAGGGACTCGATCAATATATGAAGAAAACTAAAGAAGAAAGTCTTCAAAACATAATATGGATTGTTATATACTGTACTGACAAAAGATGAATGTAACTAACAATTAAAAAAACTAAACAAAAACAAATCTCCGGAAGACCAGACAAAATCGCACCACTCCTACAGTTCAAATTACGGCTGAATTACAAACCGCTGTCTGATTATTATGAAGTGCCCTAGATTAGACATGGACTCCATTGTCCCTTACACTAAATAGCACACATATACCGGAAGTAGTGATCTATTTGAGATTCAGCCGTATATTCTCGCGCGTTGTTGACTTCCGGTTACGTGTTCCACGTTTACAGTCGAGTCCGTCCTCCAGGAGGTTTTGTAGGAAGGATGTCCATGCAGTAAAACCCGTAAATAAGTAAAGATTTCCTTTTAATCGCTATCAGTCCGTCTGTTATAGCTGGGGGTTTGGAAGTTCTGAAGTGTAGGACCTGTAGTGCAGATGGGGGAGGTCAGGAAACTGCAGAAGAAGTTGAGGCAGATTGAGAACTTGGAGCTGAAAGTTTCTCTCACCCCAGAAGAAGCAATAAAGGTACACACGTCTATTTTTCCCTTGAAATCTCGATCGAGTTGCACAAAGCTGCATGTGTATTAATATCGAGACTACAGAAGAGCATCTGGATCTCTTATAATAAAGAAGATTGCATTCACCGTTCAAATTTATCTTATTTTTTATATAACTAAGGGTTAAGGGCCTTGATTAAGGACCCAACAGTGGCAGATTGGTGGTCCTGGGGCTTGAACTCATGACCTTATGAACAGTAGTTTTAACATCCCACCCACTGAGCTATTACTTGTCCATTGAACCTCTTTTATTTAGGAGGTCATTTTACAGCATCTGTTAGCCACATACACTAATGGCAAAATAATTTCTAAAAATTAGTTAATATACATAAATATACAATATTAAAAAGTATACATAAAGTGCACACACTTGTTTTCACAAATAATAATAGTCATTTATTAGCATTCAATAACAAATGCATTTCTTTAAAAGTAAATCATTTAATAATGATTGTGA
Organism: Bagarius yarrelli; assembly: GCA_005784505.1. Taxonomy (NCBI): domain Eukaryota; kingdom Metazoa; phylum Chordata; class Actinopteri; order Siluriformes; family Sisoridae; genus Bagarius; species Bagarius yarrelli. Next base: position 564,841 of record VCAZ01000180.1, on the reverse strand, counting down.
TTAGTAATAATTACATTGTAATAACATAACAGAACATTAGTTTTACCGTCAGTCCGTCTGCAACATATACATACAGTTTTGTTGGCCTCTTTTTATTAAGTTGATTTTCATTTTGTCCAAATATAATTAATGCCCAGCAGTTTCAAAAGCCTTTACGCGCCATGATTCAATCACAAATTCATTCATTCATCTTCTACACCCGCTTATTCCCTAATTCGGGGTCACGGGGATCTGCTGGAGCCTATTCCAGCCGCCTCTGCAAGGGCGAAAGGCAGGAGAGGTACACCCTGGACAGGTCGCCAGTCCATCACAGTGCCACACACACACACACACACTCACTCACTTCAATCACAAATTGTCAGCTAAAACTGATGCTATTGTGACAGATTAGTTTATTTGTGGGGTGTGTTTTTTTATTAATTGTGTGCACTAAAGGACACAATGCTGTCTTTCTCCTGTTACGGCTGATCAACTATATTTGATAAAAAAGAAAACTGTGCAAGTTTTATTCTGTCCAAACTGGGTTTTTTTTAATTCTGTAAATTGTTTGGAGATGACAGATGAAGAATTTCCTGCCCACTACACTACACGAGTTATCATTCAAAAGTACTTATAGTAATAATCTTTAGGAAAAAGCTTTATGCACCATAAAACTGAAGATGCTGATGACGGCGTCATTAATTGTCAGGGTTCCCCAATTAACCCCGTCCCTTTCACACATATCCCATTCTCTCGACTGGGACTTGCAGCTTGCTTTCTGACCCGGTTTTCAGGTCATTATTGTGTCATTAACGTGTAATAATGTGTAACAGACTTAGTAAACATTAGACAAGTAGTTTTTAGTCCCGTATATATTTATTAGGGATTTAAATACGGTTAAAATACTGTTTATGTAAATATGTGTACGTGATTTAGTAATGTGGGAAGTAAAAACAATATATTAATTTAGGATATTATATTTATTACAGATGTAAATATTGTTACATATATTAGCATTTCTAGCATTCGGCATATCCTCTTATCCAGAATGATTTAGTTTCTTGCTCATGGTGGCGCTGGGAATTCGAACCACTGAGCTACCGAAGAAGGGAAGTAAATAATAATACATTCATTAGAAATGTAATTACGATTCAGTTTTATTCGTTAGAGACATAAACTTGGTTACATAATATTTCAGGGCTGTGTAAAAATATCGATTAAGACTACATTTACATTTCTGGCATTTGGCAGACGTCCTTATCCAGAGCAAATTACATGAGTATATTATGAGTACAACACCTTAAAGTATACCATAGCTAACTATTGCGGGGGTTTTTTTCAAGATAATGTATAGATATTCGAACCTCTAGTATCGATAAATATTAAAATTAGGCTTTATACTGATTATACTAATTACAATTTAATTAAAGCCCTCAGTGTGTGTCAAACGACTTCCTCCTCTGCTCCTGTAGTTGTCGCTGTCACATACGACCATTGTCTCAAAAACAAGCATGGCGGAAAAAATAAGGGCGCCTCCGACTTTGTATCTGTTGTATTTATATCTTACTATTTTTTAAAAGTCTTGCAATGTAACACAGTGTGTATTGTATTGCATGATATATTCTTCTTCTTCTCCTTTCGGCTGTTCCTTTTTAGGGGTCGCCACAGCGAATCATCTCTCCATCGTCTCCACCGAACCCTATTCTCTACATCCTCTTTACTCACACCCACTAACTTCATGTCCTCGTTTATCACATCCATATACCTCCTCTTAGGTCCTTTTCTTTGCCTTCTGCCTGGTAGCTTCATTTCTAACATCCTTCTAACAATATATTCACTATCCCTCCTCTGGACATGTCCAAACCACCTCAATCTGGCTTCCCTGACTTTCTTCCCAAAACACCAAACATGAGCCGTCCCCCTGATAAACTGGTTCCTAATCCTGCCCAGTCCCGTCACTCCAAAAGAAAACCATTTTCAGCTCTGCTACTTCCAGCTCTGCCACCTGTCTCTTCCTCAGCGCCACTGTCTCTAAACGTTACATCATAGCTGGTCTCACCACTGTCTTGTAGACCTCCCCTTTAAGTCTAGCTGATATTCTCCTATCACTCATCACTCCTGACACGTTTCTCCAACCATTCCAACCTGCCTGTACTCGCTGTGGTCGACAGTCCAGAGCAATGGAGAGTGTGTTAAAGAGGTAATCTTTTACACACTCTCCATTGCTCTGGACTGTCGACCTCAAGTACTTAAACTCCTGTACCTTCTTTACCTCTTCACCCTGTAATCTCAGTGTTCCACTTTCGTCCCTTTCATTTAAACACAAGTACTCTGTCTTGCTACGACTGACTTTCTCTCCAGAGCAAACCTCTACCTCTCCAGGTTTTCTTCCACCTGCTCCCTGCTCTCACCACAGATCATCTGCAAACATCATCAACATTTTTTGGGGGGGGATTTTCTTTTCTTTGGTGAAAACCAAAAGTAGTCTTTAAAAAAAAAATCATACCTGATTGACCTTTTCCTACTAAGACGGTTTCCTTCCACATGTTATGTGCTTCCTGGAAATTATTGACTTGATGTAGTATATATGAACTCAACTGACTGGATGAACACACCACATTTATAACTTATAATGTTTTATTACAGATATTTATTACAGTTAATGTTACAGAATGTGGATTTACAGAAGTAATAATACAACTGTAGCTTTTATAAGAAGCAGAAGAGGAAGAGGAGTCAATGACAATAAAGACTATTCTTCTTCTTCGTTTTATAAAAGCTACAGTTGTATTATTACCCCTGTAAATCCACATTCTGTAACATTAACTGTTATAAAAATGAAACAAATCCGAGGGCACGTGTACAAAAAAACCCCTCGCCGATGGTCTCCATGGACACGGCTTTTCATTAGCATGGTTATTACTTCAATTCATTTTCAACTCCCTAAACAGCACTTTAAGCCTTTTATCGCTTTATTTTTTAAGCTCCGTTTATGGACTCCTTCTTAAAGAATTAATGCAGAGAAAAGAGGAAACCCGTTTGGCTTTACTTAAAGTGACCACGGTGTTCATCCAGTGACAAAGCAACAGATCGGACACGTTTCTCTTTTTCTCCTGGAGGTACACAAGGTGGAGCTGTGATAGGGATTTAGTGTGTAATTAAGCCTGCATAAAGCATAGCTTAATTTTATGCAAATGAATGAGGACAGACTCAAACGATTACGTCTGGTACTTTTAATTATATGCCTATAGCAAATTGCTGCTCCTACAATCTAGAACCCACTAATTGCTGAGTTTCATTTGAACTTTATGTTTAGTTAAATATTAATGTATTTTTGTGCAATAGTTATCTAAATCATTACCTCCTAAAGAAGAGTGTTTATATTTCAGTTTGCGTGTCCGTGTCCTACATCAGAATTGATTTTTTTTCATCAGGGATCATGAGAAACAAATGCATGAGCACATAAAAGATCGACTGATATCGATAACCGATCTGCAAAAACTGATATTTTCATTCATTTATTCATTTATCTTCCCTAATTCAGGGTCAGGGGGATCCGCTGGAGTCTATCCCAGCCATCTCTGAAAGGGTAAGAGGCGGGAGGGGTACACCCTGGACAGATCGCCAGTCCATCACAGTGCCACACACACACTCACACTCACACTCACACTCACTCCTAAGGGCGATTTAGAATCACCAATTCACCTAACATACATGTTTTTGGACTGTGGGAGGAAACCGGAGAACCCGGAGTAAACACACACAAGCACAGGGAGAGCATGCAAACTCCACACAGAAAGAGCCCTGCCTCGGAATTGAGTGAGGCGACAGTGCTAACCACTAAGCCACTGTACTGCCCCGAACTAATATATTTATTTATTTATTTATTTATTTATTTATGATGATAGCAATATTACTGAACTGAAATACTGTCAATACTTTAATTTTATTCCCTCACAGAAAAAACCCTTATTTCTACATCAGTATATATATAGAAGCATCTGAAACTAAATTAACAGGAATAAAAAAATAATCTATTAAAAATCAACAGGACTGTCATAAAATTTTTGTTTTTAAATAAATGCTTCGATTAGGTAAACAAACAAATAAATAAGGCTGCGTTTACACTGCAGGTCTTGATGCTCAATTGCGATTTTGTGACTATATCCGATTATTTTAACAACCTGCTTACATTATCTTTTAAAACAGACTCTTTTTTTTGCACTTACACTACACACGGCAATTCATATCCGATTCATATCCGATTTATTTTCATATATAAATGAGGCCTGAAACCGATTTGAAATTATCGAAATCCTTGTGCTTTTTTCCTTCTTACACAGTTGTCGGTCATCCCATCTGTGCCACATTGGAGGAAAAAGATCGCTACTGGCTCACTTGATCCATGCAGTGTAAATGCGGGATAAATAACCTAAAAATAATTCTAACAATTAAAAAAAAGTCTAAATAATAATAAAAGCTTTGCTACTTTTTTGTGGCTTAGCACTCCTTGTTACTAAACTAAACAAGTTGTAGTGTAGATATTAAGTGTTGTGTATTATTTGCCAATAAGTTAAATAAAGTATATTTGATTAGAGTAAATCATTTACTTCACCTGTAAACACTGTTAACTGCTTTTATAGCGATATTACAAAACAGATATCTGGCTTCAAAAAAAGGAAATATTAGTCTAGTGTATATGTTATAAATCTATTAGTTTTGCCTATTTCTGTGTAGTCTTGCATTTCATGCAGTAAAACTCTATAGTACCCTGTAAAACAAGAAATCCTAATAAGATTGTGTGCCCTTATTATCTTTAGCTTCATTTGACCTGTTTTAGATATTGAACAAAATTTTTTACATTTTCAAAAATTAAACAATGCAACAGGTAGCGCGGTGGCTTAGTGGTTAACACTGTTGCCTCACAACAAGAAGGCCCGGGTTTGATTCCCTGGCAGGGGCCTTCCGGTGTGGAGGTTACTAGTTATCAGTGATTGGTGATTCTAAATTTCCCATTGAAGTAAGAGTGAGTGAGTGTGTGTGTGTGGCCCTGTGATGGCGACCTGTCCAGATTGTACCCCACCTGCCTTTCACCCTCTCAGAGACAGCTGGGATAGACTCCAGCAGATCCCTGTGACCCCGAATTGTTGAATAAGCGGGTATCGAAGATGAATGAATGAATAAACAATGCAACCAATTGTCTTGATTGCATGATTTACAGCAAAATCCGCAGGTGATCATCAGTAAACCGTCTTTGACTTTGTGTTATAAACACCTTCAATGCAGGAGCTATGAAAAGGACTAAAGTCGGGCTTCTGCCGTGCGTTTTGAATTAATATTTAAAATCACTAACACTAAAATCTGTCATCTTTTGTTTGACATAGTTTCTGATAAAATTCTAGAAAATTTTAGACACTGACCTGCAGTGTGACGTCTCCTATGATGACAAATCCTCAAACCAATAACCAATATGTGGAATGTGGAAACGAGTCTGGTGGACAGAGCAGCAAGAGGAGAGACTCATTAAGTTATGGAGGAAAAAGAAGCGTTCGTATGGTGTCCCCACTGCTCAGCGTCACGGATTTGGCTGAGTCTTCTTATGTGCGTCCGTTTTGAATGCGTCTTTACCGTCGTACAGTCTGATATTATGACGACCGAGATCCTACATTGTGAGATGAAGATCATGTTCGTAAAATCTAACAAGCAACAATCGCTGTTTGTTAAAAAACTGTTAAAAATCACATAATGCACATCTCGAGCCCGGGCTTAAGACTTAGCACCAGACTATTTACAACACTACAAGTCCAAAGATTCATTAAAATATAAACACAACAAGTTTGTTGTCAATATCTTAAAAGTTTCAAATAATTCTCAGATTTCTCAGATCTGGGTTTACCTACGTTCTCTGTGAGTTTTAAAGACTTTACGTTTGTTTAAACTGCCTCCTGGTTTTTAGATCAACAATATACTTTATTTAAAGATCCTGAGTTGTATTAAAAAAAATGTGCAAAGTTGCTAACTAAATTTGACCCATCCCAGCACATGTAATTAAACGTCTCTTATAAAAGAGTAGAAGCTAATTTTACATCCATGGTAACAAATCTGGGAAACTACTAGCTAATTAGTTAAGAGGATTTCGAGCACAGCAACACATTACAAAAATTTGAATGGAGGATCTGGTAGCATCACTACTGACCACTCTAGCATTAACGATGCGTTTAAGAATGTTCACTCTCGATTATATACTTCTAAATTCCCAAAGGACCATACTAAATTGGATAACTTTTTGACTCAACTAAATATCCCAATACTGTCCCCTAGATTCTAGATTAGGTTTAGAAGAGCCCATATCACAAGAAGAAATTATTTCAGCTAAGTCATCATTGCTATCTGGTAAATCCCTGGGTCGTGAAGGGTTCACTGCAGAATTGTTTCAAATCCCTCTTCTCATTCCAGGCACCACAACTAGCTTTAGTTTTATCTGATTCTTTTAAGCAAGGTAAATTGCCTGCTTCATTTAATGAGGCTTGTTTCACCCTTATAGCAAAGAGGGATAAAGACCCAACAGAGTGCTTTTCATATAGACCAATCTCTCTTCTTAATGTAGATGTTAAAATCCTTGCTTAAATCTTAGCTCCTAGATTAGAGAATGTTCTATCTTCAATTACATCTGAGGACCAGACCGGTTTTTTATCTAAAACCGCTATACTTATTTTAATAGTCGGTGCCTTATGGATATCTTGTATGCACGGTATCCTTTCTTTGGATGCTGAAAAGGCTTTTGACCATGTGGAATGGGAGTATTTATTTGAGGTATCAGAAAAATTCCATTTTGGACCTAGTTTTATCACATATTAAAGCACTATAGCTTCTGCTTTGATGAATTCTTAGCCATTCAGCGTAACCATTTAGCCTTTAGCGGGTCCTCGTCAGGGGTGTCCTCTTAAGCCCATTGCTCTTTAACCTTGCCATTGAGCCACTTACAATTGCATTCCGTAGTTGCCAGGATATAGCTGGGATTTGGAGTCAGGGAGAAGAACATAAGGTCTCCCTCTATGCAGACGATCTTCTACTTTTTATATCATATCCAATCACCTCCCTGCCACCTTTGTTGTCATTGCTTAGTGAATTCAGTTAAGCTCTCTTGTTTTACCCAGATGTTGATCCTTGCTGTGATAAATGTAAAAGTGGAGAGACGTCTCTTATTTATATGTATTGGACATATGCCCTTTTTTTTTTTTTTTTTTTTTTAAGAGATGTCTTTAAATCACTGTCTTAAATACTGAATTCCAATCTTGAACCAGATCCCCTGATTGCTCTTTCTGGCATTACTAGAGAGGAGGGTAAGCGTCTAACTAGAGCTAAATGTTGTTTAGCATCTTTTGCGTCCCTCCTGGCCAGGCGTTCTCTTTTATTTAAGTAAAAGGATGCCCAGTCACCCACTCACCCCTAGTGGCTCAGGGATATTATGTCCTGTTTGTCTCTGGAGTAGATTCATTATTCAATACGTAATTCAGACTTGAAATTTCAACAGGTTTGAGGGCTCTGCCTTCACTTTTTTCAAATACATTTATAGTTAAATCCCTTTCTTATTTGATTGGTTGCCCCCCCCCAATCTGTGTATGTTTTTTTTTCTTCCTCTCCTTTTTTTCAACAAAAAAAAAAACAAGATAAAATGCGGGAAATAATAAATAAAAAAAACCCAGAAATTTTAGCTCCGCAAAAAACTGACGACACAAACAGTATCAAAAAAACCTGAATAAAACCAGAACTTTAAAGTTACAAAGTTAGTTTTAAAGTTATTTAAAAATTGTTTTCTTAAATAATGGGTTGCTCATTTGTACAATTATAAAAATAATAATAGCAAAATAAATGTATAGCATAATAAAATAATAAAATAAAATGCATAATGTATTCCTGCCGTACGTCCTCCCCATTCCTGATTAGGAGAAACCGCTTGCTAGAGAATGATAATGAATAATATATGAGATCTCATGGTCTGCCACTGGATCCCGAATATCTGGACTCATGTGCCGGCATTAGCAGCTGCTCTATAACCACAAGCCTGGACATCAGTCATTTATCTCTGTCTAAACAATAGCACAGCTTTCTGGTGACCGCTGTATTATTATTTTTTCTGAAACACTGCCAGTTTCTCCATTTTTGTTCAATGGCTGCTGTGTGGTCACAGAAAATTTTCTGGCTCACACACTGATTTGCGTTTGTTGTATTTTTGCAAGTGCTAAACGGAGAATTTGTACTTTGTTTATAAAATGTAGATGTTTTAATACGAAGAAGTTAAACAGTGTTTTACATTTTGGGTTTCCTGTTTGACAATTTAGACCAGGTTAATATTTAATCCTGGCTGTTTATTTAGATTTACAGCATTTGGCGGATGCCTTTATCCAGAGTGACTCACATTTATCTCATAGAACTGAGCACTTTCAAATTAGGGGCCTTGCTCAGGGGCCCAACAGTGACAACTTGATGGTTCTGCGATTTGAACCTTCCCGATCTGCCAACCATTATGCTACTCTTACCCAATCTCTCAGTCCACTCTGCCTACCTCTACCATCCATACCTATAACTTAACTTAACTTACTAAGATGGGATATGCGAAAAAAGCATTTCATTGGCTCTGTACACGTACCTTGCACAATGACAACAAAGTTGAATATTATTATTATATTATATTATACTCCCTACTTCTTAACTTTCTATATCTACTCTCTACCCCCAACTCTCTACAATTACTCCATATCCTCTTAACCTCTACTCCCAATATCTTACCTCTACCTCCTACTCACTAATCCCCGACTCCGGGGCAGGGTGGCTCAAATGGTTAAGGTGCTGAGTTGTTAATCTGAAGACCAGAAACACCTGGGTTCAAGCCCCACCTCCGGCAAGTCAACCACTGTTGGGTGCTTGAGCAAGACCCTTAACCCCTCCTGCTCCAGGGGCGCTGTATCATAGCTGACCCTGCGCCCTGACCCCCAACCTACTAAGATGGGATATGCGAAAAATGCATTTCATTGGCTCTGTACATGTAGTTGAATATTTTTTATTTTTATTTATTTTACCCCACTTCGTAGCCCCAACGTCATAAACTCTTACTTATGTTACTTTTAACCCTTACCTCTGAACTCTACTCTCCATTTCCTCTACTCCTCATCCCTACATCTACTTACTACCCCTCCATTCTTTCCCCCAATTTTCTTACTCCCTTATCCCTACTCTCTACAAGCAAATCTAGTACACTTTGTATGGAACAAATGTTTTGATTTGAACAAGTAAATCTTAATACACATGTCTATGTATGTGTGTATATAAATACACACACACACACACACACACATACACACATTCCGAAATCGAAACATGCAAGATTTCTCTGATTGTACACAGCAGATGAGATGAGGCACAGACGAGAGGCGCTGTTTAACTTCTGATTCAGGGTGTCTGTTGCTAAGCATCTAGCTGTAATGCTCCCACACTGCATTTTTTCACACTGTACACTTTTGCCACTGTTGTGTAGGGATACCGATGTAAAAGCGCTCCAGGCTGTGCTTCAGAGCAGTGTTTCATTACTTCAGTCAAACAGGGTGCTAACCCGGCTTGTAACCTATGAGTGAGGGGGATTAAAATGATGATAAAGCAGGGTTAAGTGCAGTGCACAGTTGTGTAGATGCAGACGCCATGTTTCCAGAGCAAATTTCCTACTGTTTTTTTGGCATACTCAACGGTCCTCGTTGTAATCTAATCTCATCTGAATGTCTGATTGCCCAAAAGTGTTTTATATGTGTGTTTTGCTCAACGTAAACTACAGTACAATCTCTTGCTAGCACGCCAGTATTCAGGTTGTTGGTATTCTACCAATAATGGATGTAGATGTGTTTGGTAGCCTGCGAGCCAAATCATGTAAATTGTTACTAGCCACTGTAATATCAGTGTCAAGCAAGATATCATGCAATCCACTCATCTTGAACATGTGATCTTCTGCAACACACATATTAAACACAGATACTTCTACCTCGGTAATAAACACATAGATGTTATTTCTATCCGGACGTGAAATCACAGTTGGCAGCTGATAATTATCAACTTCTTGTAACTTAAAAATTGATTGGAAGACTAGTCCCGTCCGAATAGGGCTTAAGTGGAGTAACAGAATGGACTTTCCGAAAGAAGTGCTTCGAGTCTCTATAAATAAATAAATCAACACCGATTCACTAGATCGCAGACCCTTAGTATACTATAAGCTCAAAATTCAGCAAGAGCAACAAGAAAAACTTTTCAAAAAATTACTAGTTGAATGAATAGAGGACGAGGTATCGGTAGGTCATAGCTGGAGTCTTTGGACTGCTAGACAGAGGATCGTTGATTCAATTCGCAGCACCACCAAGCTGCCACTACTGGGCCTCTGATCAAAGCACTTAAACCTCAGCTGCTCAGTTGGATTAGGCAAAAAATGAGATAAATGTAAGTCGCTCCAGATAAGAGCGTCTGCCAAACACTAGCCATGTCTCGGCTGTTCAGACTTTAATAAGAAGTTGGTGCCAGAAAAGTCTTCAGTCATAAATGAGACTCCTCATCTTCTGCTTTATTTCGATTGATGTTACATTCTCAAATCGAAAGCTGTGCATTCATTTACTCTAACAGCAGCTTTTCCGGACCCAAAAATCCTGTTTTATTTGAAAGTGCTTATTGTTTGTGGATTTGGAAGATGGACATGCCACATAATCTAGGATTTACAATATGCGGATTAAAAAAAAAGCATGTTTTTATCTTTTTTTTTTTTTTTTTTATGCAGAGATTTTCTGAATAGAGTTATTTATTCACAGTTATGGAAGAAGTTTGTAAAAGCCAGCAAGTTTTTTGTACTGTTTTTTTGGTTGGTTGCTTTTGTCTGATCGATTTAACAAAATAAACTGGAACACCAAATTATTTTCACGCATATACTAGGAATAACTGGGTTTGCCCCTGACAAATATTGGATTAAATCAGAATTTTGTTTTCAATTTTCCCCATATGAATTAAGCAAATTGGCTAATCTTTCATCCAAATATATTGGTAGGAGGATGTTAGAAAAGACGCTACCAGACAGGAAGACCAAAGAGGAGGTATTCTGATGCGATAAACGAGGACATGACGTTAGTGGGTGTGAGTGAAGAGGATGCAGAGAATAGGGTTAGATGGAGACAGATGATTCGCTGTGGCGACCCCTAAAAGGGAACAGCCGAAAGGAGTAGAAGAAGATTAAGATGTATATCCAAAGTTATTTTCAATACCTGCATCGAGTCAGTGATTCACTAACACTGCCAAACGTTTGCATTTTTTTTCCCAAGCAATAAGAACAGAATAGACTTTGCAGTTCGGAGGGGACTGCAGTCGCTATAATCTATAAAGTTATACCACAAACTTGTATCTTGTTTGTGGACATTTGATAAAACTAGTTGCAGGTACAACCTTTAAAAAGTGTCATTTCTAAGCATCAATAATTCCCTGTGGTGTAAAAGTAATCACCACCTCAGTACTTGCTGTTTTTCCGAAAAGACGTAAGTGTGTTTACACTGTATATATTTTTCCTATCGCAGCCTGTCAGTATTTATACCTTACATATCAGTAACTCTGCTGTAATCCCAGCCTCTTTTAATCAAGGCTGCACTCTGTGTTTATAGCTTACACTTATATGCTTGTGCACACAACCAAATTATTAACGGCACGTAGGAGCATTAAGAGGAGATTCGTTTTTCGTTAATGCAGTTGGGCTGTGTTTAAATTTTTAGCGCTTGATTACAGAGCCAGGAGGCATCTTTTTAACATAAAGGCAAGTTCAGCCGAAACGGCACAACCCTGCATAACATCACGGCTCAAAGCTTTAACTTTCTTTAGTATTAATACTGTTTGTACTGAGCATCCAGTTCAATGTGGATGACGGCAAGCAGGCGAATGTCAGCTGTGATGATTTATAGTTTTAAATGCTTTAAATGTCATAATATAAATCCGGACAATCTGCTTGGCTAGAGATCGACCGATAATCCGTTTTACTGGTATTTTTCCCGATAGTTAATCCTTTCTCAATGATCAGGATATCAATTTGGTAATATCGAATCTGATAAATACAATTTGTTTAAAAAATAAAATATTTTGTTAAAGGATCTCCCTGTCAAATCACTGGCTCCGTTTATAAGCCCCCTTTTTGTCATTCCGACTAAGATCATTCTGATTGGATGTTTACTATTGCGAACTGGTATTTTTTTATGTGCCTTAACTTTCAATCAGGTTAAATTTGTGACTTGCGCACAGCTTGTCTGTTACTCAGTCCTGTAAACATGAGCTGCATCACATAATCGTGCTAGTTATTAGCATTTTGTTGCTCTTTAGCATGTTGTTTAAAGCTTCTATAAAAAGACGGAGCACAAGAAGCATAAGTTTTCTATAGTGGTGCTTTACTACGAGCCATCAATTTCCTGCCCCTCCCCCTCTAAAAAGAGGATGAAATAAATATAAATCCGTAATAAGGACTGGTGAGGGAGTTTAGGGAGCTGCAATAAAAACAAAATTTTAGCGTTGCAAGCTGGTTATTTCCAAAGAAATTACATTAAGACCAGGGGCCTCATGTATCGACGCTGCATACGCAGAAAAACTTTGCGTACGCCAGCTTTCACGCTCACGGTCGGATTTACTACCAGTAAAATTAGCGTGAAAATGTGCATTCCTCCACGCCAACTTCGCGTCTGGCGTAGACTACAAAGTATTCTACAAGTCTTAATATATATATATATTTGTAATAAAATAGGCTAAGTAGCATCATATGTTTCTATCAGTTATGCAATTAAATAAGAACATATAAAAGCATGTGTAAATTTAAACACCGCTTAGTCTATGGCAATGCCAGCTGTATGGGATAGGATCATCCGCATGTCTACCAGGTATATAAGGTTTCCCGTACGATGCAGTTGACCAGCCAAACGTTAATCGCACAATTTGCAGCGATAGCCGGTTTCCTAATGTAAATTGCAGCGATCGACTGCACATGCAATGCTATAAAGGCGACTTCTGGGGAATAATTTGCATACGTGAATCAAAAACATTTCCATTAAATAAATGTGCAAATAATATGTTATGCACAAAGGCACCTAATAAATATTGTGACAAGGTGGCCTGGGTCAACCTATGATTTATACATCCTTAAAAACAGAATAGGCTGCATGCTGGCAGGGTGCGCAATGGGTGGCTTCTTAATGAGTGATGCGTTAATGGTTCTATTTAAGTGGTTTTTTTGGGGGTTTTTTTTGCATTCAATTATTTAACTGCCTATCAAAAGACCATGGTTGCCCCCCTCGACCCCCCTCGAGAGCGTAGATAAAATGATGCCTATCCTCGCACTCGGTCAGTTGTAGAGCAGGCGATTGGGCAGCTAAAATGCCCCTGGCGTTGCCCAGATAGGACCGGAGGGATGCTGCTCTAACGCCCTAACATCTAGCTGGACTGCGGTGTGTCCTGCACAATGTCACGCACAGACATGGCGTACCACTTGGTGGGAATGTGGCACTGCCAAATGACCCCAAGCCAGGACCAGTGTATGTGCAGCCCAACCAACAAGCCATTCAGGCCTGTTATATACTTAAATATATAAAAAGATTTGTTCAGTTCCATACTTTTGTTATCACTGTGTCAAAAACAGAAGTGAAACGCTAAATAGATATCGTTTCTGCATATCGGTTACAAATCCAATTTGTTAGCAAAAACATAACCCAAAAACAGGAAGTATGTCAAAAACCAATAAACAGTCCTACCATGCCGTCAAATCCAAAATGTAACCAGAAGTTGTAAATCCAAGACAGGAACAAAATCGTGACCCAACATAATACAGTGGAATTTAAGAAAAGTATTCAGAAGATGGCGCCCTCTGGTGTTTGGAGGAATGAGCCTGAGACCTTACAATAATCAGTATTAGTATTGGTTAAAAAAAAGAAAAACCAATATAAACTGATCCCTACTATTATCACTGTTTAGCTAGTTCTATTTTCTTCGCTTGGGTCCAGTTTTCATTAATATGCTGAGGGAACAGACTAAATCAACCTGATCCCAGAGCCACTGATAGCTGTGATTAATGATGCTATTAGAAATGATTTTCTCACACATCACAGATAACTGCATTGATGGATATCAGATTGTGACACTGATCACCCTGTGCAGCGTCTGTTTATACATCAAAAAAAATCCATCACAATATACAGAAGCTTAGATAAGCACATTTATTATACCAGCATATTACTATATCAGCATCTGTTTCATACACAATTTATCTGCCACAGTACAAAAGAAAGGTTTGTGATTGCAAATGCACGAAGTAGGAAAGTAGGAAAGGAGAAAATTAGGAAAGGAGAAAATTATATAAAGCAGCTGCAATATTTATACACTTTCTTAGACCTCTTTTTAACCTTGCACATTTTAAAACAGTGACTTAAATAACCACGTTCGACAACCAATCCCTAAATCTTATGACCACAAGAGGCGGATCATAATTAGACAGTTAAAGTGTCAGTCTCTAAAAACGCTTTTCATTGGATGACCAGGAAGACCTAGGGTTCAATCCCCACCTTCACCAGTCTGCCTTAAGCAAGACCCTTAACCCTTCCTGCTCCAGGGGCGCTGTATCATAGCTGACCCTGCGCTCTGACCCCAACCTTCTAAAATAGGATATGTATAGAAACTAATTTCACTCTGCTGTAAGTTTATGTGACAAATAAAGACGTTTACATTTTAAATAAAAGGGATTTCCTGGCTGTTATCTGTGTGTTTGACATTTCGCTGTTGGAAAAATAGCTCCTTAGTGCTCCTCTGAATGTGTTGACTGACTGCAAATACAGCCGAGTGTTCCTCCTACTCGTTCCTGTTTCATTATTTATATTGTTAGTTTTAAAAGTTATTTCAGTTTTATAGTTAAAGTTATAAGTTAAATGAGACCAGACAAGTAATGTGAAACCCCCCTGTGAGTGTCCGCACTGTGGTTTCGACATTTTACCTGCCTTTTATAATATTCCTGCTTCCACAGTGCTCCCAGTCATGTTAAATACCCTGGTCTTTTTCTCTGAGCTCAACTTTTTCCCGTATCAACTGCCTACCCAACTGCTGTTTACTTGTTCTTTTTTGTTTTCCACACCATTCCTTTAAACGCCACGCCATGAAGTGCTCCTAATAAAATAGCCAGTTAGTTTATTTACCTCTTATTCCACAAATGATTTTGGTCTTTGCTGATTTATAACTTTTTTCCGTTCAGGTCTCAAAGAAGGCGGAGCTTCGCAGCAGATTGGCCGAGCTCCTGCTGCAACACTCTGGCCCGCAGCAAACTCAGTGTACTGTAAGCGAAGAGGAGGATAAAATGAAAAGACAAGTGTAAGCATGAGAGAGTGTGAAAGAAAAAGAGAGTGAGCGAGAGACAGAGAGATTGTGTTAGTGCCAAAATTATGTGAGATGCACCCACTGTTGCCCACAGCTATTTCACCTCTTTCTATTGGTTATCCACAATCATTCTTAATTTCTGTGTGGAGTAAAACCTGTTCCAACAGTTATTTCGAGTCTGTACACAGGCGCACACACACACACACAGAGTCACACACATGGGAATAAACCACTGTCATCGTAACTAGGAAAAGTCAGTTGCTAAACATGGATGAATAGATTTATGAATTATTTATGATAATATGAATTAATTAATCAATTAATGATTGATTGGATGATTAATCCATTTAATGAATTATTAAATGGATTAATAATTGAATGAATAAATAACTGAATGGATAAATGAGTAAATGAATAATTACATAAATGAATAATTGATTAAAGCAATTCATAAATCATTGATTCGAAAATAGATTATTAAGTAAATGAATGAAGGAATGGTTAAATGAATTAATAAATGAGTAAATGAATGATTTAATAAGTGAATAAATGTTTGAATAAACAAATGTATGAATAAATAAATAAATAAATGAATGAATGAATAATTGAAGGATTAAATAAATGATTAAGTAAAGAAAGGTTATTTTGGTTTTTTTTATTTGATTTGATTATTATTTAGTTGAATTTGAGACTTTGTATTTTAGGCACACAGAGCGTCTCACTGATCATGCTCCGGCTGTAAAGCTAGCACGAGAAGACCAGCCAGAGGAAAAGGCACATTCTAAAGCAGAAGTGAAGATAAAAGAAGGCGAGGGTGAAGGACAAAGCCAGGAGCTTGGAGACCCAGGTCAAACACACTCCTGTATCACATTTTTCTGTATTCTAGACTAAAAAAACAAGCCATCTTTAGCCCGTGTCCACATGTCTCTTACAGACGCTGAATTCTCATCTCTCAAAGCATTGTGGGAAAAGGCCAAGTTTCGCCTCAGGACTCTAAAAGGTCACAGTGATGTCATCACTTGTGTTGCTGCCGTAGACAACCTGGTCATTTCTGGAAGGTACTGAAAGGTTTTTTGTAGTTGATTAAAGAATGTGTGGGATGATTCGTGCCCTAAAAAGAGCAGAAAATCCCAGCCTCATGCTCTACTCTCTCCTAAGTCGTGATACCACACTGAAGGTGTGGCACGTTCCCACGGCAACTGAGCAGCGCAATCTCGGAGGTCACAGTGGCGGCATCACTTGTCTTAGTGCACCACCTGCAGAATACTGCAGAAAATTAGGTATACACAAAGAAATGTTATTAATTATTACCTTTTTCTTTTTACCATAACTCTTTCGCATGTTTATCCACTGTTCTCTTTTAATCATGCTCGTCACCAAACTTCCTAGTCTCTCTTGTTGTCTTTCTCTCGGTCTTTCTATCTCTCTCTTTGTCTCCTTCCTGTCTGCCTCTTATATTCTTATGGTCTCCCTCTCTCTCTGTTCTTCTCCCCCTCTGTTTCGCTCTCCTTCTGTCTCTCTTTTTGTCTTTCTCTGTCTGTCCTCCTGTCTGTATTTTGTTTCATCCATTTCTCTTTTGGCTATCTTCGTCTTTTACATCTTCTCATTTCTCCGTCTGTGTCTCTTTTTTGGTCTCTCCTTTAGCTTGTCTATAAATCTCAATTTCTCGCTTTCTCTGTCTCTCTTATCTGTTTTTGTATGTCTCTCCGTTTATCCCTTTTTCTGTCTCATTCTTTCTCTCTCTAGCATCTGCTCTGCATCTGGCTGAGACAGAGAGGTTCATCATAAGCGGCTCCAGCGACTGCTGTGTGAGAATATGGACTCTGAGCTCTGGTGAGTCACACTCTCACCGTTCTTAATCTCATCTATAAATCTAGACCTCAAACTCAACATGAATCATACCACCCATGCACACAACAGTTGTCTGGTTACACAATAGATCATTTTATCATTACTACATTGTTCTGATAATATCGTGCAGTTTTTATGTTATTATAATATGAGATGTTTGTGCTGGCATTTGCCAGCATGAAATGAAAAAAAAAAGGTATAATAAGCATATTTATATATGACACCGAAAATGTAAAACACGCTGGTTGTGGTATTCTGTTATACAGTAGGTTTGTTATTTAAAAAACTTGAAAATAAAAACGGTCTGATCATAAACAGTTTTATGTTCTTATAATAGGACGGAAAAAATAACACAAAATAAAACTGCCTTGCCCGCATGGCCTGGCCCACCACAACACCCGTTAGAATATTTAATATTATTAATACAACAGAAAATGAAAATTAAATAAAATGAACACTGGTAATCAAAAAAAAAAAATAAAAAAAATGGTCAAAAAAATTAAATCCCATAAACAATAAAAAAAAAAAAAAAAAAAAAAAAAAAAAAACATAAAAAAAAAAAAAGGGTTATGTATTTGGAAAAATAAACCCCCACCCCACCGCTATGGTATGTTATACAGTAGGTTTGAAAGAAATATAACATTTAATAAAAATTTACACTGCAAAATCTTCAATAAATGTTATTTTCATCGGGAAGCTTTAAATGTACTCCATATCGCAAAAGTATCGAAACACCTGACTATCACATCCATATGTGTGTTGAACATCCTTTTTCAGATTTAGTCTCACTTTTACAATCACTTCCACATTTCTACACAATTCATAGTATAAATTTTACTAACCTGGAATTGGTTTAAAAACAGCCGTTGAAAGTTTCAACACAAAGCCACAGAGCTTGCAAGGGTCCAACTATTTTTATTTGCAAGCAGGATGCTTAAAAAAAACACATTGGGTTATTGGAACAATATGTGGTGGTGATACACATGTACTTGTTAAAATAGCACTACAGATATTTTCCATGTTATTGTATTTTCTTAGTTACTAAAGCAGTAGAATAGATTTAATTATATTTGCTAAAATATAAAATCAATTCCAGAGTACCAGATTTTCTATTAAATGCTGTTTAAAAACATATATATATATATATATATATATATATTATATATATATATATATATATATATCTATATATATATATATATATATATAAAATCAAGCCTCATATCCAGCAGCATGTAAACAGCTGGATCCAGAGATGGCTTTTTGATTATGTGTTTTAAATATATACACCACATCTGTGTTGCTTTCCGTATTAATTGCTGACAGATGCAGTTTTTCTCACTTACAAGACGTCAGCGTATGGCTTAATGAATATCTGTGTAGGAATTTTAGTCCCGAAATACTAGCGTTAAAGACCTGCTATAACACAAAGAAAAACACAGTAGAGTCACATGGAAATCGAATGGTGGGCTTGTGATAGTGCACAGAAGGTGAACCTCTATGAGTCATAGGGAAAGGGAAGTAGTAATCTCAAAATTTGTGCGAAGACGCATGAGAGATTTTTTAGTCATTCCCCTTTAGGAACTCGAGCTTAAAAAAAAGCTTTTGGAACACTTCTGCAGACTTCAGTCTGAAGCACGTGTCAGTAATCTGCCCAATAGAAAAACGTCAAAGATAGGCGAAATAAGCAACTAGGAAGAATAAAGATGCATCTGAAGCATACCAGATGAGCTTCCTTTTCTTAAGTAGCATTTTTGTGTTCAAGATAAGCCAAACTTTAGATTGTGCACCACCTCGCTGCTCGTGATTTATGTAGTGACGATGATCATGATCTTTGTGTTGTCTGTCTGGGTCCGGAGCATGCACAGTTAGCCTTTAAGGGGGCTAGTTGTGCTAAATGTAAGCGGTTTCTGGTATGCATCCTCTGATTTTGCCTGGCCCTGTTAAAGTACGGCAGCCGGGTTTGTAGCCTCCATGGCTCCGGTCCCACTGTTTCTGAGGCCCAGTGTGCACCAATGTGTTGTGGGAAGTAAAGCTAGCGGAGGGAGCTGAGTCGGATTCATCCCTATCTCCAAGCAGAGAGCCAGGTACCACCTCAACCATTATCCTCCGAGAAGACTGATCACCTATGAAGAGCTGGTGTGTGTTGTGACTTGTTGCAGTTGCTAAGCTAAACCTTGACTGGCTGGATAAGGAACAAGAGTCCAGCAGTAAACTGGATGCCCAATTCCTGAGAGCCAGAGCACAACACATGCAGACATTTTTCTGGACCTCTAAAACCAAAAAAAATTTGAGAGAGGCAGTCAACTTAAGGACCATCATCCTTACCCAGAGGGCAGTTAGTTATGACATTATGATCATCAGACCTTTGAGCAAAAAAATCTCCCCTTGGGGAGAGAAGATCTGCAACCCAAACTTATCAAGTTTATAAGACAAACATATAAACTTATAAGAAAATACCTTATTTTCTCTTGAAACCCTTCAGCAGGTTTGTTTCTCCATCAGAGTTGGTATGACTCCAGGAATTTTAGCCCCAACATTAAAGAAGCTGAGATCAAAACCGGAGGGGCCATGCCAGCCACGTTGAATACCATCAAAAATTTTACAATTTCAAATTAGATCTAAGAATTTTTTTTTTTTTTTTTAGATCTCAAGGATGCATACATCAACATAACCTTTTTCAACATAAGAAGTTCCTCAGGTTTGCTTTCAGAGTGAAGCATACCAATACCAGATTCTTCCTTTTGGCCCCTCACTATCTTTTTGAATTTCTCCAAGTCTATGAATGTTTCCCTGGCTCCTTTGCGAGTCCAGGGCATCCAAATGTTGCAGTAGATTAACGACTGGCTGATATTAGCATGGTTTCGAGAGCAGACGAATCGCCATTGAGATGTTATCCTCGCCCACATGGGGAGACTGGCTAAAGCTCAATGCCGAATAGAGCTTGCTAATCCCAGCTCTGGCCATCACTTATCTCTGAGGTATGAGATTGCTAAAAGATGCAGGCACATCTGAATACTACACGTGTCGAAGCAACCCGCTCAGCAATACAGAATGTTAGAGGTCAGTTATGCACAGTCAATCAGTTATAGAAGCTACTAGGTCTGATGGCAGCAGCATAAGACCCTCTACAGTGGTGGCTCAAGATGAAAAGAATTTTTTCCTGAGGGGCCAACGCCTTTGCATAATCGAGGTGAAACGGTGATGCCTACATGCCTTAAATATGTAAAGCAAAACCCTGTTTTTCTGCTGCAAGGCCAGACATTAGTAGCTTCTTTTGGGCTCTGAAACACTTCCTACCCAACCTGAGGAGGTCATCATGTTTTGGTCCGCTCAGACAACACATCAGCCACCCTCCTACATTAGGCACCAGGGGAATCTACGCTGCACTGAATTTTTAGGTCACCTAAACATTTGTCAGACCTATTAAAAAAAATGCTCATTATGAGCTATGCACATCCTGGGGTCCCTAAACCTGGGAGCAGACATCGTGTTCGGACAGGGGACTAAGACCCAGGGAGTCGAGACGTCACCCAAGCTCCTGTGGGATCTTTTTGGCCTGTCGAAAGTTAACCTGTTTGCATTTAAACAACACACACTCTCTTCAGTAGTTTTTACTCACACATCCAGCTCCTCTGGCAGAGGCACGATCGAGGCTCTGCATATGTGCCTTCCTTCCCCCTGATCACACACTGCTTCCAGGTGCTCTGGAGAAAGTATACAAGGAAAACATCAAGCTCCTTTTTATAGCCCTGTGTTCTGGCCGGGGCCAAGTATGGTTGTTGGACCTGGTGTCCCCTCCTCGACGGTCCTCCTGTAGAGCTACGAGTAAGAAGGGATCTTTTTTCTCAGACATAGTGGTCCCTAGTGCAAAACCCGTCCAAGGTTTTTGGTACGTGTGCGGGTGCCAAAGCTACTAGCAACCAGTCTCTCAACTGAGGTTGTTGAGACCGTATTCCAAGCCAGAGCCCCCCCAAAACAAGTACACCCTTAGATGGAATATCTTTGTTTTCATGGTGCAGACAAAAACAGCAAGACCCAAAAACTGCCTTGACGTTTCTGCAGGAACGTTTCACTGCGGGGCCATCTCCCTCTTTTGGTTGTGGTGGCTCTATCTATTTGCCACACCTCTCTAGGAGGCCAGTCAGTTTCCTCTGTGGCACAAGAAGGCTGAGACCTGCATGGAGTGTGAGGTTTCCGACTTAGGATTTTTCCATTTGGAGATATTTAGACTTTGCCCATGGCATGGTAAAGACTTTCCTCCACCCTAGACCTGGGTATATCTTTTAATTTCCCTCTATCATCTATCATGCCGAGACCCATAGTATTACAGACTATCTACCGTCCTTTCCAGGACCAAGACCAGCAAAAGCTGCACCTTTTGTGTCCTATTCAAATGCTGGGCACCAACATTCATAGAGCTGCAGGTGGGTGTTTGAGCACATCCACGCATGAAGTCTCCAATTGCCACCCTCCACTACAGATATTCAAAGCTTTTTCCTCTGGGGTCTTCTCTCCAAACATTTGTGATGCAGCAGACTGGGCCACTTCACACACATTTATCTGCTTTTACAACCAGGTTTTCACAAGCACTGGACAGGAACACCTTTGCTGTGGTGTTGTGAGCACTCTAGTTTTTCATAATGTTTTTGACACATCTCAAGTTCTTGATGGGGAAATATCTCCAAGACACGTATGTATTATTGCACCACCCATTTGGTTTTAATTTTTTTTTGGCACTTAAAAAGCGACACGTAAATTAGGGACCTTCAATCCCTTTATTGTAAAGAAATATCAGATCAGATCAGAATATCTACAATCAATAATGTATACATTACTTACTATATATATATATATATATATATATATATATATACATACATACACACACAAGCACACATATGTATTTGTATATTGTTGATGTTCAGCATAAAAATGAAACATCTGAATGATAACCTGCTTTGTGTCTGTTTCGTTGGCAGGCCAGTGTGTGAAATCAATCTACACATTTAATGCAGTCTCAAGCCTGTGCTTTATAGCGGAGTGGCAAGGCTACATTGTGACAGGCTCAGGTAAGGGTGTGTGTAGCTGGGAACCATTTGTAAGAATGTGTGCATGCGAATAATATATGCCAATCAGCTATTACATTAAAACCACTAAAAGTTGGAGAAAATAACATTGATTACAGTACAAAGGCACTTGTCAGGAGGGTGGAATATATCAGGATGCAAGTGAGAATTGAAAGCAAGAAAAATGGGCAAGTGTAACGATTTGAGTGGTTTTAATTTTGAAAGGCTAAATTGTGATGGTTAGATGACAGGGTTAGAAAAAAGAATTAAAACCAAACCCAATAGCATGTTTTGTTTGAAGGTGTAACTTGCTTACTGATGTGCCTTTATTTACACTCTAATGTATTCTTATTAGTAAAATACTTATCTGTGTGGCCACTGCTATACAGTCTTATGTTACAGCGCCACACTGGTTAAACCGTGCGATTGCAGACCCTTACGTCAGGTCACATGGAATCAAACCTCAATTCGACACCGAAAAATATTTGTCAACAATTTTTAATAGTCGATGTTGTTGATAATGTCAGCTAATCGTTTCAACCCTAATTTCCAGTTCGCGGTGGTTAGGTACCTTTTAAAAACAGTCTAAAATGATGTAAAGACTAGCTCATTTGTTCTGAGCCAAAAGAGGGGCTGTAGCACAAAATGCTAAAAAAGATTTCGCTGGCTACAATAGCAAAGCGTCAAAACACACACTGCATTGTACCTTGATGTGTATAAAATGGAATAATTACAGGCCAGTCAGAGTGCCCAGATTGCCAACTGGCTGGGTATGAAATGGCACCAAGATGCACTGTGGAAGGAAGTCAGGACAGCAAGGCAGTGTGACCCTTTGAGCATTGTTCTGCTGGAAAAGCTTGGGTCCTGGCATTTATGTGAATGTTACTTTGACATGTACCACCTTCACTGTTGCACACCAAATACCCCCCTTTATGGCAAGAACATTACCTACCTACAGTGTCCTCTTTTGGCATAATAATAATAATGCAAGACATAATTTAGGAAACTTGACAAAGCAAGCCCAAATTCCCCAGACATTAATCTGATCACGAATCTGTGGGAGGTGCTGAACAAACAAGTCTGATCCATAACGGCACTGCCTCACACTTACAGGACTTAAAGAATCAGCTGCTAATCTCTAAACTTTACCAGAGAGATCCTGTGAAGTCCAAGCCCAGATGATTAAAACCGTTCTGATAGCTTTAAAATATTAGGCAATTTCAATGCTGATTGGTGTATTTAAGAGAGTGTATTGCGATCGATTGTATAGATAAACGTTTGTGTGTAGTTGTGAGTATATAGATGAGAATGTTTGTATATTTGTGATTTTGTGTATGAATGAGAATGTGTGTATAGTGGTGATTGAGTGTATAGATGAGTATATGTGTAGCCTCCTAATTAAGTGTATAAAGGTGAATGTATGTGTATAGTTGTGATTGAGTGTATACTTGTGACTGAGTGTATAGATTGTGTAGACTGTATAGATGTGTGTAGGCTTTGTCAGTATTTGTGTCAGTGTTGATTCTGGGGTTGTGTAACAGATGCTGGGAAACTGCAAGTGTGGGACTGGCTCTCTCAGGAGAACTGTCAATCAGTCAACGTGCACCTGGATGCTGTCACGACTCTACAGGTGGGTGGGCAGTGCACCATGGCAACAGTGCCTTGACTTACACAAAGCCTCTGCGTTCAAGTGGCATCAACCCAGCGTTTTCTTTTAAATCACACTTTAATATTCAGCTTTTGTGCTTCAATGACAAAGCCAAACATGAAGACTGCTCTTCTGAGAATGTCCAGACATTCGACTCTGCCTTGTTTGATGTGTTTATTACTTTGGGTATGATGACCCCCCTGAACCTGTAAAGGTATATTAAGTATATATACACTTAAACGTCTGTAAAACTGATTTCAGTCTTGTACTATCGGATCCGCCAGTATTCCTGAGAATTACGAGCAAGACAACTGATTTATTATAAAACGAGTTAACGAAAATGCTAGTAGTAGATTTGCTTTCACTGATATACTTATTAGCAAATTCTATTACTGAAATGCTGCACTGTCAAACTAAAGTAGTAAAGTTTTTCACTTACATTTGTTATTTTAACCTTTATAAAGCTTCATTAAAGCTTTCTTAAATGAAGAAATGGTAATAGTACTAGCAGCATCATAGCAGTAGCTTTAGGTCAATCAGTAGTTGTAGTGGTATAATAACTGGGTTAATATTAGCAGCATCAGTAGCAGTAGTAGCCATAGCATCTGCAGCAGTACTAATGTTATTGTTAAAAGTGTTATTATTGTTATTTGTAGTAGTATCAATTGTTAAATTTGAGTAATAAGCAGCAACAGCAGCAGTAGTAGTAGTAGTAGTTTTACATTTCTGGCATTTGGCAGAGAGACTAACTTTATCTAATTTTTTAGCAGTTGAAGGTTAAGGTGCCTTGCTCAGAGGCCCAGCAGTGGCAGCTTGGTGGTGCTGGGAATCGAACCCATGATCTTCTAATCAGCAGTTCAACACTTCAACCACTGAGCTATTGATTACACCAGTATCAATAATCAGAAAATCATGGGTTTGAAGATCGGTTCAAATCCCAGCCCTACTAAACTGCTACTGCTGGGCCTTTTGAGCAAGTCCCTGCTTAGTTGCTATGCAAGGCACGCTGAATAAGGCCAACCAGTAAAATGTAAATACAATGTTATTAATTATGTACTAGCGGTTTATATAGAGCTTTTGACTTATAATATATATGAAGACTATGAATCTCGGTGTCTCCCCAGTCCCAGGGTCCTCTGGTGTTCAGTGGCTCGACCGACGGGAGTGTATGCGTATGGAAGGTGTGTAATGGAGCAGCACAGCCCCTAAAGCAGCTCCAACAGTGGGGGTCAGAGGTGACTGGCTGCAGCAATGCTAATGAAGTCACTGGGTGGCTGAGACTGAGTGCCCGAGGCGATCACATCTTTCTGGCCAATGGAAGATCCAGTATCCGTGTACTCAACTGGAGAACAGGTCTGAGATCTATCACTATGCACACTTACATATTGCTAATGTAAAAGACCTGATGTAAAAAGTGCTGATGTACGTCTCGTGCATATAAATAAAGCTGTTTGTAACATCTACAGTTTTAATATTCAGCTGCTATTTGAATTGGCCAATACACAATTCAATGCATGTCCCATCCTGGAAGCTTATAGGCTTTATGTAAGCACCGGTGTTGCGCCTGTTACTTTAAAAAGTAATTAGTTATAGTTTCCTCTCACAAATAGTTCCATCGCTATAAAAGTAGCAGGGAAAGTAACTATTGCATTACTTGTAAATATAATATAAATATAAATATATATATAAATGTAAAATAACTCTGATTTTTCCAATATTTAAAATAGGTTAAGTGAAAGATATGGACACTAAATAATTATTATAATACATTGTACACTTTAATGTTGTGTCATATGACGATATGAGTGCTTTATTAGATTAGAATTACTTGCCGCCGACCTGGTCATAAGTTGGTCGTTAGACAAACAGTCTTGTCTTCACCTGAACGAGACAAAAATAGTGTTTATACTTCCAGTTTAGGAAAACTACCTTTAAACTCACTGGACTTGCCATTATTCTAAATACCGTAGTATATTTCATTCATACTACCTGTAACCATACTTTAAAGAACATACTTTTTAAAGGTTGGAAAGTACATACTTAAGTAGTGTTATTTCGGACGGCGCCATCGTCGTTAGTGTGTAAACGACCGCCCTATTCAGCGAGTTATCATCAGTTATGTGGGTATCTCCCACCCCAAAACACACACACTAATCATCATACACCGGAGAAAAAGATGCATCTCCACCCCAAAACACACACACTGAGAGAGTCGGCTGAGAGACAACACGGAGGAAAAAGATACAGGTTGTACGGATGAAGACTCTAAACACGGGATGATGAAAACTGCAATTATAGTAAGCTCAATTATAGTACGCCACGCCCCATTTTATTGTCAGTAATGGTAACGGTGTTGTGTAACGGAGAAGCAGTAATTCGTTTAATTACTTAGTTATCTAAAAAAAATAACCCTGTTAGTTAGGAGTTTATTTATAACGTTGTTATTTTCATCACTGGTTAGCACTATGCAGACTATACACCATCACACACTAGCATGTTATATCAAACTCGTTCTAAAACAGTAGTTTATGTAAAATGTTGGCGCTATATCCTCATCTGAATCTAATGTTTAATGTACAATTATTCCATCAAAGGCTGGGAATCTGCTGCACCTCCCACGTGAGTCTGCGGAGATGAAAAATCGGATTCTGACTGGAAATTTTTGCTGGCACTACACTTTTCAGCTCTGCGACATCCCTTTGTCTTTCTTAGTTTTCAACAATAGATAACGCTGTCTTCTACAGTGTCACAAACCACATCAGCAGTTCTATCTAAGATTACTAAACTCAACTTTAGGAAGCTTTACAGCTTCCATTTAATAAATGAAACTGGTAACTACAACCTTTTCCCTTTGTCTCGAAATAAAAGGAACAGGAAAGTTTGTGGACACTTTACCAGCACACCTACACGAATGTCCTTCTAAATAGTTATACCAATGAAGTGCACAGTTGTCAAGTCAAGTCTTCTTTATTTACAGAATCAAATTGAATAAGAGAATAGTGTCAGATCTGTAAATTAAGAGTCCTATTCATCGGTGACAAAATGGACAAATACCCTGGGAGAAACCAGGTTCAGTCAGGGGGCCGGTTCTCCTCTGACCAGACAAACGTTTATACTTACATTTACGGCATTTGGCAGACGCTGTTATCTGATCAATTAGGGGTTGAGGGCCTTGCTCAAGTTCCTATCAGTGGTAACTTGGTGGTGTTGGGAATCAAACCCAGATCTTCCAATTAGCAGTCCAACACCTTAATCACTGCGCTACCACTTTGCTATACAGAGCCTACAACTACATGTGGCTGTTTATGTAGCATATCCATTATCATACTAACTACTCCACGTTCTGACTAATTAGCATGTCGGCTAGTTAGCAAACCTAAGCAATATTACAGTCTGCATCTGTAATAATCTAGATGTTTCATCATTCTAATGGTCCATCATTTTAACCACATATTTTGTCTGTTAGCTTTGCATCAGCTGACTAGCTAAATGAAGGGGTTTTTTTTTGTTTTGAAAGTGGTGACACACATATCTGGCAATACTAGAAGATGGTTTATATCGTTATTATTATTATTAGAAGGTATAAAAACCTGAAAGATTCTCCGGAAACTGTACTAAGTAGTCTGTTAAGCTTTTTTTTCACAAGCTTTCCATTAGCATCTCCTTCTATAAAAGCCTTCTTTTATCTGCTAGGCCATACCCTGCTGCGTTCAATATTTTGTCCTCCACAATAGACATTCATTTGTTCCCTGACCTAAGGCTATGTAATGGATTTATTAATGGAAGGCGGCATGACTGAGTATGCTTGCTTTCAGCAATGCCACATCTGATGCACTGTAAGTGCCCGTGGCTGAGAGAGCACAGGCAAAAAGAAGGAAAGAAAGAAAAAATAGGAAGAAAGGAAGTGAACACTTTGCTCAAGGGCGGCAGGATTTTTCACCGTTTGCCTTTTAATCTCCTCCCTCCAGGATCCTGGTATAATTCCTTCTGTAGTGTGATATTAGTCCAAACCCTGGAAGCGGTACTACCACATAAATCCGAGCTGCTTGTAGGAATGTGTGCAGTGTAATGTGATGATCTAATTGAGAAGGCAAAGCGTGGTAATGATGGCAGTTCATCATTTCATGTGCTGCCCGAGCACATGTGCTTTTATAGTGATGCATTAAAGACGAAGGAGAAATGAAATCCTGTAGCAGCGCTAAGAAACCATTTATTCTACAGAGACGAACAGGACAGCGTCTCTATTCTGGTGTTAATTTATGTTAAGTGTAAAAGAAGCGATCTGTGAGAATCGTTTGGACTAAAAATGTTTGGTTTTCTTCCTCTTTGTCATTTTTCCCAGGAACAATGAGGCGACTAGCCAATCACAGCAGCACCGCCGGCGTCACGGATTGTGTCAATCAAGTACCAGGGCTTCTAGTTGCCTCAAGCTTTGACCTCACTAGCGGATGGAACACTCTAAACTGTAAGAAAGAATCCTCCTGATAGACACTGTATTGGCAAAAGTTTGTGGACGACACACCATCAGATCTATATGTGGTTCCTCTTCGAATTTGCTACAAAAGTAGTTGTGTAGAATGTCTTTGTCTGTTGTAGCATTACATTATTCCTTCACTGGAACTAGGAGACACCAACACTATTCCAGCATGACAATGTCCATGTGCACTCCATTAAGACATGGTGTGTTATGATTAGACTAACACCATTGAACACCTTTGGGATTAAGCCGGAACGCCGACTGCACCCCAGACCGATTTACCTGCCATTAGTGCCTGATCTCGGTAATACTATAGTAGTGAGCATGAACACATATGGGGCAGTGGTCGCTTAATGTTTAAGGCGCTGAGTTGCTGATCTGGAGACCAGGAAGATCAGGGTTTAAGCCCCACCACCGGCAAGCCAACCACTGTTGGGTCCTTGAGCAAGACCCTTAACCCTTCCTGCTCCAGGAGCGCTGTATCATAGCTGACCCTGCGCTCTGACCACCAACTTACTAAGATGGGATATGCGAAAAAAAGAATTTCACTCTGCTGTAAAAAGTATATGTGACAAAATAAAGGTATTTACATTAACATATCTCACGTTCAAGCTGTAAACTGTAGTGAAAATCTTTACTAGAAAAATGAAGTTTAATCGAACAGCACAATTAGAAGTAAATCTGGACTAAGATGTTTGATATCACATCTTTTTTTTTTTTATATTTAGGCGTCCACAAACTTTTGGCAATATAGTGCATCTCTGTTAGTTTAACATTCGTTAACATCTGATCCGTTAACCTCAGTTTAACATCCCTGTTTTCACTTTCTCACTCTTTCTCTCTCTCTTCCTGTCCCTCTCCCTCTTCCTTTCTCTCTCTCTCTCTCTCTCTCTCTCTCTCTCTCTCTCCCACTATCTCCCTTTCCTAATCTTTCTATCTCTCGCTCCCTTTCTCTCTCTCTCTCTGTCTCTCTCTCTCTCTCTCTGTCTCTCTCTTTCTCTCTCTCAGTGTTTTCTCTTCCAGAGTCCAGATACCTCGTCTCACTCACGAGCTCAGATTTATCGCGGATCTTGTGTTTTGCGGCGTGGCTCACGCCAAGTGGCGGTCATCGCTGGGTTACAGGCGGCCGTGACCTAACAGTTTGGGAACAGCTTTCAGGAAATGGAAAAAAGAGGTGTGGTGTTTAATGTCTCAACCTCACCTATGTTCCTACTCTTGCTTCACTGCTGTGATCTGGACCACACTGGTTTAGACCCCAGCCTTTTAGCATTTTTAGCTTATAACACTCCAAATCTATATCGATTACTTTGTGGTGGTTTTTTTTGCTAAATGTCCAAGAAAGCACAGGGTCATTCTTTCATTTTATGGCTTCGATATTGTAAAGTGCTTTTTAAACAAACTTTAATGTGGCATTAGATTTGCATATACCACATCTTTTTTTGTTTGGTAAGCAAAACATAATTGCCTACCAATTTGCTATCAGCTGCATTTTCACACTGTTCTATCACATCCCAAAGGTGTTCTACTGGATTCAGATCCGGGAAAATGTAATGCACTAAATTCACCGTCATGTTCATGGATCAGTTTAAAACCACTTTTTCTTTGTAACAGGAAGCCTTAAATTATATTAAATTATTATAATGTAATATAAGAGATTGACATGATTAAAAACAGTAATTCACTCTGGCTGGGACATTCAGGCCAATGCTTAAATAGAGGAAATTGGTAGCTCAGTAATTAAGGTGTTGGACTACAGATCAGATTTGTAAGTTGAAATGGTTTAAATGCCAGATCTGCCATGCTTTCACTGCTGGGCCCTTGAGCAAGGCTCTAGAATTGCTCAGTTGTATAAATGAGAGAAATGTAAGTTGCGCTGGATAAGCATGTCTGCCGAACGCTGTAGACGTAATTTATACCCAATACCAGGATTTACATTAGAATTAAATTAAGGATAATTTAAGCAGATTCTGTTGTTCTATATTCCCCACATCATTACACCACATCCACCAGCCCGAAGTGTCGACATAACAAGGTGCACAAAATCTGTAAGAGGATAAGTACTTACAGCAATATTTACTCAGGGAAGAGTGAAAGTAAGTCTTAATCTGAATAGGTACTCGTGTGAGAGTAAAAAAGTATCCAATTAAAACCTAATTAGGTTCTGATCTGATTGGCATGAAGCAAAAACCCCAAATACAAATCTAACATTCTAAATATATAATTAACTCTAATAAGCAAGCCAAAGACGACGATAGTCAAAGTGTCCACTGTGGCGTCAGATTCTCTTTATTAACATGTCATACAGGGTTTGTAGGGTTTGCATAAAAAATCTGGAGAAGTCATGGAATATTAAAACAGCAATTTCCAGGCTTGGATTTTGTTTGGAAAAAAATACTTAATGTTTTAAGTTAAGGAATTTTGTTTCCCAAATCTCTAATGTATATTTATATTTGTTTTAATTGATTATATAGTTGAAGTTCAATAGTTAACATTTGCCTGATTCATCATGTGACAAATGTGTATTTTGTATTATAAACTACAAAGACGATAATTCTTTTAGTTAAAATGCTTAAACATGGATTTTCCTCTTATTATACATACAAATATATATATATACTATATATATAATATATATATATATATATATATATATATATATATATATATATATATATATATATATATATATATATATATATATATATATATATATATATATATATATATATATACACATGGAATTTTATTAGTAAATTGGGTACGGACCCTGGTTATACATTTTAATCTGCTTTCTTTGCCTACATCTTACTTCCATAAATATTTTAGCTTTTTACTTGTATAATAGTTTAAACGATGCTGTGTGTGTATTCTCCTCTGACCTCCGAGCACAGCTACAGCTTCCTGAGTATGTGTGTTTTCTTACACTAACAGTATTACTATAACTGTATATGACATTCTAAACATTTATTGGCTTTTATTTCCTGGAACGACATCATCTGTTATTTATTTACACCGAATAGAGTATTTAGAGCTTTTCTTCACACCCTCCCAGGTTCCTGGCAGTTCTGTGACTTAGGTGTGTCGGCCACAATGTTTAGGGATATAATTAGGCTAAATGTGAAAGACATTAATCATCCGCTGATGTTAATGAATGATAGATGATGATGATTTAGAGCTCTTCCTCTATCGTCTTGCCACAAATCGGACTTTTCCGGTCTTTTAACTGTTTTGTCAGTATGACCTTTTAATAAAGCAAGTAGATAGAAAGAGACGTATTGACCGAAGTATCGACTTGCAGAGAAGTTTTCACACGCTATCAGGGGATGCATTTGTAATCCTTGTTTAGAGCACAGACAGCTTAAATTTCTGTATTGATAGTATAACGATAAACCTGTTTATCGATTGCGATATGATGTGGCAATATTAGTCATGCACTCGTTGGCATCATCTCCACGTTACTTTAACACCAACAGTATGCAGGGTATAAATAGAACTATGGGAGGAGGTGACAGACACATTAGTTACAGGTACAAATCATTTTTTTTTTTTTTGGAAGGCAGCTGATAAAATCTTTAAAAATCTCAGGCTCAGTGTAACATCTCTTAAACTAGCTCATATTTACATTGAATTTGAAAATTTTTGGAAAAAGTCAAAAAAATTTCTTCAACAAATCTCTTATGTATATTTAGATCTATTTTAATTGATATTATTGATTAAATTGCAATAGTTAATGTTTGCGTGATAATAAATTTTGCAAAAATTGAGCTAAAATTTCATGACGTTTCTAGGTGACTTTCGAGGTAAATATTTAGAATCTAATGTTTTATTAAATGTCTATATACACAAATGTTTACTTAACAAAAATCCATGTTTAAGTTTACCACGTATTTATCTAGGATCAAAAATGACAAGCTTTATAATTTATAATAGAAACTAAACATTCGTCATGTTAAGATATGTTGTGGTAAATTTAAACATGAATTTTTTTTTTATTAAACATTTGTGTATATAGACATTTAATAAAACATTAGATTCGAAATATTTACCTCGAAGTCACCTAGAAACGTCATGAAATTTTAGCGGTAAAGACGTTTACAAATCCAATGCAAATATAACTTTTAATATTAACACACAGACATACATAGAGTATATATATATATATATATATAGATATATATATATATATATCATATATATATATATATATATATATATATATATATATATATATATACACACACACTATATTGCACAAAAGTTTATGGTCACCTGACCATCAGATTCATATGTGGTTCCTCTCCAAAATGGTTGTCTAGAATGTTCTTGTATGTTGTACCTTTATATTATTTCTTCACTGGAACTAAGAGACTAAGAGAGCTCCTGATCTCCATTAAGACATGTTGTGATATGATTGGATAGCATTTAAAAAACTTGAGTGTTCTGCACAAAACCTTTGAACTTAACACCATGGAACACCTTTGGGATAAACTGGAACACCGACTGCACCCCAGACATCCTTACCTGATATTAGTGCCTGATCTCACTAATACCATTGTAGCATAATGGACCAAAATCTCCTTTAAGCTACAAATTGTAGTGAAAAATTTTAATAAAAGGGTGGACCTTAATCTAACAGCAAAATGGAGAGTAAATCTGGTGTAATAGGATGATTAAAATCACACATGATTCTAATGGTCAGGTGACCGCAAACTTTTGGCAATATAGTGTATATATACACACATATAGTATATATATATATATATATATATATATATATATATATATCTATATATATATATATATATATCCACATATATATGGTTTGGGGGTTGGTTTGGGACCCGAGCCGGCGTGCAACAGTGCATGTTCTTGGCAAATACACGATATAGTCAAAGGTTTGTGGACACCTCACCAGCACACCCATATGTGTTCTTTCTCACAACCTGTTGCCTCAAATTGTGAAGCACAAAGATGTCTAGAATTTCTGGAACTAAAGGACCCAAACCCTGTTCCAGCATGACAATGTCCCTGTGCACAAAACCCCTGAGCTCAATAAAGACATGCTGTGTACTGGTTCGAGTGAAAGAACTTGTGAGTCCTGTACAGAACCCTGATTCTGACTCAACACCACTAAACACCTTTGGGATAAACTGGAACACAGACTGCACACCAGACCCAGCATTAGTATCTGATCTCAACACTATTGTAACAAAATAAAAAATTCCCCACAGTCACATTCGAGTTGAAAACATTTTTTGTGGAAGTTTTTTGGATGTTTTAACAGAAGTAACAGTGAGACTAAATATGAAATAGGATGTTTAACGGTCAAGTGTCCTAATGCGTGTGGTCAGATGACCTGCATCTTCCTGAAGTCGGTTTTTAGCCTGACAGTAATCTCAGTTGGTGGTCTAGTCAATCAGTATCAGAATGTGTCCACTGATAGACACCTTGAAGCACTTCTTTAAACTCGGTCTAAATAACGGCATCTGACGGCCGTTACAGTAGATGTAGGAAGTGCCGCTGAGCAAGCAGGGAATTCGCCCTAGTCTGTTTGGTTGATGTTATCAGCTGTTCACTGATGGAGACTTGCAGTGCAGAAATGTAACCACATTCTCATTTGTCCTATTAGTTTCACTCTAGTTCCTGCATCATTTATTCTAGTTGCTTAATAATATGCTTTCCACCGAACAGCTGAACAATAAGCTGAGATTCACAGAAATGTTCCTGATGCCTGCTAACAAAAATAGTCACTTATTGATGATAAACAGTTAACAGTTGTATAACAGCTGTATAACAGCTGTATAATAGCTGTTTAAAGACTGATAACAAACAGCTTTGTTGTGGACGAACTCCGGGGTTACAAAGAGGAACATAACGACAAATTTGTAAGTGCTGGCGAGCTACAACAATCACTGCAAACGAATACAGGTAAAATGCTGAAATAAATAACACAAATCCCAGAACAGCTGAACAATAAGCTGATAACAGATTCACTCACAAAATGTTTCCTGATGACCTGCTAACAAAAATGCAAGATCACAGTTATTTCAAACTAATGAAAAAGCTTAAACAGTTAACAGATAAACATAACAAGTTAACAGTTGTATAACAGCTGTATAACAGCTGTATAATAGCTGTTTAATAGCTGTATAACAATCAGGCTTTGTTGTTTCGAACTCCAGAGGTGACGTGAAGGCGAGACGAGACAGCCGATTGGACAGTTTGCTGGCGGAGTCTGACGGAGACTCGCAG
Organism: Bagarius yarrelli; assembly: GCA_005784505.1. Taxonomy (NCBI): domain Eukaryota; kingdom Metazoa; phylum Chordata; class Actinopteri; order Siluriformes; family Sisoridae; genus Bagarius; species Bagarius yarrelli. Next base: position 530,157 of record VCAZ01000180.1, on the reverse strand, counting down.
GAGGAGAGTGAGGGTGAGCGAATAAGCGAAAGAAAATAACGACAAATTTGTGTGTGACATTTGGATGTATAGTTGCATGTATTAATGCATTATGACATGTAATGAAATCACTGAAACGAATCTCTTTTAGCAGATGAAGATAATGATAGTGATGATGATGAAGGTGAGGACTCTTCAGCTAACGATGCTACAGAGGTGTCCGGATCGTCGTGGTTTCGCTGCGTCCTGCAGTGACAGAGAAAAGGAAGGAGAGACGGAGAAGAGCTGGAACGTGAAGTGTGAAGTTTAGCAGATTGCGCGAGTGGCGGCAGGGCAGCGAAGGCGGATGGACAGCAGCTTCTTCTTTATGTAAATGTTTTATCGTAATGCCAATAAACATGTCATGCCAAGACTGCGTGTGGGATTATTTACAATCGTTGACGTTTCTGCCCATAAAAATCTGGATCCCTCTTTATTGTGACTCCCCTCCTCCCCCCAAAACACTAAATTAATGAATATTGATTTTTTTTTTTATCCTGTCTGTTCTCGAAAAAATAAATAAAATTATTTCTTGCGCTCTTATTTTGCACTGAAATGTGTATTTTTTTTTACCCTCTATTTCATCGTTTCTGATTTTATAATCGGTTCTATGTCCTCCTGTTCTGTGTGATTAAACTAGTTACAATGCAGAATTAGCATTTAAGCCTGTCTTTTACATTTAATCCTTCTCTCTCTCTCTTTTTCTCTCTCTCTCTTTCTCTGTCATGCTGGCAATTTAATGCTCTCTCATATTCTCTCCCTCTTTTATGCTTTTGCTCTTTTTCCCTCTTTTTTTCCTCGCTCTCCTATACTTTCGATTTACTGCTTTCTCTTACTCTTTTTTATGCTTTTGCTCTCTCTCTCTCCCATTTGTTATTCCTTTGTGTGTGTGTCTCTCTCACTCTCTCTCTCATATGCTTTCAAATTAATGGTTTGTCTCATTCTCTCTCTCTCTCTGTTTTCTCTCTCCCTCTCTCGCTCCGCTCTTATGCTTTTAATTCCGTGTGCTCCTTCTTCCGCTCTTTCTTATTTTTTTCTTTCTTGTTATTACAATATTCTTTTTCCCAAGCTATCGCTCTAATGCTTTTCTCTTTTTATGATCTTTCTTTCCCGCTCTCATTTATGCGCCCTTACTCTCTCTCCTTCTTTCCCCTTTACTCTTTCTCACTTGCTCGCTCGCTCGCTCGCTCTCTCTCTCTCTCTCTCTCTCTCTCTCTCTCTCTCTCTCTCTATGTCTCTGTCGCTAAGGCAACCAATGCTTTTTCTCACTCTGACACACTCCGGCTCTTCCACACACTCTCCATCAGCAGCGAGCGGTAAGCATGTGGACTGATGTCTGTGTACACACTTGCATGCATGTGTGTGTGTTTGTGTGTATATATATATATATATATATATATATATATATATATATATATATATATATATATATATATGAATATGACAATGAGAGTGTGTGCATCTACATGTGTTTCTTGTGTCATGATAGAGTGTAAATGATGTTATCAGATCTGAACTCAGTTGTTGAGTTATTGCCTAAGTCAGGAACAGGATTAAAGCGGTGGATGTTTCTACAGGTGTGTGTGTGTGTGTGTATAAAATATAGAATTACTACTGCGATGCTGTAGTTTTCTCTCGCTCTCTGTTTTTGCAAATGCATATATGAATGGTTTTATGTGTGTAAATGGTTTTGTGTGTCTGTGTGAGAGTGTTTTTGGTTTAACAACGAGTGTGTGTGTGTAACCGTGAGCTGGAATGTTCCTTCCAGTAGCATTTTGTGTGGGTTTGCTGGTTAAGGTTCTGTATAAACTGAAAGACGTGTGTTAATATGTTTGTTTGTGTTCCATGTCCTAAGCAGCAGTGTCGTTCCCCCCCTACAGCCATCTGTTTACCATCGTTCGGTAAGTGTCAGGAGCTAAGCGCTCGCCCCCTCTCGTCGCCTCGCTCTATCAAGAGATGATCAGAGAAGCAAACAACCAGTGAAAAGAGAAGCGATGGAGCGATGGTAATTAAGAAAAATGGAGCAAGTGTGGACTTACTTATTGCCATTGCTGCGCAAAAACATCCAACGTTAGTAATGTTAATATTATTATTTTTTAAATATATCTGCCCAGCTCCATCTCTGGACTCACTGCTCTCTTCCGCCTCCTGCTGGCTGCTGTGGTTGTTTGCCCTCCGCCTTGCCATGCAGGCGACGAGATTTCCGACATGCAGCTGTCAGCCACAGCCCAGGCCACGCCCACTCAACTCTGGGCGGTCGACTGGGGACCTACACAGCCACTGGAGGACGAGACGCATCACTTCCTGTCCAGCCAGGAAGCCGAGGGCGTGAAACAGGCTACACCCGAGGTGTGGCCACGCCAAAAGAACGGCAATCGCAATCGAACCCAACAGCATCCGCTGTCCATCGAAGCCAAGGACCAGAAAGAGGAGCCCGAACGAGACACAGAAGAGAGAGATATTGAAGAAGGTGGGCACCTGGTTGGAAGATTGAGCTGTTCACCACCCACAATGCCTTGCTTTTAGCCTACACATAAATAAAATGGGAAGTGAACAGCTGCTTGTGGCATTGCAAAGCTTTATTTCTTTTTCATTGTGCTTGTGTACTTATTCCTGCTCCTGTTATTATTCCCTAATCTATTTTAAATCTCTCTCTCTCTCTCATTCTAGTGGATCCTCAGTTTTACGTGACCGTAACTATCTCATCTCTGCTGATTCTCTCGGCACTCATCATTTCAGCCAAACTCTGGTGAGGAATTTTAATCCTCTTTTGTGTGCGGTGTGTGTGTGTGTGTGTGTGTGTGTGTATACACGTGTTTTTGCATCTTTTCAAGTCGGTCTTGCTTTTGTAGGGACACTTGTTTTGGCCCCAGAATGCATACATTAAGTAGTTAAAGTGTGGGACTGCTGATCAGGAGATCATGGGTTCAATTCCCAGCACCACCAAGCTGCCACTGTTTGGGCCCCTGAGCAAGCCCCTTAACACTCAACTGCTCGGTTTATTAGTTGAGATAAATGTAAGCCGGTCTGGATAAGGAATTCTGCCAAATGCCAGAAATGTAATGTAAATTAACAGGTGGTTGTCATTTACATTACCGTCACTGCCGGGCCCCTGAGCAAGACCCTTAACCCTCAGTTGAGGTCGGTTGCGGTTTTTACTGAGAGAAAAAAAAAAAAAGAAGGCAAAAGATTTCCTTTTGGTTACTGAGGTTGAAGTCAGATGTAGAACAGCATTAATTAAGTGCATTAATAATTGAGTGAGTAGAATAGACGGACCTGTATGTGTGTGTGTGTGTGTGTGTGTGTGTGTGTGTGTTCAGTCTGATAATTGTACATACTTTAGATTTTCCCTCAGTGAGTCAGGAATTACAATGACACTTCTCATTGGTCTGTCTTTATCGAGAAAGGCTTTGCAATTTTCCGTCCCGGAGCTTTAATTCGACCGGTTCTATGGGGACCTGCAGGCAGTGTTTTTAAATTATTGAGAAGGCTGCATTTGATCAAATCGGCAGAACCGTCTCCTGATGCATCGAACTCATCTGGTCCTAAACTCAGGTCTTTGTTATGGCAGGGGAATACACTGATGCAATATGGAGACCTGATATGAAATGGGTTGGAGAAATGTACAGCGTTTTATATAGAAAAGGATTCCTCAAACGAACCAGTATATAGAGCTCATACTGGGAGACTAACTGGTGCTGATGCCATGTGACTCTACACACGCAAGGATCAGAAAATGTAATATATGATTTGAACTATTGTGGCATAACGGACTTAATTAGTGGAATGTGTACTGCGTGTGTGTGTGTGTGTCAGAGTGGACTGATTGTCGCCGAGTACATTCTCTCAATACCTTGAGTAATTACAGGGCATTTTCATTCCTCTCATAGATCAAGCAGTACTCCTAATCATCATATTAACTGAGTCGCCATCAATTTGTTGCGCAGCCTCTTATGCACGGATCAAACACACACACACAGAATGTTTGATGCATTATGCATTCTTTGCACATCAGCCCCCTGCTCTCCTAATGACTCTCCGCACAGTGCAGAATCAGATCCAACTCTTTCTTCAGCCTTAGTGTGTGTGTTTGCTTGTGTGAGTGTGTAAGAAAAAAAAAAGAATACGCCAAATGTTTTATTTCTACCTGTAGCTCAGAGTCTGTCACAGTAAAATAACCTCTGGCTGTAATCTGAGGTAAGTAAACGCTGCAATTATGCGCTGTGTTTTTCTGACAGCGTGTGTTAACCTGTGTTCAGCCTCTCCGAAATAAAAAATGTCTCCGCTTTATTTCTTCTGTATGAGTCTCTCTCGCTCTCTCTTTCTCCCATTCTCTCTCTCAGTTATGACCGCAGCCTCTCTCAGCGTCCTCCCCCCCTCTCCCTCGCCATCCCTCGTTCCCTGGCCCAAGAGGATAGCAGACACACACTTCAGAGCACCCCCTCATTCCCTGACAGAGAAAGGTATGTTGTGTGTACGGGGCATGTTTTTTTTGTTCTTGGTGGGGACCAGATATTGGCACATGACTAGGAATATTTGCCATGACATTAGGCAACATTTTGTCCCCCGAGAGGATATTTGGAACATTACTGTCAACGTAAGACTTTTGCACTGATAGTAAGACAAACGTGTGTGTGCTTAGAGACGGAATGAGGAATCAGCAGTCAGTAATTGTGCATTAATAAAGATCTTTGATGTAAATGAAACAGCAGGAAGACGTGTAAAACACTCAATGAAACTTTTCTGCTTTATGGGCATTTCTTTTCACTAATCATCATACCAACTGTCTACTGAGAGAGAGAGAGAGAGAGAGAGAGGGAGGAAGAGGGAGAGGGGGAGAGAAATGAAGAGAGAAAACAACCTGTGAAATCTCCCCTTTTCTCTAGCCAGGGGATTTCAAACTTAATTTCACACAAGATAAACTCGGTCCTTATCTTTCTACATTTCCATTTTTTTCTGTCTGTCTCTCTGTCGTCCTATGTTTCTCTCTCTCTCTCGTCCTGTTTTTTTTTTTCTGTTGTCTCTTGTCTTGTGTCTCTGTCTCTTTCTCTGTCTCTCTCTTTCCTGTCCTTTGTTTTCCTTGCTTCTTATTTGTCTGTCTGTTTCTTACCCTCTCTTTTTTCCTATTTCTCTCTCTCTCTCTCTCTCTCTCTCTCATGTCCTATATTTTCTCTCTCTCTCTCTCTCTCATGTTCTCTTTCCTTATGCAGACTTCCTGTGGTCAATCTTTGAAGGGCTGACTGTTTCACGCTTGCTAATAATGGGTAAATATGAGAAACAGAGAACATGTACAACTGCTTGAAGATGTATACATGAAAGGGAATATGTGTGGTTGGATAGGCTCTTAGGATTGGGGCTCTGCATAATTAAGTACATTTTCTGGATGGATGTACAGACACGGACTGCGGCGATGCATTCTTTTAAGTCAGATGTTCAGACTCTTCCTCAGTCATTTTCAAACTTGGGGGTGTGGGGAATATGAGGCATGGATTTTAGGGTTAGGGGTATATGATCTGGGGTTATGGCTTGGAATAAGTTATGGTGTTGTTTGAGGGGTTTGAAGGTTTAAATTTTGGTGTGAGTGGGGTGGAAGTTAGGGTTTGGTGTGAGTAGAGTAAGGTTTGGGGGTTAGGGTTTGTTGTGAACATAATAGAATTTGTGTTTATCAGTTTTGGGATAAAGGTCCTGGGGTTCGGGTTTAATGCATGTGGGCAGGGTTTGTGTTTATGGGTTTGGGGGTATAGGGTGGTAGGAACTGTGGTTAGTGTTTAAGTTGGGTGTAAGTTGGGAAGGGTTTGGGGGTTAGGGTTTGGTGTGAGTAAAGTAGGGTTTGTGTTTATGGGTTTGGGGGTATAGGGTGGTAGGAACTGTGGTTAGTGTTTAAGTTGGGTGTAAGTTGGGAAGGGTTTGGGGGTTAGGGTTTGGTGTGAGTAAAGTAGGGTTTGTGTTTATGGGTTTGGGGGTATAGGGTGGTAGGAACTGTGGTTAGTGTTTAAGTTGGGTGTAAGTTGGGAAGGGTTTGGGGGTTAGGGTTTGGTGTGAGTAAAGTAGGGTTTGTGTTTATGGGTTTTGGGATATAGGGTGTGGGGTTAGGTGTGAGTGGAGTAGGGTTTGGGGTTAGGGTTTGGTATGAGTGGAGTAGGATTTGGGGGTAGAGGGTGTGGGGTTAGGATTTTGTGTAAGTGAAGTAGAGTTTGGGGGTTAGGGCTGGGTGTGAGTAAAGTAAAAGTAAAAGGGTTAGGGTTCGGTTAAAGTGGAATAGGGTCTGTGGTTAGGGATTGGTGTAAGTGGGGTAGGGTTTGGGGGTTAGGGTTTGAGGTAAGTGGAGAAGGGTTTGGGTGTGGTATGATAAGGTTTGAAGTATAAGTTATGGGGTTGGGGTAAATTGGGTGGATTTGGGGTATTGAGTTTAGGGATAGTTTAGCATCTGAGGGTTAATTATTATATTTAGGGTGTTTTGGGGTTCGATTTAACATTTTTCTGCTGTCACATCGCTGTACTAATTGCAGACTTAATGAAAATGACCTGCCTGCTGAGCCACCACCATTTTCCTATTCGTTTACAATCTGATTTTATTACTCGTCCTGTTTAGTAATTGCTCTCTCTCTCTCTCTCTCTCTCTCTCTCTCTCTCTCTCCCTCTTCCGCATAAACCTGCTGTCAAATTTCTGATGCCCCGTGTAGCATTCATTAAGGTTCAAAGAATGACTGCATTTCGTGCCAAGTGTGTTAAATGTAGCCTATTTCCGATGGCTCTGTATTCCGACTGTTTTGTTTGATATAGTTCTTACTCTTGGCAACGTGCTGATGTTTACAACCATAAAGCCCATCAACCTCACACTTCCGATCTCCATAAAACACGCCTACGATGTGTTCCTCATCAATGTTTACAGACTCGTGGACGCATATTGGTGAATGTATAATGATGACATTATCTAATGACGGAACACACCACTCGCCGGAGGAACACGGAATGAGGTTAAAACTCAAGCTGCTGATAATGAAATATTGAGACGATGAGACTGACTGCACAACACATAACGCCTGGCAGCGAACTGAGCGCTTTGTGACCAGCTTTATAAATAGCCAGTGTTTTGTTAAGATTTGTTCTTAGAATGGGATTGTGACCTTTTAAAGCCATGAATACACTGTACGTTTTTAAACAAGTTGTACTTTTCAGTGAAACTCCGTAATGCATGATTCATTTGCTCATCCACGTGGCGTGACAGATGCTTACATTGTAACTGAAACACAACCTCGTGTTTGTTAAAAACAGCCGAATCGTTCAGTGTGAATGCATAGTGCATGTCGTTTACCTGTAATATACAGACACACACTTAGACTCGGGCTGCGTCTGAAATCGCATACTGCTTGTGTACGTACTACATTTTAATTAGTACGTACTTCCAGACCGTTAAATGTTTTATATAGTATAAACACTGATAGTATGACTGAAATTTAGGATGCACTACATCCGTCATGTTGATATTGTCACGTGACATACGACACAACAGTGTGAAAAATTTAAAGTTGGATGTTAATTGTGTGTAATTTACCCAAATGGAACTTTCCTGTGGGCTCACGGGATAGTAAAGTGTCCATCGTATGCACACTTCAGAAACCGGAGAAAGGAACAGGTCATCCAGACACTGTTTATCAAAATACCATGAATCCGGACATACAACTCCGTTTACATACTGTTTTCCGCATACTATATAGTAGGGAAGTATGCGATTTCGGATGCCACCACAGCCTTTACAACACCAGCTACCACCCGACGATGCTCGCGTCACTCAACCCAATCAGCGAAGGTGACAAAAAAATATTAAAAAAAGTTATGAGATTTTTTACACCGCAAACAACCATGTTGTAAATTTACAGACAAAGACAAGCTCCATGTGAGATCCTTTGTTCAAGGATGTCAAGGACTAAAAGTATTGCAGTATTAGTTAGGGAAGAAATCTATCTTCAAGCCTGACATCCCCCAAAGAGAAGGGAGGCAATGTCCTGCTGACATTTTGAGGTGTAGGAGTACATTACTTTTTAAAAACTCTTTCACCAATCGTTTGTTTAATGCCACTGATAGAATGTGGTTTAACATGGCTGACATTTTGATTTTTCATCCGCTGCTCCAGCTGTTTGAACAAGTTGAGCACAAACTGATGCAGCAGTACCATACAAATGACAGCGTTTTAATCACTTTCTAATTAACCGTTATTACCAATTATTTGTAAAGAGTAACTGACTCCTCTGACGTCTTTCATAGGGGATTCTTTTTTTGGTGAAATTTTTTAGCCTTTGAGGTCAATTTTAATATCTGAACTAGAGATAGCACATAACCACGGCTTCTTACCTCCGGTCTGAGGCAACCCGTGTTCCTTGAGTGTCTGGTTGCCAGGATTAGTTGTGTTCAGTCAATTAGAAGCTGAGTGATACCAATTTACTCTGACTCTGTCCAACTCGCATGCCACTTAAGTACGTACTACAGATCGTTAAATAAACTACGTTCTACATAGTATGGTTACAAGTAGTATAAATAAAAATCCGCCATGTTGATACTGATGTGTGACATACGATGTCACAGTAGCACGAATTTAAAGTATAATGTTAAACTTGAATTATGTGAAATGGGCGGAATTTAACTACACGGAACAATGTTTTTCCCTAAAGCACCTAAAGCGCTGCATCGCCGCTTGCCGCACTTCGGCATATGACGAGTCAGTCGTCTTTCCTGTGGGCCCCATGGGATAGTAAAGTGTCCATTGTATGCATACTTCAAAATCCTAGCAGGAGTAGTAGAACTTATTCATACTAAGGTTTCGGACCTAATAGTCGTCTGACATACTCAGTTTTGCATACTATAGTATGAAAATTGTGATTTTGGACGGAGTCTCTATGTTCTTCCACTTTATTCTCATCTAAAATGGTGTCTTTCAGCTTTTGGTTTATTGACCACAGCTGATCCGGGTAATCAGTAGGGGATACAGGCAGGAAGGCAAGCAGGACAAATGAACCCTGCCAGTACTGCCAGTGAGAACATAAAAAAATACTGATACAAGTTCATGATTCCCACTTTTACCATGAGTTTGCATAGTTTGCGTTACCATCCTGTTCTGTAGGGGTTTCCTATGGGTACTCCAGATTTCTTCCCCAATCCAAACAGTGGTCTCAGCTTGGTGGTGCTAACAATTTAACCCACACCTTTACCACTGTGCTACCACTTCCCCACTACACTACCTCCACCAGCCTGGACTGTTGACACAAGTCAAGCCTGGACCTGCCAAATTCTTACCCTACCATAAGTTTGCCCAAGCAGCAATGAAATTTTCTTAAGTCTTTAGCTGTGCAGTTTTGGGGAGTCTGTTTCCAGTGCAGCCTTTAGCTTTCTGTTCCTAGTCGACAGAAATAAAATCCAAGGTGTTTTGTTTGGTACTTGTCGCCTCAGGGTTCGTTGTGTTGTGCATTCTGTGGTGCTTTTTCTAAATCACCACAGTTTTACAAAGTGGCTACCTGAGTTATTAAAGCCTTTCAGTCGGCGCTAGGCAGTCCGGCTATTCCCCATTGAGCTCTCTATTCAACAAGGTGTTTCATCCATAGAACTTACTGCATGGTTTTTTCCCTGGTTAATCTTTAGAGTCTGTTGTGTGTGAAAATCCCATGGTTTCAGCAGTTACAGAAATACTCAAATCAGTTTTGGTAGCCTAAGGTGTTGGCCTGCCAATCGGAGGACAATAGGTTTAAATCCCAGCATCAAGCTGCCCCCTGCCTAAGGCTCTTAACCCTCAACAGCTTAGATAGATAAAGTAAGCCAATCTGGATAAGAGCGTCTGTCTAATGCCAGAAATGTTAACTGTATCAACCATCATGCAAAATGAGATCCCATTTTTTCCTTATTCTGTTGATTTATGTGAACGTTACCTAGTGCTGCTGATCAATTTATCTTCTGTAGCGCTTATCCTATACAGGATCGGGGAACCTAAAGCGTATCCCAGGAGACTCTGGCCACATGGGTGTCAACTCATGACAAATCACATATGTGAACACACTCCAGACAATTGAGAGATGCGAATCAGTCAAACATCATGTCTTAGATGACCTAAAGAAAACCCTTACAGTATAGGGGGAATTCGTCTTAGAGGAAATAGAGGAAACCCTCACAGCATGGAGAGAATTCGTCTTAGAGGACCTAGAGGAAACCCTTACAGTATACAGAGAACATGTCTTACAGGACCTAGAGGAAACCCTTACAGTATACAGAGAACATGTTTTACAGGACCTAGAGGAAACCCTTACACTATACAGAGAACATGTTTTACAGGACCTAGAGGAAACCCTTACACTATACAGAGAACATGTTTTAGAGGACCTAGAGGAAACCCTTACAGTATACAGAGAACATGTTTTAGAGGACCTAGAGGAAACCCTTACAGTATGGGAAGAACTCGTCTTAAAGGATCTAGAGGAAACCCTCACAGTATGGGTAGAACTCGTCTTAGAGAACCTAAAGGAAACCCTCACAGTATAAGGAGAAAATACAAAAAAAATCTACAAAATCAGGGCAGAAGCAGAAATCGACCCACAACTTATCCAGAGCAACTTACATCTATCCAATTTTTTTTTAGCAAAATGAGCGATTGGGGGGTAATTTGATCTTCTGATCAACAGTCCAACACGTCCGTCAGTTCCTTTAATAATTTTTCCCATTTGTTAAAGAATCTAATATGCGATCCACCATTTTTTTTGTTGCCAGGATCAGCCTGATACCTTCTCTATCAGATTGCTGCCAACTACCTGCTATAGAATAATTAATGAATGAATGTTTGGCTGAGGAAATACTAATAGATTTTATATTATAGACATACATTCAGAAAAAAAGTTTGGATTTACCTTTACAGAAACAGAGGTCTGTGACTGGGTGAAGTGGATCTTTAAAGAGATCAGTTAGACACCCGCATGACAGTCAGTCGTTCCAGCTTTGTAGATCAGTTGTCCCTTGTGCTGTATTTATTGTGAGGTAAAAAAGAGCACAGTATTTAAATTTGGGAGCCATTTTATGTTTCTGCTTCTATAGAACAAATTTGTCAGTTCTTCTTACCTCTTTCTTTACATCAGCAATCCTTCACTCTTTTCCAGTTTGGGAATTCCATCCCTTCGCATAATTTCACCTGCCTGCTTTCTCACCTTATCTAACTTAGCGATCAGCTGGTGAGTTTTAAAAAAGAAACAGGATACCGAACAAATGTCCACACACCGGAGACTGCAGATAAATGAGATTATGAGCAAAAAGCTTTGGTTTTGTACTAAAAATAAAAAGGTTCTGGTCTCATCTGGGACATGATCGATATACAGAATGTAGTACAGGTTTAAAGGTCCGTCGTAAGAAAGCTCTTCGAATAAGGAACGTCTTATTAACTCAAAGTTGGTCTCCACATACTACTCTACAAGCTGTGATTCTTTTTTGTTTGTGACAGTTTTTTTATGACGTAGCACTGCCTTAAGTACTGTGTGTGGTGAACTGTGTACGAAGACTTCAATAAAATTCTATTGATGGTGTTTTTAACAGTGCGGATATGGATTCTGTGTATTGATTGCAAGGAGAAAAAGTAAAGGAAAAAAAAAGAACCCACGGTTTATTGCTTTTACACACACAACACACACACACACCACACACACACACACACACACACACACACACACACCACACACACACCACACACACACACACACACACACACACCACACACACACACAGAGAGATAATAAATATTATAATCTCTGTTTAAACACACACACACACTTACACAGGTAGGCAGCTGAAACAGTTCACAGCTCCCATCTGTTCCGAGAGGCTGTGAACCACTGACGTTTTATCTCACTGCCTAAAATTAACACCACTATTTATAGAGAGAGAGAGTGAAAGGGAGAAAGAAAGAGTGGTTAGAGAAAGAAAGAAAGTAAAAGAAAGCAAAGGAAAGAGAGGGAGGAAGCAATAGGAAGACATAAGGAAGGGAGAAAAAAAAAAAAAAAAGAGAGGAAAAGAGAGGAAAAGAAAAAGAGAGACAAAGAGCAAGAATGAAAGACGGGGTGAGAGAGAGGGGGAAAATGGAGAGCAAGAAAGAGACAGAATTAGAGGATAAAAAAAGAGGAAAAGAAAGAGAGAGAGAAAGAAAGAGTGCATGCACAAGACAGACAGAAATAAGAGGAAAAAAAGAAAAGAAGAAGAGCAAGAGGGAGAAATCAAAAAAAGAAAGACGGAAAGAGAAATAGAGGTAAAAAGGGGAAGAAAAGAGAGAGAGACAAAGAGAGGGGAAAAAAAGAGTAAGAGAAATAAAGAGAAAAGAAAGAGAGAAAGAGAAAGTACAAGAAGAAAAAAAAAGAATGAATAGTGAAATACAAAAAAACAACTCAGTATTTTCATTTCTTACATTTAGCAGACACTCTCATCCAGAGCCACTTACAGTTCTCTCCTTTATATTCAACTGATGAGCTGAAGAGTTTAAGGGCCTTGCTCAGGGATCCACGAATCCACGAGCCTCCGATCAGCAGTCCAACACCTAAAATCAGTGATCTACCACTTTTCATCTTATCTCATCTCTCCTTCTCTGTCTTTCTGTCTGTCTCTGCCTCTTTCTGTCTGTCTTTCTCTCCCTCTTTCTGTCTTTCTGTCTGCCCTCTCCCTCTTTCTGTCTGCCTCTCCCTCTTTCTGTCTGTCTCAGTGAGTGCAAAGAATTAATTGCTAGCATTAGCGACATGGAGAGGAAACAGAGAAAGAGGCGGAAAGAACAGAGAACAAAAGGATGGTTTTGGGGAGCGTCTGGATATAAACACACGATTGTACTATTCTAATGTTCAGCATCTGTGTGTGAGCACCTGGACAAGGGTTTTTCTGTGTGGAAGTGTGTGTGTGTGTATAAGAAAGATAAGTAATAGCCTGGTCTGTAAAGCATGCAAGCTTCCTTATTGGCTCAACAGAGAAGTGAGAAATTCTGAGAGTAGTGATGGAGAGAAAATGTTTTATTCCTTTATCATCTTTATACATCCAGATTATGGAAAAATTCAACTCAAAGCATTTGGCAAAGAAAAAACATATCAGTTTAAAACATTTACAAGCATCCGTTATGCACAGTTTGTTCTTTTTTACACAAACACACACACACACAAAGTCTTTAATCCAAGTCGTCTATCTTTAAAGTCGGGGGGGGTAGATGATGTCTGGACAGCAGTGCTTTGAGGAAGCTGCAATTTGCTCACCAGTTCTTCTGCCAGTGTGGATCCAAAGTCAGTGAAAGATCTGGGATTGGTTTGGTCGGTCGGTGAGCCGAGCCTCTGTAAGCGCCTTCCGGCTCAGTTGGACTTTGACCAGATCTTTCCGCTCCCACGAAGTCTGTGACACAAAGGTAATCGGTAAGCCGGGTGGGGGGTGGGGGGGCCGGTGACACACAAGCATGTGGTTGGGTTTGATCAGTAGCGTGGGATGTCACTAATCCGCAGTAATAAACACTTAACTAGAGGAAAATTAGAGCACAGCAAAACACACTTCATACTAATGATACTAATGGCTGGAGACAGTGCAGGGGCAGACACACTCCAGCGCTCGCTACGCCACTCGCACACACTTCATCATCATAACTACCAGAACAAACACAGACCTACAAACACACACCAGAGACATGTGAAATTTAATGCATGCAAAATGACATACAGACCGAGACACACACACACACACAAGAGAGAAACACAGACAGAGACTTATAGACGCAGACACAAACACACAGCCAGAAACTGACACAACAAACACAAACGCTCTTGTTGTTTCTCGTTTCTTCCTGATCCTATTTAAATAGCAGGTTCGGTCTTCCTCATAATCCTGGAGTTTTTCTCTCGCTGTAACTAACAGCACTCCTTCTGCACTGTGTCTCTACATCACCAGCAACCCCAAAGGAATAAAAAATAACCTCCTAATTTTTACCCTTCAGACTTTTATTCACAGACTGGTGTGTATGGTGCAAGAGTCTGACACGCTGACCTCTGCATTCCCTTTCAAATAGTAGTTCGGTCTCCGACCTCTGGCTGCACCACTCACCCTTTGACCTTTGAACACTTTTTCCCGGGCTGTCTTGATTCCTGAGAGGAGGCGGGATCCCGCGGCTCTGCCGGTTGATCTGCGTCTTGATTGGATGCTGATCCCCCAGGGGCAGGGCCAGATGACGGTGAAGCAGAGCTGGCCTTCAGGGTTTTTTGTAGGTTAGACACCTGCGGCAAAGCAGTTTTTTTTCAATAAAATTCATATTCATGATTTAATATTTCCATTAAATCTTTATACATCAGTTTTAAACAATTAGCAAGAGTTGTCACGTGACGAATTGTATTTAGAATTTTAATTGGAAGACTTGGAGTGCTGGGGATTAATGGGAGGGGTTTGATAAAAACACGTTCGCTTTAGATTTTATTTACATTAACTAGCTACACAAAGGAAATACTGAAGGCTTTAACAGGCTCTCGTGGTGAGAATATTTGTTCTACAATAACGTTGTGTCCGAGGATAGAATTACGTTTGAGCAACAAACTTAATTGCTACCAGGAATTCGCACGGCTGTGCTTGATTCCTTCTGTTCAAAAACCCCCACTGTAGCAAATATTTACAGAAACGCGTGAAGGTAATAAACAGAGAGAGGAAGTGCTTTTACTGAAAAAAAACAACATTCTTTTATTCTGCTTTTTTTTGGGGGGGGTGAAATATCTGTATGTGATAATACAGTGCAGTAAAGTTTAATCAACGATAGTAACAAGCTCGAGCATAGAAATTGTCGCATAGTTGTTTGATTACATATAACAATGGGAATAGATTGGAGTGGAAGAGAAGTTAAAAGGTTAAGTTTTCCAAAACTTTTCCAGTAAAAATAACAGTAAATGACGGAAAACAGAAGTTAAGGAAACAAGTTTGCAACAGCTTTGTACAATCACCTCATATTTATTTATTTGGGTTGCTTTAAATGCTCCTAGCAGTATAAAATATCAGCAAAAGGTCCTAAATAAAAACATATAAATATAAAATTGACTATAATAAATATCATTTTTTTAAAAAAGGCAATTAATCGATGATCAAAATGATTGTTTTTTGCAGCCCTAATGTTGATTTACTGATCAGCACGTTGCAAAAACAAATCTTCGGCCCCTGAACAAGGCTCTAAATCCTCAAGTGTCAAGTAGAATAAGTAAAACGAGATGAATGTAAGTCGCTCTGGATACGGGCGCTCACCCGTACGTAATTATATTAAAAAAAAATAAATCTCAAATCTGAACTCAAGGGAGTTCATTTTTCACCAGACTTGAAAACTATATTTAAAATGTAAAGCCGATTTCAACTATTTTTCTCCGATTTGACATTTTTCATATAAACAAATTCACTCTGATGGTAATGCGACTCGAGCCGTAAACGTTCTAATAATCACATGTGACCCCAAAGAGTTGTGATATGATGCTGAGCTGTGGGATGGAAAGACACTGTCTGGTAGTGAAGTATCGTTTATACTGAAAAATAAGATGCAGCCACACATCAATATGGCATGTAATTATCCTCAGGAGGGAAAACATAAGTCAGTCGGTCGGTCTGCTACTATTTTAGCAGTCCGACTGCTGCTGCAGAACCCCTGATTACCTGAACTAATGCAGTTGAAACGCAGACAGTTCAACTGCATTAAAGCTCTTTTAGCTATTCTTCCATTGCGACACCTGATAACTGTCAGAATGGAGCGCTTGTATATACTGCATGCCAGAGTTTTGATGGACATGTGACAGCGTGAGAATATTATCCCCGTTTTGAGGTCTTTGCATTGGTTACATGCACTGATCGACCACCAACCAGCATGAGCCCTTTAGTCTGCCAATTCAAGGCACTAAGTTGTTCCTTGACACAGATTAAAGTCTAGAGGTGATTGTGCATTTGCCGTAGCCGTCTGAAGACTGAAATAGTCTATTTAGCCAAATCAGAACTGCTTTCACACCATTTTAATCCAAATTTTGTTATCTAGTCTTTGTCTCAATTCTGTTAATCGCTTTTTTAATTTTGTACAGCACTCTGGTCATCGATAGTTGTGCTTAATAAATACATTAAACTGAAATATCCCTGAGACCCGACCTATTGACTTGCGTCCACTACACTCTACATTTTCTTTCCATAATTTTTTTTAGCTCTTTTTATTTCTTCTGTGTTGTACCAGGACAATCCTAGGCTTTCTAGTATGTGTCATTTCATGACAAAAAAAAGTCACACAAATAAAATATTTTGATTATATATATATATATATATATATATATATCTATATATATATATATATATATATATATAATATATATATATATATACACACACACACACACACACACACACACAGACACACACAGTATGTCACAGAAGTATACACACCCCTTAATTTCTTGTAAATATTTATTATACTTTTTATGTGAAAACTCTAAAGAAATGAAACTCTGCTACAACTGTAAAGTAGTGAATGTTACAGCTGGTGTAACAGTGTAAATTTGCTGTCCTATCAAAAAAAAAAAAAAACTCAACACACAGCCATTAATGTCTGAGTCCACCCCTAAGAGGAAATGTCCAAATTGGGTCCAAGTAGCCATTTTCCCTCCCTGTTGTCATGAAACTCGTTAGTGTTACCTGCTCCCCATTCACACCTGAGACCTTGTGTGTTAAATTTGGTGTTATTGCTCTCACTCTCTCATACTGGTCAATGGAAGTTCAGCATGGCACCTCATGGCAAAGAACTCTCTGAGGATCTGAAAAAAAGAATTGTTGCTCTATATATAAGATGGCCTAGGCTACAAGAAGATTGCCAAGACCCTGAAACTGAGCTGTAGCACGGTGGCCAAGACCATACAGCGATTTAACGGGACAGGTTGCACTCAGAACAGGCCTCGCCATGGTCGTGCTCAGCGTCATATCCAGAGGTTGTCTTTGGGAAATAGACGTATGAGTGCTGCCAGCATTACTGCAGAGGCTGAAGGGGTGGGGGTGGGGGGGTCAGTCTGTCAGCGCTCAGACCATACGCCGCACACTTCATCAAATTGGTCTGCATGGCTGTCGTCCCAGAAGGAAGCCTCTTCTAAAGGTGATGCACAAGAAAGCCCGCAAACAGTTTGCGGAAGACAAGCAGGCTAAGGACAAGGATTACTGGGACCATGTCCTCTGGTCTGATGAGACCAAGATAAACTTGTTTGTTTCAGATGGTGTCAAGCGTGTGTGGTGGAAACCAGGTGAGGAGTACAAAGACAAGTGTGTCTTGCCTACGGTCAAGCATGGTGGCGGGAGTGTCATGGTCTGGGGCTGCATGAGTGCTGCCGGCACTGGGGAGCTACATTTCATTGAGGGAACCATGAATGCCAACATGTACTGTGACATACTGAAGCAGAGCATGATCCCCTCCCTTCGGAGACTGGGCCGCAGGGCAGTATTCCAACTTATTCCAAGACAACCACTGCGTCGCTAAAGAAGCTGAGGGTAAAGGTGATGGACTGGCCAAGCATGTCTCCAGACCTAAACCCTATAGTGGGGCATCCTTAAACGGAAAGTGGAGGAAAGCAAGGTCTCCAACATCCACCAGCTCCGTGAGGTCGTCATGGAGGAGGATTCCAGTGTCAACCTGTGAAGCTCTGGTGAACTCCATGTCCAAGAGGGTTAAGGCAGTGCTGGAAAATAATGGTGGCCATACAAAATATTGACATTTTGGACCCAATTTGGACATTTCCTCTTAGGGGTGTACTCACTTTTGTTGCCAGGGGTTTAGACATTAATGGCTGTGTGTTGAGTTTTTTTTTGATGGGACAGCAAATTTACACTGTTACACAAGCTGTACATTCACTACTTTACATTGTAGCAGAGTTTCATTTCTTTAGAGTTTTCACATAAAAAGATCTAATAAATATTTACAAGAAATGTAAGGGGTGTACTCACTTCTGTGACATACCGTATACACACACACACACACACACACATAATACATTTACTGAAATAAATAAATCATGGCTCATGACACACACTGACCTCAGTCTCCACCTGCACTTTAACCTTCAGCTGGCTCTCTCTGTACTGATTAGCTCTGGCCACTTGCTCCTCGATTCCACACAACACTGCCTCACAGCCAGCACACCTGACACAGCCGGAGAGAGACCACACACACACACACACACACACACACTACATCAAGGGAATGAAATTAATTGCTTCTACACACACACACACTTTCCAGACACAAATCACCCATACAGATAGAGTCTCTTTCTTTCTCTTTCACACTCAGAGTTTTTAGAAACAAAAAGGGACAAAGTAAGTCTTACTAATGCACACACACTGTTAGACACTGATCTCAAACAAACACACTTTCTAGGCACAGATCACACACAGTTTATAGAAGCCAGATAAATAGAATCTTATTGACACACCCGCGCACACACAATTTCTAGACACTGATCTCTCTCTCTCTATCACTCACGCACCACTCCTGTAGTGTGTTGGCGATGGTTGGCAGCTCGTTAGGTCCGAGATCTCGGCCTACGCTAAAGTCCACCTCCACCTGCTGGTTGCGCTGGTCCAGTTTGCCGTGGATGATGTCGCAGTAGACGGCTTCAATGAGCAGGTCCTCCAGCTCGCGAACGTTTTCAGCTCTAACTGCTGAAGCAGCAGCGAGTAGGGCAGACACTGAACACACACAGTTACGATACTTACAATAGGGATTAAGGAAAATAATAATAAATATCAGTTCTTTGTGCTATGACCAATTACACAACAATTAATTCCATGAACTTCAGGGCTTGGAGGCAAAGTATTTGAATATAAATTTGGTATTCAAAGATTAATGGTTTACATAATTACTAAAACAAAAAAAATAAATGACAGCTTAATTTACACAGTTTTTAAAAATAATCTCAAAATGATTAAATTATGAAAATCAAATAATCTCAGCTGTTACTAATCCATAAAGCAAAGTGAAAATACATTGCTACGTCTAAAATCACATACTTTACTATTAGATGGTAATAAGGAGAATAGTAAGCGACGTGAGTACTAGTCCAGATTTTATAGTATGTGGAAAAACAGTAGGTTTTCACTTTTAAAAACCCGGTTTTACCGGAAATCTGAAGTACGCATTCGATGAACACTTGACTATCCCACAGGAGAGCTGCTTCACCATATACGTAAATGATCGATAGTAATGAAAGCTAAATTACCTTTAAGTACTTAAAGAAAACAACGTTGTTCATTGCAATTAAATTGCATTTATTTTACATAATCCGACTTCATTTTTCAAGCCGTTTTGATGACATTAGAAATACTAAAATAAGGCACGCAAAAGACGCGATATGTGAACAGCCCCTTAATAAATAGAAATTTTTCCGATTTTGCAATTGGTGTAAATGTATTGTGTTGTTCATTTGTGTAGTACATCATTTTATAGATTTGACTACAATCTGCAAAATTACTAATAACCAGGTGTAAACTTATTATTAAATTTAAAAGGCAATTTTGTTTTTTATTATTAACATTTTATAGTTTCTGCAAATTGTATATAATCCCAGGACCTTTACTGCACAAAATCCTGAACGGCTGCTGAAGTTCACGTTGTGTGTTTTTTTTTCTCCAAAAGGGTGGCCTGTGGTTTGCTTAAATCTCTATCTGGATTTCTGTAACGCTGCTTTGTGACAACTGTTCGGTTTTTTTTTTTAAAACAGTGAACTGAACTAAACTACCTTTAGATTGGAGGCCAGGCTGATGATTGACAGGTGCCGGTGCCGGAGCTTGTTTCTGTTGAGGCGGGTGTGAGCACTGGAAGCGAGGCCGCCCTCTCTAAAAGGCAAAAGCGCAGAGACGCTATTAAAAATCCAGACCTGCAACATGAAACATTCTCCTTCTAGTGACTCGAGACTAGAATAGAGTAAGATTTCATAAGCAGAGCAACAGTGAGCTGAACAGACTTGTGTGAAAACCTTTCCAGAGTCTGACAGAGAGGAATGAATAAATTCAAAGCTTTTCCGACGTTTTTTTCTGCTTACCTTTGTAGTCAGAGTAAGTTCCATAGGCAAAGAGATTCAGGAGCTGATAGACGGGGGGCATGAGGACCTGTCTCCAGCTGCAGAGCGAGAGGAGAGAGAGAGGGAGAGAGAAAATAAAAAAAAAAGAGAGAGAGAGCGAGAGAGACAGAGAGAGAAAATGAAAGAGAGAGAGAGAGAGAGAGAGAGAGAGAGAGAGAGAGAGAGGCTTTCACTTTTACCCGAAATCTAAAGTACGCATTCGATGAACACTTTACTACCCCACAGGAGAGCTGCTTCGTCATACGAAAATAATCGAAAGTAGTGACAGCTTTTTCCAGGTGATTAAATTACCTTTAAGTACTTCGAGAAAACAACATTGTTCATTGCAATTAAATTGCATTTATTTTACATAATCCGACTTCACATTTTCAAGCTGTTTTGATGTTGTATGTCAATGTAAAAATGGCGGATGTAGTGCGAGAAAAAAACATAGAAAGACAGAAAGAGAGAGAGAGACAGAGAGAGAGGTGTGAGGGTGAGAAAAAGTGATACGACGGTCTAAAGGAAATGAAACAGATGCTATAGTGTGACAGCACTTTAAAACGGCTCATTATGTACATTTATAGCTACAGCCTAGAGGACACAACCTTCACCAAATAAGCAAAAATAAATAATAGTCAGTGGGTTGTACACCAAGGCGTCAAAGCGGGAGACGTGACAGAAATATCTTAACACCATCTTTAAACAGGGAGTGACGGTCTGGGAAGACCTCGGCTGCCATCAGCAAATGCGGAAAAATTAAAAAAAAAAAAAGCAAATAAACGAATGATTTTGATCCAATGATCTGTACTATAAATGTAATTTTTGGATTACTGATAATTAAAATTAAATTTGATCATCGATTACGTGATCTGTCACAAACAGGATCTGTCTTTAGGCCACTAATACACTGACAATTTTATTTTTTTTCCCTCATTATCTTTACCTGACATGAAAATGCACTGAAAAAGGCCTGATGTAAGGCAGTCAGTACCTCTGCCTCACTATAGGGGGCGAGCATGAGCGGACAGTTTTATGCTTGTTCTGTTGTTGCTCTTCTTTTTGGCCTGACGGCAAAAAGGAAGATTCTAAATCAAAGCTTAAAAATCTCTTGACTTCCACTCGATAATAAAGACTATTTGTTCACAGACTCTTTATACCTTCATTAGTTTTGAATAATTAAAAATTGTGAATTTGTTAAGGAAAATTAAGTGCACACAAAATGTTTTATTATTCAGCTGGGAACTGCTTTACTTTTAAACATTGTAAAAAATAATAATAAAAATAAGAAAATCCAGACGCCAGAAATGTAAATATAAAGACTTACAGATTTATTAATTTAATAGTGTAGTCTAAATTCACCATTTGATTGGCTGCTTGCAAATTATTTCCTGGTTATGTTTAATATCTCATTAGCATTTCTTACACACACACAGGCTTATTTTACATTTCTGGCATTTGGTAGACGTTCCTATCCAGAGAGACTGATGGTTTAGGGTTAAGGCTCCTGGTGCCGGGATTCAAAGCCACATACTTAAACTGTTATAGCCAATTCTATTAACACTTAATGTATTATTATGATACTGCGCACAAACTTTTCAATTGTGTTACTTTTAAAACTATTTTTAAAGTAAAGGAGCTCCCAGCTAAATCAAATGAAACCTACTTCCTTTATTACATTTTAAAATAATATCATGGTACATCCAATGCCTTAAATACAACAGTTATTTTATTGTCATGTAACCCATCATTTTTCACAATTCTTTTTTAACCATAAAAAGAAACAAGGATTATTTTTTTTTTCCCCCACCCCTATTTAGAGTGGCTAAACACTGTGGAATCTTCCAGTTACTGAAGTATCAGACAGTGAGAGGTGCTTTGTTGGTTAAGACAAATAACCCATAATAGCTTGGCGCAATATGCCTTGGAGTCTATAAAGAGACCTGGTTTATATTTAACACCATCTCTGTGTGTGTGTGTGTGTGTGCGCAGAAGCAGACGTAATTCAAGTGGCACTTTTACACCTTCACTGGTTGTCTCTCTAAAGAACTGAAAGCGGCACCCAATAGACGGCACGTGGGGGACAAAACCGGTTGCCCGACCCAATGGCAAGGTTATAGTGAAGTCAATCACACCGACGAGCTCGGCCTCGATTCAAACTTTCTGTTGTTTCCATGGCTGTTATCACAATCGATTCAGGCAACTGACACGTAAACCAGCTTTTTTGGTTGATCTGATAAGAAATTCAAGACTCAAAACCCGCTAGTGTTAGTACTCAATAATGGTCTAGTGCAGGGGTCGGCAACCTATCAAACAGGTTTACCTTTATGCCAGGTATAAAAAACTACTGTGTTCTGTATTTATAAAATTAACAAACTACTACAGCGAAAATTGTGTCTGCGTGCAACAAAAGATATTTTGAAGTCTAAAAAAACACTGGTATGAAGTATACTGTCTCAAATGATCAATGTTTGAGTAATCCTTGTATTTATTTAATATAAAGTCGAACTTAAATAAGCCACCTGCAGCGAACCAAATTTACAAACCAAAATTTAGTCTGCTCCCGTGTGCCGTCATCTTTTTATATTCTGGTTAACATATTCTGAGTGCTCAGTCAGCTGTTAACCAGAATATAAAAAAAGGACTATTTCACTGAACTATATACAATATTTATTTATCCAACTTCTGTACCTGCTTATTCCCTGATTCGAGGTCAATTTACACTAAACCAGTACAGAATAATTGTAAACTAATGATAAACCCTTGTTTTCCTATCAGCCATGCAACTTCTGTCCTCTTAATACATATATATATAAATATAAAGCATGAAACAAAAAATAATATTTAGGAGGACAAAATTCCTAATTCCACCGAAAAACTAATGTCAGCCATGGACAACAGGAATCTGGCAATCCTACCGGACATCGCTTGATTTATAAAAGGGGTCAAGATTGATAGATAAAAGTTACAGGTACTTTTGCCTAGTAGTGGTTTTAGAATGTTATTTCGTTATAACAAAAAAAGGTTTTGAAAAAAAAAACGCAGCATTCCAAGTGCAGGAACACTGCGTTAATCTTTGTTAATTTTTTGGGAAGGACAAACTCATCCAGTGCTGAACAACAGTACAGGTACAGCGTTGCCTTGAGACACTATGCTATGTCCTAGGTGCTGTTCAGACGATACGCTACACACTCTAAATTTTCTATTTTAATAACCCAGAGCACACCAAGGCCAGAAAGAGATACACAGATTATACAACTCCTGTTACTGTATGAAAACAAAGGGCCGCATCATGGTCTTTTGGGTTAAGGTGCCGGCACACAGATGCACGGTTGCGCTGCGGGAACCCAGGTTTGATTCCGGTCTGGGTCCCTTTTGGTCCCTTCTCACCTGTTTTGTCTCTCTCTCTTTTCTGTCCTATCAATAAAGGCAAAATGCCCTAAAAATATTTTAAAAATAATAATAATAAACTCCACCTTCTTATAATAAATACGTCTCCTTTGCATGTTTTGCTACTTTCCACATTTTTTTTTTATATCTCCTGTCTAGATTTTGTAAATCGTTACCAACATAAAAACAGAACAACTTAAATATAGCAAATTCCCTGAAACATCACTGTCAGGACATTCCTTCACTGCTGCTGGGAATGCACTTTGTTGCATCATTTCCGGAATGGTGTTTGTGATCAACTAATATATAAACAGAAGGTTAAAGCCTCCCCACTAATCTGCTTACATGGTGTTTTGCCCTCCTCTGTTTTAAAACTCTTGATGCTGGAGAGAAAATTAATTATAAATGAATGGATTGGGTCTGAACCAGAGCCGGCTCTAGGTATGGGCGGGGCTGACGTTTGTCTTGCCCACCCAATCAATATTTAGTTAAGACAGCGGTACACAAATATGTTTTTATTTTCTTCTGTAGGATTTATGATTTGATAAAAGCAGTCTGAGGTGAGCGCTATGTTGAGAAGTTTGAGTGGGGGTGTAGAAAGCTTCGACCAATCACAACGCAAAAACAAACAGTTTCTCGTTTTTAATTGGCCGTCTACACTCGCAGGGCGGCCGTGAAGGATTACGGAGAAATTGACACAGACAGTCATGCAATTTATAAAGGGTGGAAATATTTTCTTCCAAATGCAATGCATTGATTTTGGTGCCTTTAAAAAAAACCTGTTAGTGGCAACAGCAACAGCGACTGTAATGTGGCCGCTATTGCATCAAAAAATCCATCATTCCGTGTCAGAAACAATTCCGACTCCCTCCACTGGAAAAAAAAAAAAAAAACTAAACTAAAAATATCTATCTATATATAAAGAAAGCAAAAAATCTATCTATTTCTCTGCCTATCCATCTATCTATATATCTATCTGTCCATCAGTCTATCAATCTTCACATCAACTAGTTCCACTGATTTTTAAATAATGTTTATTTCTTTAAAATATTACTGGAATATGTCATTTTTATCCTGCCCAAACTTTACTCCAACTTTAAACAGATTATTATATTGCCTGAATTTGTGCTTATTAGTCCAGTCATTCGCCATTCCCAATGTCCGAAAATTAACCCTTTGTTAAACAGATTTGTGCTTTTATTGACCTAATATAACGTCTCCTTTACCAAACCCAAGCAAGAATATTAGTACAATATTTTTCCTATTCAATCATTTAATTATAATATCTCCTCAGCCCCACCCCCAAAATTTGCCCACCTGGGATATCTGTCTGTGCACCCTTCTATGGTTGGCAAGAACCAGGCCTGGTCTGAACCCCCTCTTATCAAAACCTGAATAATCCTCATTATAGAAAACAAACTTGAAAAGACTGGTATTTGTATTGATCATAAGTCCACTATGCATTCTTAACTGCCTACGTGACTGTACTGCTATACCGTTTTACAGTGTTTCGAACACAAAACCACCCTGCTGTGCCATTTTTATCAATATATTTAATGTTTCTTAAACACTCTTCATTCTTAAAGCTATATATTTACCCTTTACTCAAGAAATACTAAGCCTGCTTTTAGAACTACTCACGTTTATACACTTCATCATCGTCACTTACTCTATTATTTCCATTTGAAGACACACACCCTGGATCGGGCTCTCCGCTGCTTACATAACTGCCCCCTCATTTTTCATGCAAGTCATGAAAGCAGGGCAGTTACAAAAAAAAAAAAAATTCACCACATATCCATTTGTACGGAGTGATGGATAAATAATGAAGTACCTCTCTAACGTTTGGCAGCTCCAGTATGTCTGAGAAAACATAAAGCCCCGGAGTCTCCAGCAGAGAACTGATGGCCTGAGCCAAGGCTGAACCTGACAGAGACAGCAGCTGATCCACCTCCATCTACAAGACAAAAGACACAGACAGACACGGCGATATGGTTTTACACTCTCAGACTGCACAAGACTATCGAAAACTAAATCCTGGACGAATATTAACACACCCCCAGCTATAAGACGTCAGATTGTATGAAGGAAAACAGCTTGGTTTTGAGTACATGTTCAATCAGTGTGATCCAGAAACAGTATTTAAAATCATAGACATATATAGACACCTGATCACACCTTTCATTATCATCTTAATCCAAATTTAGTCTCGGGGTTACTCCTATAATAACCTCCACACCTCTAGAAGAACTTTTCACTGTGGGGATTTACTCAATAACCCACAACACTATTAATGAGAATTAACAGTGGCAGCTTGGTGGTGCTGGGAATCAAACCCTGATCTTCCAGATGGCAGTCCAACCCTTTTAACCACTGCACTACCACTTAACACTGATGTCAGGTGAGAAGGTTTGAAAAGGGTTGAGTTAAGAATCTGTACAGGACACGAGTTCAGGACACAGCATGTCTTTATGGCTTTGTGCACAGGGACATCGTCATGCTGAAACAGGGTTTGGATCAATGGACTCCAGACCTGCTTTTTTGTGTTTACTGCTTCTTATATAAAACACCTAATTCGGCCACATGAGCAGTTGCACTCTGGCGACCCGGGTTTGACTCCGGATCGGGTCCTTGCCGGTCCCCCCCCTCTCTCTCTCTCTCTCTTGCTCTCTCTCTCATTCCATCTCTCTCCGTCTTATTAACAAAGGCAAAAATGCCCGTAACAGGTCTTCCCTGAAATAGACGTCGTCTGGAGGGGAGCATATGTTGCTTTAAAACCTTTACCCTCATAGTGCCTTCCGAAACATGCAAGCTGCCCATACCATATGCACTTATGCACCCCCATACCATCAGAGATACGGGATTTGGACTAAACACTGAGGACATGCTAAAAGGTCTCCCACCTTTAGATTTGATGTCTTTCTCTCTGTCCTATCAATAAAGACAAAAATTCACAAAAATATATAACATACTTAAAAACACCTAATTCAATCCATCAGGTGATTAACAGGAAGTCGGAACACTGTGTGAAAAGCCGAACTTTTCAGCTGTACTAATGAAATGTGTGCAGTCGGGTGTCCAAACCGTCAGTGAAATTTTAATGAAGCCAATTAACGAGCAGCTGCAGCAAAACAAGCTGAATTTATCAGCAGCACTACTGAATTCCTGAGACTCTCATCATTTCTCTAGTAACTGGACTGATGGTCTACTCAGTCAACGGCTAATAAATCATTGAAACTGTAGAGAGAGAGAGAGAGAGAGAGAGAGAGAGAGAGAGAGAGAGAGAGAGAGAGAGGTAAGGAGGAGTGAGAGAGGAAAAAAAACAAAAAGCGACAGAGTGAGAAAGAAAAAGCGCAAAGGTGAGAGGAGGGGAAGAGAAAGGGAAAATTTTAAATCTAATAAATGAAAACCCAACAAATTAAACATGAGAGTGCACAAGTGTATGTGTGTGTGTGTGTGTGTGTGTGAGAGAGAGAGAGAGAGCAACAGACTGAGAAAGAAACAGCAAAGGATAAAACAGAGAGAAATAAAAACAAAAAAGAGCAAGAAAGCAAAAAAATCTAAGGCAGAACGAGACATTAAGAATTTGAGAACAAGTGTGTGTGCATGCAAGAGAAAGAAAGAAAAACAGAGAGAGAGACAGACAGAGAAAGACAGAGAAAGAAAGACAGAGACAGACAGAAGAAAGAGAAAGAGTGAGACAGAGGGAGAGACAGACAGACAGAGAAAGAGAGAGAGACAGAAAGAAAGAGACAGAGCGAGACAGAGGGAGAGACAGACAGAAGGAGAGACAGACAGAGAATGTGTGAGGGAGAGGACGAGAGAAAGAGAGAGAACGAGACAACGAGAGAGACAAAGAGACACAGAGATAGACAAGTGGAGAGAGACAGACAGACAGAAAAGAGAGAGAGAGAGAGAGAGAGAGAGAGAGAGAGAGAGAGAGAGACAGACAGAGACGGGGAGAGAGAGAGAGACAGAGAGAGAGAGAGACAGACAGAGACTGAGAGAGACAGAGAGAGAGAGAGAGAGAGAGAG
Organism: Bagarius yarrelli; assembly: GCA_005784505.1. Taxonomy (NCBI): domain Eukaryota; kingdom Metazoa; phylum Chordata; class Actinopteri; order Siluriformes; family Sisoridae; genus Bagarius; species Bagarius yarrelli. The sequence continues at coordinate 502,633 of VCAZ01000180.1, read as the reverse complement.
ACAGACAGAGAGAGACGGAGAAAGAGAAGAGAGAGAGAGAGAGACAGAGAGAGAGAGAGACAGAGAGAGACAGAGAGACAGAGACAGAGAGACAGAGACAGAGAGAGAGAGAGAGACAGACAGGTGCTGTTTAATGTTAATATAGATATAGCCCTCCTGTAGGAGGAATGAAACACTGGCGGACGCGCTGTTCTGAAAGAGAGAATCAGCGTCACAGGGGTAACAGAAAGTTCCCTCAGTGTCAGAACCGCATCACAGCATTTAATAACCACACACAAAATATCCTCACATTAAACACATTACACTCAAACATGTGACGCGCTATAACTCCTCCTGAGAATAGGTACTGGTAATGTTAGCCAGTTAGCATGAGATCTTTCCCTAAACCAAGCCGCTGAATGCTACATACACTGCTAAATTACCATTACAACAAACATAACGCAGATCTGCGACTGCGGCACTGCACCGGATAAACGTTTCCTGTGCCGAGGAGAGCCGAAAAGCTGTCCATTAGCCTAGCTAGTCAACAGGCAAACTCCGGACCTCTACCGTGTAACATTCCATTAACTTTATTGAATGCGCTTTAAAAATGAATCTGTTCCAAAGGTTTTCCGATGCTGGTGGTTCGGGTTAAACAGAAAGTTAATAAAGACCGTTTACCGTTTTATTATCACAAAATAAGGTAGGGTTGAGTCTCTCCTCCTGCAGGCTCTGTGACACTTCCGCTAGCTTAAAGCGACAACAAAAGAACGCCTTCTCTGATTGGACAAAGGGGAGGAAGCTGAAGCCAAGCGGTGTCAGTAACCAATCACTTCGCCGGAAAGAAAAGCAGACAGGCTAATAACTTGACACTTTCTGGAAGACAACATAAAAAAAAAAAAAAAAATGTTGTTATTAATTTACTAAAATTTGGCCAGTTTGGTTACTTTAAAAGTAAATAATATTAATAAATAAATAAATAAAAAATGATGATGGTTATAATTATTGTTGTTATTATACAAAAACCCCTTAACTTCTTTACATTAATAGCATATGGACACTAATTAACTGCATCAGTCTGTCTTCTTTTCTGAATCCAGTGGTGAAAAGTAACTCATTGTAATTAGTAGTTACAGTCCTTGAGTAGATTTTCCCCCTCCTTTTTAAACTTTAAGTATAATTAAATTGTGGTACTTTTACTTTGTTAAAAATCAAATTTTTCAACTTCGCTACATTTGTTTTCCACAAAAAGTACAAAGTGAAAAAAAGACTTTAAATTTACTTTATACAAAACTGACGAGTTTTATAAGGATTTTTTTGGTGATAATCTCGTATATATTTATTATCTGTTCAGGCATAAGACTTAAAAGACAATTTAACACAGAATTCAGCACAATAAACAGCCAGAAGTGCTGAACTGAGATCGCTTTTGCATTTTCTCGCACCTGAATTGTTAAAAAAAAGTCAGGTTTTACACACACAAGCAATTTTCAACACATTTTTTTTGAGTATTTTTTTTTTTTAACAAAATACTTATTTACTCTTACTTGAGTAACATTATTTTTTTTAGTACTTCATGTACTCAAATTAATCAAATAGAAATGTTTAGTACTTATCACCACGGCCTGAATTTTTGAAATTATTATGTTAATATTATATTAACATTTTATTAACCATGCAAAAACTAAAGCAAACGTTTTAAGGACACAAAATTTTAGTAAGATTTAAAAAAATTAGTAACATCTTTATATAACAAAAGGACTGAACCGTAATAACATTTTAAATGAGGTTTTTATAACCAAGCAAAAGCCTTTAATTTTTTATTATTGGTACGAATGTATTAAAATAAAGCCCTACCCGTAAAAGCAAATACAGCCATTGTCAGAAAAATATTGTTTAATTTAAAAAAATAATTGAGATACATTTTTTTTTTCAATATTTATTCATTTTCATTCATTCATGCGTTCATTTATTCATTTTTTTTCCTCAAATGAAATATTTAGCTTTTTTTTTTTTTTTAAATAATGAGTACAATTGATGCTGCATCAAAATCAGTGAATGTACACCGCATATATTAACAGTCACTTCAGTAAAACCCTCTAAAGACTGTATGCTAATTAGTGTAAAATAATAAAAAGATTAAAAAGAAACATCTCCTGAAGAAAGTCTTGCAGGTGATTCGTCAGTCTGGGACAGGGAATACAAATGAGCAGCTTCAGAGCCAATTCATCAGGAACAAGCGAACATATTGATCAGCAAATTATGCCAGATATCAGAATTTTACAGCTTAACAGCTGTATTTTTTTATATTTTGGGTACCATTAGCTGACTGAGGAATTATTGTTTAATAAGACATTTTTTGGACTGCCTTTTATTTCCTTGCATTTGTATTTTTATCAAATGAACTTTTCTAAGTGTACTTAAAGGATAAAATAATTCGCAAATATTAAAAAAATGTGCTTTATAGTCTCCATTAAAAACATCTTAAACATATAAATTGTTCTATGTAAGTCTGAAAGTGGTTTCAGTGCTGTTTTTCCGATCTAGAATTTCTGGCTGTTTTGCTTAAACAGATCTGTCCAAAGTCTCCTCGTAACAGTGTCACAATCTTTATTTACACAACAATTCTGTCAGATTCATTACATTATTGCAGAAAAAAACACAAAGATAGAAAACAACGCAATTCAAAAATGTACATGGCACAGCACTGTTTTTTTTCAATTTTACAAAAAAAAATATCAGGTACAAAAAATTATATTTTCTTTAATGGCAGAATGAATCAGTTTATGGCGACGGCGTCCATCTCGCAGATGCGCTTGTAGATGTTTTCACACGGCACATCAAACCAGGATCTGGAGTGAGAATTTAGCACAGCACAGTCCTCACCATGAAGACCTCCAGACTGGTGGTTATTGGGCTCTCTATCCCATTCGTCCCAGTACCTGAAAGAAGAAGCAACAGTGATCTCAGGTTATCAATGAAAAACACATATATGTCTTTCTTTCTCCTTTTTTCTCTCCTCGGGACTGTTTTTAACATATCATAAGGTTGTTAGATGTTATGTAATAATGAGTGTATTTGTAAGTGACAGCAAATACACTTATATAAAACCCTGTCTATATAGGCAACTTTCCAACTGTGTTAAAGACTCTGATCAACAAATAACAGTCAAAACTCTTTCACATAAGCAGTCTAAGTGCAAGGCAAGGCCAAAAAGGCCCAGGTTCAGGAGGCAGGATTAATTATATAAATTATTTTATATTACACAAAAACACTCAGTTCTGGTTCATTAAGTGCAGGGGGCAGGGTGGCTCAAATGGTTAAGGTGCTAAGTTGTTAATCTGAAGACCAGAAACACCTGGGTTCAAGCCCCACCTCCGGCAAGTCAACCACTGTTGGGTCCTTGAGCAAGACCCTTAACCCCTCCTGCTCCAGGGGCGCTGTATCGTCGTAGCTGACCCTGCGCTCTGACCCCAACTTACTAAGATGGGATATGCGAAAAATGCATTTCATTGGCTCTGTACATGTACCTTGCACAATGAATTGAATATACTTATTCAGATGAAATGAGTACCATTTCAGGGTGTGTATCCTTTAAACCCCCCCAAAAATCCACATTATTCGGTAGTTAACTTACTTTAAGTGTCCTGACTTAAATAATCTAAGAGTTAAAAAGTGAAAATCTAAAAGAAAAGAAAAATATGACGCTGACCGGCAATTAGCAATTGTGACATCCTTTTCCACTCATGAAGCCAACAATACCACACATCACGATTAGCATGACCGTAATTAACCACAGCATTCAGCCTGTGACCTTGTGTTAAAAAATTATATTCAGTATAATAAGCAAAATATTCAGTATATTCTGTTGGGCTGTCATTTTATACAACTATATGCTTTGCAGCTATACTGATCTACAGTATAACCAGCAGTGTATTCAGTATATTCAGCTGTACTGATCTGCAGTATAACCAGCAGTGTATTCAGTATATTCAGCTGTACTGATCTGCAGTATAACCAGCAGTGTATTCAGTATATTCAGCTGTACTGATCTACAGTATAACCAGCAGCAGTGTATTCAGTATAATCAGCTATACTGATCTGCAGTATAACCAGCAGTGTATTCAGTATATTCAGCTTACTGATCTACAGTATAACCACATGTGATTCAGTATAATCAGCTGTATGATCTGCCAGTAACCAGCAGTGTATTCAGTATATTCAGCTGTACATGATCTCTCAGTATAACCAGAAGTGTATTCAGTATATTCAGCTGTACTGATCTACAGTATAACCAGCAGTGTATTCAGTATATTCAGCTGTACTGTATTAATCTGCAGTATAACCAGTATTCAGTGTATTCAGCAGTATATTCAGCTGTATGATCTACAGTATAATAACCAGCAGTGTATTCAGTATATTCAGATCTGTACTGATCAGTATACAGTATAACCAGTATAAAGCAGTGTATTCAGTGTATAATCAGCCTGTACTCTGATCTACAGTATAACCAGCAGTGTATTCAGTATATTCAGCTGTACTGATCTACAGTATAACCAGCAGTGTATTCAGTATATTCAGCTGTACTGATCTGCAGTATAACCAGCAGTGTATTCAGTATATTCAGCTACTACTGATCTGACAGTATAACCAGCAGTGTCATCAGTATATTCGCGTATGATCACAGTATATACAGCAGTGTTTTCAGTATATGCCACTGTATACTGCAGTATAACCAGCAGTGTATCAGTATATTCAGCTGTACTGACTCAGTAGACCAGCAGTGTATTCAGTAGCCTGTATATCGCAGTATGACTGACAGTATTCAGTATGTATCTGCAGCAGCACAGTAAGTATAATTCAGCTGTACTGATCTCTACAGTATAACCAGCAGTAGCCCCCAGCTGTATTCAGTATATTCAGCTGTACTGATCTGCAGTATGACCAGCAGTGTATCAGTATATTCAGCTATAATCTAGTATGACCGTGTATTCAGTGTATTCAGTTAGTATTCTATCTATGTTTAACGCAGCATTGTGTATTCAGTATATTCAGCAGCTGTACTGATCTGCAGTATAACCAGCAGTCAGTAGTGTATTCAGTATATTCAGTATATTCAGCTGCTGATCTCAGTATACTGTATTCATCTGTACAGTATAACCAGCAGTGTATTCAGCATTTATTCAGTACAGCTGTACTGATCTGCAGTATAACCAGCAGCTGTATTCAGTATATTACCAGCTGTATATTCAGGGCTGTACTGATCTGCAGTATAACCAGCCAGTGTATCAGTATATTCAGCTATACTATCTGCAGTATGACCAGCAGTGTATTCAGTATATTCAGCTGTACTGATCTGCAGTATGTATTAATCTGCAGTACTGTGCAGCAGTATATTCAGTATATTCGCTGCATACTGATCTGCAGTATGACCAGCAGTGTATTCAGTTATATTCAGCTGTATGACTGATCTTCAGTAGTATGACCAGCAGTGTATTCAGTATATTCAGCTGTACTGATCTGCAGTATGACCAGCAGTGTATTCAGCAGTATATTCAGCTGTACTGATCTGCAGTATGACCAGCAGTGTATTCAGTATATTCAGCTGTACTGATGCAGTAACCAGCAGTGTATTCAGTATTCAGCAGCAGCTGATGCATCGCAGTATGACCAGCAGTTTATTCTGTATATTCAGCTGTACTGATCTGCAGTATGACCAGCAGTGTATTCAGTATATTCAGCTGTACTGATCTGCAGTATAACCAGCAGTGTATTCAGTATATTCAGCTGTACTGATCTGCAGTATAAGTAACAGCAGCAGTGTATTCAGTATATTCAGCTGTTATACTGATCTGCAGTATAACCAGAGCAGTGTATTCAGTATATTCAGCTGACTCAGGTTTATACAGATCTGCAGTATGACCAGCAGTGTATTCAGTATATTCCAGCTGTACTGATCTACAGTATAACCAGCAGTTTGTATTCAGAGTATATTCAGTATGTACTGTATCTGCTATAGCTAGCAGTATAACCAGCAGTGTATTCAGTATATTCAGCTGTATTACTGATCTGCAGTAGTATGACCAGCAGTGTATTCAGTATATTCAGCTGTACTGATCTACAGTATAACCAGCAGTGTATTCAGTATAGTATATCAGCTGTACTGATCTGCAGTATGTATAACCAGCAGTGTATTCAGTATATTCAGCTGTACTGATCTACAGTATAACCAGCAGTGTATTCAGTATATTCAGTATTCTGATTCAGTATATATTCAGTATATTCAGCTGTACTACAGTTAGTGCAGCCTGATCTGTACTGATCTACAGTATAACCAGCAGTGTATTCAGTATATTCCGCTGTACTGATCTACAGTATAACCAGCAGTGTATTCAGTATATTCCGCAGTAGATTCCGCTGTACTGATCTACAGTATAACCAGCAGTGTATTCAGTATATTCAGCTGTATTAATCTGCAGTATGACCAGCAGTGTATTCAGTATATTCAGCTGTACTGATCTACAGTATAACAGTGTCAGCAGGTATTCAGTATAATCATTCAGCTGTACTGATCTGCAGTATGACCAGCAGTGTATTCAGTATATTCAGCTGTATATTAATCTGCAGTTTATGACCAGCAGTGTATTCAGTATATTCAGCTGTACTGATCTACAGTATAACCAGCAGCAGTGTATTCAGTATAATCAGCCATATATCAGCTGTACTGATCTGCAGTATGCAGACCAGCAGTGTATTCAGTATATATATCCAGCTGTACTGATCTGCAGTATGACCAGCAGTTTCAGTGTATTCAGTATATTCCGCTGTACTGATCTACAGTATAACCAGCAGTGTATTCAGTATATTCCGCTGTACTGATCTGCAGTATAACCAGCAGTGTATTCAGTATATTCCGCTGTACTGATCTGCAGTATAACCAGCAGTGTATTCAGTATATTCAGCTGTACTGATCTGCAGTATGACCAGCAGTGTATTCAGTATATTCAGCTGTACTGATCTGCAGTATAACCAGCAGTGTATTCAGTATATTCCGCTGTACTGATCTACAGTATAACCAGCAGTGTATTCAGTATATTTAGCTGTATTAATCTACAGTATAACCAGCAGCGTATTCAGTATATTTAGTTGTGTCCTATGTAATATTGCTGGGGTAAAAAGTTTTTATATCTAATTTGGTAGATGCTATATCCAAAGCGACTTACATTTAACTCTTTCCCTTATACAACTGAGCAATGGGGTTTAGGGGAATCCCGATCTTCCAATTAGCAGTGCAACACTTTAACCACTGTGCTACCACTTTCCTCAATTGATTGATGAAGAATAGTCAGAATAACAATGAATGCCACAGTGGTTAGGCTTTCCAGCACCACCAAGCTACCACCGCGGGACCCCTGAGCAAGACCATTAAAGCCTCAGGTGCATAAGGAAGATAAATGTAATTCTCTCTGGATAAGGGCAACTGCCAAATGCCGTAAATGTTATCTGCAATGTGACCACCAGATGATTCAAGGAATAAGCAAGACTTCTAAAACAGATCTTACCCATAGGCATTTTTTATCGACTGTTTATATTAAAGAGGAATGCTTGCTGTGTAAGATATGTTCCTAGAGTTATATTAACCCCTTGGGCTATTTAACAAACATCACTTTTGCTAATGAAGTATTGGAAAGTCTATTACAAAGAAAGTTCCCTGAAGGGAAAGTCAATAAGGGTCACAAAATTCCATTGATCTGGTGCACCTCAGTTTCAAAGGAGTTTGGGTTTGTTTTGCTTTCACACATTAGCATGAGTGTGTGTGTGTGTGTGTGTGTGTGTGTGGTGTGTGTGTGTGTGTGTCTGTGTATTTATTATGGGACAGTCGAGATCATAAGATTGCACATACCATGCAGAATCTGTAATAGGTTAATAATTTAACATAAGGTCCAAGATAATGCTGTGGCTCTTAATGTAATTTGTCGCTTCCTTTAGCATCAGGGAATATTGGCTATATAGTTTTTGCTATAGTTACAAACGCGTCCCACTGTTGTCCTCAGTGTGAAAAGATAGAGCTTGAGCTTATATAATGAGGGAGTCTAATATGAAGGAAGATTTTTTTTTTTTTTTAGAAGAAGAAATGTGGGCAGTTTTACTGCTCAGGACAAACAAGGAACTTAAAAAGAACTATAACAAAACAAAAACAGTTGCTGAACATCAAATTAATAACTTTTGGATCTGGTTCATTTGAGTAAATTCAGTTATTATTGTGTCGTCTAGACTGGATGTAAACATCTGTTATTTAAAATAACTGAGTTATTTTTTTTAATGATTTCTCTTATTTAAAGAAAAAAAGCCAAAATATCTACTTTTTGCAGATTCTGTAACGGCATGTAAACTTATCACCTTGACTGTATGTGTCGCATATGTTTACGAAGTCTTACGTTTTATTGACTAGTGTGTTGTCCACCCATTTCCATGTGCCTTCTTTCTCAAGGTCAGACAAACCGATCCAGTAATGGTAGTCAAACCCACTCAAACTGCGGGCTATTTTCTCCAAAGCCAGCTAACAAAAGAAATTTAAAAGATATGTGTTCATGTGTAGTAAATACAACCAACTTCATACAGACATTGAAAAAGTTTTGCTGTTTTGTATAAAAAAACACATACATACATGCTGCTCATGTGTGTGAAGTATTATTAGCTGGCTGTCCATAGACGCACAACTCTGCTTGCTTCTGATCCAGTCGAGTTTGTCATCACTAAAGAAGTAGCACTTATCCTCTACATGTCTCCAGCCATCAGGACACGGCATGCACTGCTTCACTGGAAGTGACAGACAAATGAAAATCTGTGCAATATATGAACTGACATTTCAGCAGAACAAGCTTAACAATTATTTATATATTAGATGTTAGATGTTGGTCATACCATCCACCAATGAATTCCAAAAGTTAGAAGCACAAACTTGTCCATGATTTACATAAAATTCTTGGCATTTGGCAGACGCCTTTATTTCTTTAAATTCAACAGGCCAACCGAGGGCCTTGCTTAGGGACCCAGCAATAGAAGCTTAGTGTTGCTGAAAATTAAACCCAAGATCTTCTGATCTGCAAATCAAAACTTTAACCACTAATATCCCAACCCTGATACCTGAGCTGGCTGGGCCGGTGCTCGGCCAACAGTTGGCACTCATTCAGAACTACTGGCAGGGAGCAGAACCCTCTATGCAACCACTTTGTTGACTAATTGTTTGGCATATAGTCCCACGGTTGCCAATTGCACTATTTTTCCTTTTTTTGGGGAGATTTTCCTTATCGACCAGATTTAGTTTAGAAGAAGGTTGGTCTCTTCTGCCAAACACAGATAAACTGACATATTGATCTCCAATGGCTTTTATTAAATGGCCTATTTTAAACTGTGGTCTGTAGTGAAAACTTTGCCTACTGATTTTTTTTGGTCGAGACCAGCCAGTCAGAGCTGTAAGTGGTATAAGAGACCCAAGTGCTGTTCCAGAATATCAAAGTCTCTGGGCACAAAGTTATGCTTGAAGTGAGCTTGAGTGTCCTGCACAGAGCCCCTAACCCCACTAACACCTTTGGTATAAACTGGAAAGCTGACTGCACCCCAGACATCCTCACCCAACGTTACTGTCCAATCTTACTACCCCAATATGGTGGAAAGCATTTTCAGAAGTCTGAGGGTTATTAAAGGAGTAAGAGGGAGACTAAATATAGAGGACTAAATGAGACTAAGTATGGACTCGGATGATTAAAAACACATACAGTACGGATGTGGTAGTCTGGCATTCCAATACTTTTAACTGGATTGTGTATTTCTTTATATTTACTATTCCTGGCAGTTTTTATTTTAGAAGAGTAGATTCATGTTAGAGAGTCTGAGAGCTAGATCTCATTTTGCAGATCCACAGAAATTCCTGATCAACGAATCACAAAAAAAAGACATCATTTCCACTCTGCTGCATTAATGTGTCTCAGTCGGATCATTCGGGAATTGGTACCGCATGCACTTGTTTGTTCCTCACCTTCTGTTCGACAGCTCTTTCCGAGAGCGCTGTAGGCGGAGCAGAGGCGGGAGAAGCGCTCCTGCAGGGACGACAACTTTAGAGACAGAATGTTTTCACCGGAGAGCGCATTTTCTGTACTCGCCAAGCTGGAGGAGTTGCTGGGGTTCCTTTTAAACACTGCAAAATGTGTGTGTGTGTGTGAGAGAGATAAAAATATAATATAATGTAATATACAAGCCAATTTTTTAAGTTATATTTAGTCATAAATAAATCAATTAAAATAAAATAATCCATAAACTAATCTACTTAATTACCCACTTATTAGTGGCCACAATTTATCTAATTCAACAATAATATTTACCCATGTTATCCATCCATCCATCCATCCATCCATCCATCCATCCATCCCATTTTTATAGATTATAACCAAATATCTTTCTGTAATTCATCTCTAGTATTTAATATTTTAAAATTAATGATTTGTTTTTCCTTTTTTTTATTTTTGTTCTGCCAATTTGCTTTCGCAACATTGTTCAGTCATGCCAATAAAGCCCACACTAAACATGAACATGACTTACTATTGCGTACTGGTTTGTTACACAATAGTAAGTCATGTTCAGGTTCAGTTACTTACTTTTTGCATTGAACACTTTTCACTATTTGCTTGCTTCTTTATACAACTGAAATTTTGTATTGTTTTGTATTGTACTATTCTTTAACTTGACTTGATCTCGTTTTTCATTTCGGAAGAACGGTCAAAAGTAAAAAGCTCTACACGTCGTCCTATGCATCATTTTGTAGGTGACAAATAAACTCTGAATTTGAAGAGTAATATCACAAGCCTTGACATCTACTGGCCAGAAGTGTGTGTGGTGTGTTTGTGTGTGTGTGTCTGTGTCTGTAGACGTGTATTACTTACAGAAAACAGCCAGTACTATGTTGCTGAAGAAGGAAACGAATAATGTGATGATCAAAATTCTCACCATCTGTTTTCTCATACAATCCACTCGTTTATGAGTAGCAGCTGCAACAGAAAAATATCAGGACAACTCAGTATCCTATATCAGGTTTACATTATCTGCCACAGTGTGAATATGGTGCTTTCTTAAACACACACACACACACACACACACACACACACACACTTGTTAGCTTTCCTTGTGGGGACTCTCCATAGGCCTAATGGTTTTTATACTGTACAAACTGTATGTTCTTTCCCCTAACCAGAAACTTTCTGCATTTTTACTCATCCTGTGTGATTTAGAAGCTTTTGTACCTATGGGGACCTTAATTTTGGTCCCTATTGTCACACATGTCCCCATGATTCTATGTGTAATCAGGTTTAGGCCCCCACCAGAATGCATTAACCCATACACACACACACACACACACACATGCAGAGGTGCGTTACCTTGTCCGTTGTGTGATGTAAAGAGTATAGGTTTGTTTGCCCTGGTTGAGTGGTTCTCCTCTGTAAACTCCTGTAGGCTGGTGTAGTTCTCCTCCATGCTGAAACAGCTTTTTTCTCTTTCAAGTCAGACAATCGTGTGTATATAATCCTTTATAAGCACCGTGTCATCCAGTTTGCAAGTGTTTGATTCAAACAGCTTTTGCAAGTTTAAATATCCAAGTTCTTTAAGGAGGCAGGGCTTCTCTTTTTGCCCCCCCTTCCCACTGCTCCTGCTGTCACAGAGCCCTGCAAATGTTTATCCACCAAGTCACGTTCTCCATGTGCGATCCATGTGCATGTGAACTCTGACTTAAAAAAGACAGCAGGGGGACCAAAAAAAGTGTGTGTGAGGCAATGATTTGGAACAGGGGTAACACTAACAGGAAAAGACTGAGAGGGTGGAGAAAAACACAGATTGAGCAATCCTAAAAAGTAAATAAACTGTTCTCCAAAAAAGTGGGAATTTCACAATTTTGGTTTCTGTTAAAAACATTTCAGTGTTTATATTTTAAAACAAGTATATCTTGACTGTCTTTACTCAATACTGTATATCCAAATCAGATTCATCAGAACTGAAACACACCTTTTTAAGATTTTATTGATACAAACAAATTACACCCCTTCATTAATCATCGGGTGATGTGTCTGTCCAGATTTGGCATAAATAAATTCATTCCTGCAAAGTCAGGAAAGGAATGATGGTCAGGAAGGTTCATATTGTGCAAACACAGAAAGTCCATTCTAAACTATGACTCAGCACATGGAAAGGGACATGAGATGTAGTAATCTGGATTAGGCAGTTTGGACTTTACATGATGATGCGGTTTTATTGATAAGCCCGGTTGTTTATTACTTTTTCAGGAATAAAAACATGTTCATAGTTAAGACCACACAATAGTCTCTTAAGGACCAAAGAAGAAGCTGCTTGGAACCACAGTATGGCCTTTCAACTGTGACGTGTACTTTTAACATCAGGAACAACAATAATTCATTCAGTTAGTAATAAATGTCTCCTTAGGTAATATACTTGAAATAGTTAACTCTAGTTTATTGTAAACGTTATGGAACACAACCCCAAGCTGTCCTGTTTTATATTATACATTGCTCATATGTTAGCGATTATTCCTAACTATTTATAATTTAATGCAACTAACTTTCTTTTACATTTGCATCATGCTTTTGAAGAAAAAGGTAGATCTTAAACCATCTTAAAGACAGCCAGTGACTCAGTTATTCTGACATTAACGGAAAGTTCATTAAACCAACCTGATGCCAGAACAATAAAAAGTCTTGAGGCAGACCTACCTTGCATCTCAAGGGATAGTGGGACATGGGGCAAGTGGTAGCTCATTGGTTGAGGGGTAGGACTTGTGATTGGCAGATCATGGGTTTAATCCCCAGTAACAACAAGCTGCCACTGCTGGGGCCTTATCCTTCAACTGCTCAGCTACACATTATATCGAGGAAACATTAGTCTCTTCCAACAATTTAATTAGAACATGGGAACTTTTTTATGTATTTTAGATGATATTACACATAACCTGAAATATTTCAGGAAGGTTTCCTTTTAATTTAGATAATTATGGCTCAAAACTTATAAAAATTAAAAATACGGTATTTCAAAATATTAGAATGTTTTATAAGTCAATTAACAAATATTATTTTTAATACAGAAAAGGCAAACTTTTAAGAAAAGTATGTAAATTTATGCTCTCACAATATTTGGATGGGTCTCCTTCTGCACAAATCACTGCGTCAATGTGGAATGGCATGGAGGTGATCAGCTTGTGGCACTGCTAAGGTGTTATAAAAGCTATTAGCAATCAGAAAACCAGTTCTGAGTAGTTTGGGCACTGTGGGTAGGTTCCTGCTGGAACCGAAAATCAGCATCTCCATGAAGCTTATCAGCAGGTAGAAACATGAAGTGCTTCAAAATCAGATGGTTGCTTTGACTTTGGAGAGCAGATGACATGGCACTCATAACTGTGGCCACTTTACAATAGACCATAAGCAGCTTGAATTCTGTGCCTCTTCTCTCTTCCTCCAGACTCAGGGACCTTGATTTTTCAATTGAAATGTAACATCTATGTTTATCTGAAAAGAGGACTATGGACCAGTGGAGTAAGGCTTCAGTTTTTCTCCTCTCCCAGGTAAGATGATTTTAACGTTGTCTTGTGAAGTTTTCCCATGTTCTTGAATCAGCTTTGTTTGGCAGTCTTCATATGGCTATGCTCATCCCTGTTGCTTGTGCCCTTACAGTCATCTTACCATGAGTATGCTTGAATACAGCACTCTGTGAAGAGTCAGCCCGTTCAACAATGATTTTCTGTGGCTTACAATCCTTGTAGGGGGTCAATAAGTTTTTCTGGACAAACATCAAGGCAGCAGTGATAGTGTGTACTAAACCCTGACTAATGTTAAATGATTCTAATGTTTTGAGTTACACCTTTTCAATGATTTGATCTGTAGGCCACATTTATTAATAAAAAATGCTTACATTTTAAAGATTTTAGTTTACATTTAATAATACATTAAATAAGTTATACGATTTTAACTTGCAAAAAATATTGGTCTATGATATAAAATTTTTTGGAGATGCACTTGTTGTAAGACGTCTGCCAGAAACTGTAAATGTAAATGGGACCACAGGAGCAGTGCTTGTGAATCTGAGGGGTTGTTGTGCAGTATGAGGAAAACCATCAGTGTTTTGACTTTTATGCATGCAACTATTGGAAGCCAGTGGAGGGAGTGGAGCAGTCGGGCGGTGTGTGAAGTTTCGAAAGATTGAAAACAAGTCGTGCAGTTGCATTCTGAATCATCTTGGGAAGACGAATTGCATTTAGAGGTAGACCTGCCAGAAGCGAGCGGGATTAGTCTAAACTTAAACTGACAAGACACTGTGGATAAGTCTGATTAAATACTAATGTTGTAAAGAATAAATCGACAGGGCTTTGTCAAGTTAGAAACATGGGAGGAAAAGAACAGTTGGTTTTTCAAGTTAACTCCAAAATTGCATGCAGTGGTTGTAGGGAAAATCAGTGAGTCATTCAGGGAGATCACAAGGAACAAACCACCTGAGATGAAGAGCAGTTTGGTTTTGCTGGTGTTAATACACACTACGACCACCAGACACGCTAAGCAGATGCAGTGGTGTCTAAGGAAGGGAAGTAAAAGTTAAGTGTCATCAGCATAGCAGTGGTATGTGAGACAGTGACTTCCCCACCAATATAAATACCAGATCATGTGATATGGCCACTTTAGCACTTTCTCTGTGTTTGAATGTTTTATAAACAACATGCAGGGTAACATAACTGGAACTGCTGACTGTAACCGCTACTGCCAGGTCTTTAAACCAGGTCTGTAATCCTTTGCTGCTCAAATCTGCCCAAATTTGTCCCCGTCAGCACGGTGGCTTAGTGGTTAGCGCAGTTGCCTCGCAACAAGAAGGTCTCATGTTCGTATTCCTTGCAAAGACCTTTATGTTTGGAGTTTGCATGTTCTCTCCGTGCTTACATGAGTTTACTCCAGGTATTCCGGTTTTCTCCAACAGTCCAAATGTTATGTTGACTGTTATGTTGACTGATTCTAAATTGCCCAAGGAAATTAGTGTGAACTTTGCATGTTTTGTTTGGAGGGGGGCATGCTACGTGGGGTGGGCATCTTGTTCTTAGTGTGTCCAGTTCCCGAAGGTAAATGTGTCGGGGTTACATAGGTACCCTCAGTTACCAGAGGGAATAAGACGCTGCGACTCCCAGCCATATCGCCAGCATCCCTGTTTATGCCCTTCAGTCAAACTCTACCTTAGCATAGTTCGTACTTCCTGGTTGGTGATGACAACAGCGACGTGTTGCTTCCGCATTGGACTGATTCTAGACATGCTTTAGTCAGCGTGAAGCATTCCTATAGCATTTCTAAACAGCATCTTATGACCCCTGGAAAGGAAGGTTACCTACGTAACCCTGAGACGTTTAACCCCAAAACAAACTGACGTGCCTGTGTGTTGCAACAGTGTCAGGAACCTCTTAGTCCCCAATTGCGATGTTTCCTGCGCATTGGGAGTACCGGTATTTTTTATTTTCACTTCAAACACATACGTTTGGGAACCAAAGTAAGGTCAAAGCACACAAGGCAGATTAGCCAACCAATCAATTGGATTGACAATATGTCTATTGCCTCTTTCAATTATTTTACTGAAAAAAACCCTCAAACAATTAGCCTAGAATTTCTAGGCAGAAGAATCCATGACAAGGTCTAAAATAGCATTCACTATAGTTTTCCATGGCTTGTCCCTGTCAGGGTTAAACTGACCCTGACAGGCCAGAATAGAAAGTCCTATTCAAGAAAGGCCTGTCAGGTCATTCTGACCACAGCACACTTCCAGCCAGCAAACTGTTCATGTGCATTAGCGACAGAAAGAGTGCTTGCACGACTGTGTTACCGGATTGATAAAATCACACAAACAAACTGAGCACTAGATATGCAAAGACAGCAGTAAAGACATTTCTGACTTTAACTCAGTTGCAAGCTGTTCAACCAAGTCTGTAGTTACAGACATAGACAGCACACTTTACTACCCCAGACTTGTCAACTGAAGTATTCTTATGTCTCTGATATTTTGTTGCATAACAAATATTTGGTTGCTAAGGATGTCATTTTAATGTCTCAAAAATGTCAGAAGGCTTCAGTGATGTTCAATCATTTAGAAAACTACAAAAGAAAATGTGCTCATTAAAGTAACAAGAACATCTAAGTATACTCCCTTCTTTAATTATTAAAAAACTGCTCTAAATAATCTGTTTGAAATAAAAATAAGCAGCGCTGACAGACAAAGTAGCTAAATCATTAAAGTTGCATGTAAAAGCGTAATAGGCTAATGTGCATATATGTAAATAACATATTCGAGCATGTGAATATAAAGCTATGATTTGCAGCCAGAAGCTGCTTTTATAGAAAATAAATTAACCTAATTAAATCAGAGTTTAAACTTATTAACTAAATGCTAGGGTTACCAGTATCACCTGATACTGAGCTTATGTACTTGTACTGGGACCTTGTTACTCTGAGGAAACCATGCTAATAACCATGATAATATAATGCTAATATCTGATGGGTAACCGGGTTAATGTAGGTCATAAAAGAGGATTTTAATACCCATACTCCTGTGCCTATTCCAGACCCTAATCTTGCTTTATATATTGGATAGTTGCCTAAACTTTTCACTTTTAAATAAAATTGTCCTACCTCTTGATTCCCTGCCTCCCCACATGTATTTAACGGACACCTGTAACTCCACAATGCTACTTCTTAGTGAAATAAAATCTCTTATAGCTGCTATCATTCTCTCTCACTCTCTTACCACTGGAATTGTACCTTTAATTTCAAAACTGCTGCTGCTGCGGCTTTCAATACAATTTCTGTCACCATTTTTCCTTAATAGATTATCTTCTATTGGCATTTCTCACACCCCCCTGGACTAGTTTTACTCATACCTCTCAGGCTGCTTCCTGTTTACCCAACTTTAATACTTCTGATTCTAGTCCTCCTGTGGTTACTACCCGGTGTCCCTCAGGGTTCTGTCCTGGGGCCCTCTTTTTTTATAATCTATTTCCTCCTCCTTGGCAATATTTTTCGTAAATATAACATTCACTTTCACTGTTTTGCTGAAGTACCCAGCTCTATCTGTCTAGTGAACCTAGTTTCCACACACTTCCACCCTCCTTTCTCACTAGATGCCCAAATGATATAAAGTCCTGATTCACCTTCAAATTCCTTAAGTTCAATACTGCCAAAACTGAAACTCTTCTCGTTGGCACTAAATCCCCCTCACTATTCAAAGTCAACAGCTTTACCCTTACAATTGACTGTTCCTCAGTCTCAGGTTAAGAGTCTGGGTGCTATCCTTGATAGCTCATTATTTCAATCTCACATAAATATTACTTGGTCTGCTTATTTCTATCTACGCAACATTAATCTTTGTCTTCGTCCCTCCCTCTCTGCCCACTCTCCACTTCTATTCTTGTTCACAGCTTGGTTTTCTCTTGTATTAACTATTGTAATTCTCTCCTTTTTGGTTTCCCTAAGAAATGAGTCCAGAATTCAGCTGCCCGCATCTTAACCAAAACCTCCTCTTTTCATGACATCACCCGTTTTACAGCAACTTTTCAGTTTTACAGTCCTTTTACAGTGCTATTTGCACAATATTGTTGTTAATTTGCACATTTCATGTCTACCTCATTTTACAATATGGGCAATTGGCGCTATTGCGTTATGTTCCGTTCTCCTATTGCCTTTTGCACTGTCTTTGTAATGTTTGTATTGTTTATTGCACTGTTTGTTTCTGCACTGTCTGCACACGGTTGCACACATGCACTTTATGTCTATCCTGTTTAGTGGCTCTTTGTTGTTTTGTGTAGCACCAGGGGGTAAGATTTTTTTAAGATTTTTATTTTTAACATGTTTGATAGGGAGTTATTTGTGAAATATTTGTTACTAATTGATGCATTACAGCTTTGTACTGCTGCAGGTTATGTTCCACCTTGGATCCTTTAGACACACCATCCTGCGTGTCCCTGAAAAGACTTATTTGTGCAGACGGGAATGAATGCAATGCAAATCAGGAGCAACACACAAATCAGCTTTACATAATATAAACATTTATAAGAAAATTCAAAGGTTGAAATTTAAATTCATATTTACTTCAAGTGAGCAAGGCAACGGTGGCAAGAAAAAAATCTCTGAGATAATATGCGGAAGAAACCTTGAGAAGAACCACACTTAAAAAGCGTTTGATCCTTATCTGGGAGTCGCTTCGGTGTGTAGTTATAAATAATCTGCCACATTGTAAAATCCACATAATTCCTAGCCTTTTGGCGCATCAGCACAAAGTTATTATTAGTTAACGGAGACTGTTATGTCTAAGTCTTGCCCAAAGTGAAGCTCCTGTCAAAAAGTCCATTAATTCATTTTGTGTCTGAGAAAATCAGACCAATTAGCATTTTCTATGACTTAAAGGCTTTCAGAAATTTCTCTCCTTTGAAACCCCTGACTGGGTGCCAAGAGAGGCAGCATCCAGTCACAGGACACACATTTATATGCCTCTTCAGGCATCATAGACAATTCAGAAGTAGCCTACAAGGTACAGTTTTTGGACTGAAAAGAAAAGCAGTGTACATGGAGGAAACACAGAAACACATGCCACTTTGATATAAGACGGTGTTGGATGAATCAAATCTCCATTTTGTTTTTTAGCTAAAAGCTAACACTTTTAGCTGCAGGTATTTAGGGCACTGGTTTTCTATGGAACATTCTTTTGGGTTGCATGAGGTTGCTCTCTGACAACACACTACTCTTACTGTTTATTTAGATAGTCCTCGTGTGAATGCAGCCCCAAAAAGGTCACTTGGCAGATTTGTCTTGCCCCTCTGTGTTCGGCCTGATTATAGCCTTTGAGAGGAAAATATACGGTTGCTGAACCAGCTTTGCTAGGGGGGTGGGGTAGGCTGAATTTAAGGGCCACCAAAGATAGGGCCAGTGCTACACTGGCTAACTGGACGCTGCCTCTCTTGTTTACCACACTGCAAGAACAACCAGAGCATTATATCTGAATCTGTAGTTCAACTTGCCTTTTTTCACCTCAGCACCGAATAAAGTGGCACTTCGCTGCCGATTCGGTCTCCTGCATGTCTGTGTTCTACCCTCACAGCCTGAATTTCTACACTTGGCAAAGTCAACGGATCAGTAAAAATCACAAAAAGAGGCAGTTTCTATAATAACCCCAATAAAATTTTAACACAAAAGAGAGGGTGTGGTATCAAACAGCATTAGTTTGCAATGTCGATAGACAGGTGTTTTGAATTGCACAAGGAGTCGGATGCCAATGCAGAACATTCTAACGACACAATAGAAGCAACTAAGAGTACATAAGCCAAGGGCATCAAAAGAATGCAACATGTTCTACTGCTTAGCAATCCGCTTAAAAACACACCTACATTTATATGCAGTCCCCATTCTGTGTTAGCAAACACCCCATTGCCCTCTGGTGGTCTGGTGGGCAACGTCCCAGGTATCCATGACAAGAAGTATATCAGATCACAGACAAAACAGGTCATGTCTCTACTACGCTGGTGGCAGTTTCCCTTTGACTCTACTAGTAAATTGGAATTAAATTGTAAGGAATTCTAAAGAAGAAGACGGGACAAATATCACATTCTAATATAACTGTAATGTTATTAAAACAAATTAAAACAGATTTCATCACTTAGCATCATAACTAACTTTTTTGTTCAATTAATTGTTTTGGGTAAGAATGTTATTAGGAGTAAATGCAGGAAAAAAAAAAACATATCAAAATATGGATCTGACATAAATATTAGCAATGTGACCCCAGTCTGTCCAATAGAAAAGTGTCACGTCATGAGCGGGTGACGTCAGTGTACACATTTTCATACACACAATGTATTACGAGCATGGACATGCATAGCTCTTTTGGGTGTAAAGCATGCAAGGTCAGCTCTTAAAAGTACTCACTGCGTAAAGTATGGGCTGCTTCTGCACATGGTAACTTGGGCTGTAGCTAGGCATACTTTACTAAGGGTGAAGATAAACCAGGAATGCTCTTAGCACTGTACTTTCTTCAAGAAGACTCATATGAGGACGGTCCTTCTGAAAAGTAAGGTGGGTCATCTTGAACCTGAGGGGTCGGGTCTTTGTGGAACACCACCCTGGGCATCCAAAATGTACACACGAGAGATAGGAGTGCAGAATTATACCTTGGATACACTACGATGTTGGGCAGCGGGTTCCGCCAGGCACAGGCCTTGACTGTCTAAATGGTCCAAATTCCCGACATTAAAGCCGGACGCACCGAACGGGTCACTTTTTACCGCTGGTCATCCAGCAACAACACCACCTCCCAGACCCGAGGGTCTGACTCTGGCAGAGGAGGAGGGCCATAAATTAAGCTTTCATGGCATACCCCAAGCACACTGCTCAGGAGTCAGCCGCGAGCAGCAGCTACCCTTGACAGGTGTCCATGAGAGTTAGAATAGGGCCTCTGTTAATACACCTTACCTAGTGGAGCTGGATGTACCTGGTGATGGATCCCGAGGAAAGGGTCCTGGACCAGAAATGGCCAGGGCCCTGCCTACACGGACCCCGCCTTGATCACCCAACTTTCAGAGGGCCTTGAGAACAGCAGTGCACCTTACCAGCAACCCCATATGCGTGTTTTTCCCAAACTGTTGCCGCAAAGTCTAAAGCACACAGTTATTTTTGTATGTTGAAGCTTTACATGCATAACTGGAACTAAGAGACACAAACACTGTTCCAGCACGACAATGCCTCTGTGCACAAAGCCTCGGAGCTCCATGAAGATATGGTTCAGTTGAGGATTGATTGGGCGATGGTGAAAGTTTGAGCGTTTGATTAAAAAAAAATTTAATGGTCAATGGATTCAATCCAGAAGAAATCACTATCAGTTTGAGGTA
Organism: Bagarius yarrelli; assembly: GCA_005784505.1. Classification (NCBI taxonomy): domain Eukaryota; kingdom Metazoa; phylum Chordata; class Actinopteri; order Siluriformes; family Sisoridae; genus Bagarius; species Bagarius yarrelli. The sequence continues at coordinate 481,698 of VCAZ01000180.1, read as the reverse complement.
GTTTGCACTGACTTGTAGTGATGATTTCTTCAGAGTGGAAACAAAGGATAGCAGCAAAAAAAAATTCCTTTGACAGCATCCATGTTTTTCCTTTAATTTGGCCTCTGATTAAAGGCAACCATCAGTGCTAAAATATATTTTTACATTGTGTGCAAATGTGGTCAATTTCATTTCAGCATAGTTTGGGCTTGGAAACAATCTTCACCTCTACACACTTACGCGGGGAATCACTGAACAACTGATACCAGATCTATTTTACATTTACAGAAAATAAAATTCTGCTTTCTATATCCATTGTCTTTTACTCCTAAAATAACCGCCACACTTCAAAGAAATTTGTTCATTCATCCACAACAGACACTAACGTCATGTAAGGAGGTCTTGGTGCAGTCGGTGACTCGCTCGGTTCATCCCAGAGGTGTTCAGCGAGGTTGAGTGTGCTTGAGTTCTTCTACTCCAACCAGAACACACCATGTCTTTATGGAGCTCAGGGATTTTGTGTACAGAGGCAGTATCATGCCGGAACAGTCTTTGTGGCAGGTTTGCTTATAAACAAAAAATTTATTATGCTGCACAGTACTGTTAGGTCTGTCCTTACAAACGCGAGAAATACAGACAATGAAAAACATGGCTTTAAAAAAAACTCCAGGAAATGAAAAACAAAAAAAAACAAACAAACAAACAAACAAAAAAAAAAACAGCAAGTAAAAGATCACTGCGTTTAGCACAAATTTATAAGCTAAAACAGATCAGAGAGAAATAAAGAGAAAGAATGTAGAAAAGGCTCCTCATTAAAATTTATAAGATGCAGGAATTAATTACATTTTGCATGCACAACATCTTGTGGCCTGTTTTAGATTTAAAAAATGAAGAAAGGACGAAATCAAGGGCAACATCACAGCTCGTGTGCATCGGACGTTTTCTATTCCTGTTTGTTTTACCTCCATTAAGTCCAATGTCCTTAATCAACGAACGTACTGTCCTTTAATTAGAAAAACAGTACATGCAGAGACGTGTGTGTGTGTGTTTGTGTTTTTTTTTTGTTTTTTTTTTGTTTTTTTTTGTTTTTTTTTTTGTTAGAGAAGTCGTCCACGACACTCGGTAGAACCACAGCAGCACAGCAGCTCTTTTCCTTCCACACTGCCCACCTCATAGTTATAATCCCACGTCAGTTCAGTTCCTGCGCGAATTCTCCTGTACACACAAAGTGTAGCAGCTGTTAGCGTACACAAGGCATGATATACAAGCACAAACTTATTGTTAAACTTATTGTTAAAATTAAAATTTCAAAGGTAAAATTTAAATCAAAAAAATATTTTAAACAAATAATTATTGTTAAATCTTTTAAAACAAACTATTTTTACATAAAGGCATGTTGGTGTAATAATTAAAAAAAAACATTTACATTTCATGCATTTTAGACTTTCCACATTTAAAGCAATCTATGTTTATTAATATATATTTTTTAACTAACTGGGCAGTGGAGGATTGAAAGCTTTGCTCAGAGGCTCGGCAGTGACAGAATGGTGGTGCTAGGATTTGAGCCTACGATCTTTCGATGGGTAGTTTAACACTTTAACCACTGAGCTACCACTTCAAATAAATAAGAAACAAAAAAAAGGTACCACCAGTCAGTCCTAAGTACTGCTAGAAATTACAAAAATATCATTAGATAATAAATAAGGGTGATGTGGTTACGACCCAAAAAAAAAAGGAAGATAACAGCGAGTTTTGTCGTTTTAACACAAATTTGGACACAATTTTACTGTATAATATATATATATATATATTTAATAACATTGTATGCAGTGGCATAACAGTAATATTGGACCCCGGTACAGGCTATGACGAGTTATATAAAGCACATACAAACACACAGCACTCTAGTGTTCTAGAAGGAAACCTAACCAACGTCCTTATCAGTTTATTCTTAATCCTAATCTTATTATTTAATATTGCGAATCTGATATTAAATCAAACAATTCGCTTTATCTTTATCTGTCTTCATTCGTTTAGGAATTCGTTGGAGTAAGATAACAGGTGATCTATTGCTGGAGCGTGTTATGGCGAATGCTTGTTGCCGCTGTTATCCACTGTTTCTCTCTCTCTCTCCTAATTTGTTCTGGTGAAAACAGGAAACCAATGTACACAAACTTGTCCCTGCTCTTTTTATACCATCACTGATGAACACCTATGGTTTTAATGACAAAAAAACTATAGGGTGGACTAGACCATTAAAGCAGACAATCAGTTTACGCCAGTGAATAGTCTCGGCACCAGTTATGTTGTATTATTAATGTGTATTAGTAGCTTAAACAAAGATTTTTTTTATTTTCTCTCAAAAAGCAAAAAAGCTCATTTTAGAATATATAACCTCTGCTTGGAAAATCCTTGTGAAAAAACTGAGCCTACAAAACCCAGATATCTGAGAGCACAAACCTCTAAATTATTCAGAGCTTCTGTTTAAAAAAAATAAATTAATTAATTAAAAAAAAGGATTTTCTGATCGATTGGATATGGGAATTCGGCAGCACTGCAGTATAAATGATCGATAACGTACTTGCTGGCGAAGAAGGCCACCCACGGAAATCGCAGATCATGTGTGTCAACAAACACATTCTGGACAAACAGGTTAGGACTGCAGCTATGCTGTATAATAAAAACAAGAGGAATGAGAAAGTCACCCAAAGACATATCATCTTCAAAAAAATTCCATAAAAATACTACTAAACGGTATAAAGACATACTCTAAATTCAGACCAGGTAGAAGTAGGAGGTTCTGATGGGGTTAGTACTCACATTGAGGTAGCGTCCGAGGTTGCCTTCCAGTTTAGCATCGATGATGTAACATGATTCTTCCCCATCGAAGAACTGGCGCGTGCTTTTGGAACCATTGTCTAAGGTACTGCCTCCTTGGCCCTGATTAGCTGTCGAGCCCCCGGTTCCTCCACCACCTGTTTTCACCATCATGCTGTGTGAGGACTTTAAACTGATGCCCCGTGTCGATTTCACAGCCACCTGCCTTTTTACCACCGCTGACAGAAGAAAGAGGGAGAGATAGTAAAATCACCCACACAGTTAAAGAAGAATAATAGGAAAAAAAAAAATTAAGTAATCCCTTATTAATTCTGCTTTCTGCAAGATCTTACTAATAAGATGCAAATTGAGTCAGTATTCTCAGATTGCAGAGAACAAAAGATACATTCTGACTAGGATAATGATTTTCAGACACCACATTTAAAAGTAGAGATTTATTTAAGTGATAGTGGCTTTTTTTCCTCTAATCTCTCCAACAGCACATTTTCAATGCTTATTGTAAACATACCAATACACAATACACATACACAATATCTATACCCAATATAACACCATCGGCTTGCAAATTAGAGACAAACTTACGCTTATTCCGTTATAACTGCATTCTTTGTTAGGCTGCTTTAAAACAATGCCTATTGGTCTATTCATAAAAGTGCTATCCAAAAAAAAAAAAAAAAATGAATTAAATTGAATATATTTGTTGGTGAATTAAAAATGGCTTGTCTAAAAAAAATTGCTAATAAAATACACATGTATATTTTCTTTGCTTCTTATATTCTCCCAAGCCCCGGCTGATTGACGCGTGTCCTCTGTAGTGGACATTTTGCTCTTATAAATGTTGTTTGAATTTTTTGAGCTCCTATCATTTGTCATTTGATTGGATGGAACTATAATTCCACCTCAGCCAAAATAGCAATCATAATCCATCTTTTAAAATAAAATGGTCCAGTAATCCACTACAATAGAAACGCTGTAAAATGAAAATTAAAAAAATATAACTTTCTTAAAAATCTTTAAAATTCTAAACATTTTATTTTTACTACATTTTTCTGGAGGAAATAACAAATGTAGTGTGACCCTATAAAGAATATCTTATTCCAAATAATTATTCGTATCTGTTTGTGCCATCAATGACTTCCTTAACTGCTAAGAGAGAATGAATGTGAGACAGAGACAAAGACACACACACAAACACCCACCCACACTGAGCATGAACATGAACCTTAATGGCCCGGTCGAGTTATTTTGGCCCACTAAAAAGCACAGACCATTTAACTAGTGCTCAGCTGTCCCCGTCTCCTGCGTCATCCTCCACATCCTCACAGACCATGTTCTACAGTCCAATTAGTCTTTTATCCATTTTTGATGTTTTGGATTTCAATATGGACAAAATGTTTTTTTGCAGATTTTTCTGTGACATGTCCAAAAATAACCGTGAAAGCTTATGTTTGTTACTTTTATACAAATGTTGGAGTAATCAGGACAAACCCTTTTCAGGGTTCTTCCTCAACTTTATGCACTTAGACTTCATGATTCAGCTCTTCTCTTTCTTACCCTGAGTCTTCTTTTCACGCTCTTTGTTGTCATCAGAGCCAGAGCTAATAGTTTGCACATCATCACTGTCAGAGAGAGTCATCACTTCCTAAAGGTGGGGTACAAACATAAAACTAGATGAGAAAGATGACGTAAAAGTAGAAAACTAACAAAAGATGCATATGATGTTCTCTCACCTTCTTCTCAGTCTTCATCCCTCCCTCGATTTTGACACTCGCTCCTTCTGTGGAGGAGGACTGGCTGGTCAGCCATGAGGCCACTTTGCTTTTTCCGCACTCCTCTGGCACTGGAGGTGGCTTCCTGTCCTCTGTTCCTCCGGCTGACGTGCTCATCCCATCCTTACTATCCTGACTCTCTGAATAGAAGCAGAAAGGGAAAGGAATTAAGAAGTGTAGACATAGAGGTGGGTACCAGAAATGCTTACAGTAATCAGACTCTAAGGTGGATGGGTTACAGCAAGAGATCACACAGGCATCTGCTACTGCCCTCCCACCGGGTCTGATGCTGGAACCTGAGCTCAACCAACGCTTAGTCATAAGCGCATAGTGATAGGTTCTCGACTGAAAAGGGGTATGAAGCTACCATTGCCACAGACTTACCCAAACTCGACAGTGGAGGATTAGATAAGGATCATTAGTCTTTTTCCAGTCTTTAGCTGTGCAGCTGGATAGACTTCTCCTTAGATTAGCAGAAGTGGAACCCGATGTGTTTTAATTCTATTGAAGCTCCTCTACCTCTAAGTTTAATGTGTTGTATATTTGGCTTTTTCTGTTCAGTTGTAACGAGTGTGCAAACTTTATAGTAATTCAGACTAGCCTGGTCATTATGTCATGTAGCCTGCAGACTGACTGCTTTGGATTTTTGCATAACGTTAATAGAATGTTTCATGTTGCTGACATTCCCATGAAAATTAGTTTTGGTAGAAATACTTTGAAACCAATAATTATGCAACGGTTACATTGTTATAATAAAACAGTTATTGGTTAAACAGTTAAGGGACCTCTAATTTATTCGAGGTAAACAATAAAAGAATGAAAAGAACTCCCTAAAATGCTGTTTGTGGTGTAAGAGTAGAGGAAGAAGAGAGAAAGAGAGAGAGAGAGAGAGACTTTAATTACAGCATCACAATGTAATTTATTTCTTGATAACAAAAGCTCAATCAATCTTTCAATTCCACTTCATTAAGACTTGTAAAGATGTAATGGAGATAAACAAATCTGTTTGAAATTCCAATTTAGGACGTGAGGGGTCAGGGTCTTCAGTCAAAGTAAGGAAAGACGTGTACGGACAGAAGAAAATATAAGGGCCTTGCGGAGACGATGCACACTGGGGTCAAAGGGTTCATGTTTGTACTATTATTCCGTAGAATTGCATAACTTTTCTTATTTTGCTACAACTGAAATAAAGAGATTAATCTAGGCTACCAAACCAAATGGTTATGTACAGTATTTAACTTGTGTACCAACATAAAGGTCACAATAAAAGAATTTATCTAGTGCATCTAGTACTTTAATTAAAATGAGCGTCATTACAGCACAGCATAATTAAGCTTAATAACAAAGCCAAAAGCAGGTCAACCTGCCAACCAAAATATTGCTACCAGTATAAATACAACTATTTTCTTTGGAACTCTAGAGTAATAAGATATCATACAAAGATATAAGTTTAGAAAGTGTGCCTTTTGTTTCCGGCATAAGATACACGCCCTTAACCAGAGCGACGTACGTTTATCTCATGTATCCAACTGAGCAGTTAAGGGTTAAGAGCCTTGCTCACGAACCCAGCAGTGGCAGCTTGGTGGCATTAAACACAATCTTCCAGTAGGCAGGTCAACAACTTAAGCTACCACTTCCTGCCTTCTTATGAAAACATATCACAAACTCTATCAGGCATGACAAGTCTATAATTACCTAAATCCAATTTTAAAATTCAATCTTTCCCTCACCTTCTTTCATGCCCTTGGCCTGTCGACGAGTCGTGTAGCTCCTCCACACCGAGCTGGAGGAAAAGTACGTGTCCTTCACAAAAGTGTCATCGGAGCTATCGCTTTCGTCGCCGTTTGACTCATCTTTGTCGTCCGAGCTCCCGCCCTCCTCAGAAGACTCTTGGCCTGGTAGAAACAAGAAATCTCAATTTGACCCTTTTTACCACAAGCTGTTAATATGCTTATTCTATCCATGTCTTTTGTTTAGATTTGTTGATCATCAGCGTTCCACTCGACTCTCTGGCTGCATCCAAAAATCGCATACTTCTCCACTATATGGTATGTGAAAACAAGTACGTGAGCTGAGGGATTTGTGAAAACACGACATGAAAAGTACTAAAATGATCTATTTCTGTCTGGATTTGGAAGTTCACATACAGCAAACACTTTACTATCCCACGAGCCCATGGAAGAGTTTACTTATCGTATTAAAAAATGGCGGAAAGCAGCGATGCAGCACTTTTCTAGTGGTTAAACTTGTTTTTAATCCCTCAGAGAACCCTTGTTTCTTTGGTTAAACTGTTTCACATTATTAAGATGGCGGATGTAGCATGTCCTGAATTTTTTTAATAGTCAGAAAGTACTTCTTATTTAAATTCTAATTCAGATTTTAAACGCAACCCTCTTGACTTTTCGCTCTGTGAATTTTACTTTTAATGCCCAGGCTATTATAAAGTTATTCAGTATTAGCATGCTCATGTATCATGCATGATGAAAGGCTCTGACCTTTATGGACGACGTTGCACTCCTCTCTCTTAGGGCCGTTTTTGTTCTGCTGAGAGGATGGCATTTTGACCCGACTCATGTCTACGCCGCTGCCCTCGCTGTCCGAGCAGTGTGCTTCGCTCTCATAACCCTCCTTAAAGTTCTCCACGCTCTCGATATGGTCCAGGTTAGCGAAATACTCATCCCCCATCTCCAAACCCTCTTTGTCTGCAAAGTCATCCGTGAGAATTTTCCCTGTAAGAGAGACACAGAAGCGATAGATTTCACTTCAAATCAAACGCTCTCAGAACACAGCATGACTTCAAAAAGAACTTCATGAAGCATGGAGATGAAGCGAGTTAGAAGACGACTCAGACACAGAGCTCCTCTGGCAGCCCTGGGATTTGAACTCAAAAGCTTCATTTCTAAGCTATCATTTTTCATATTTTACAACAAAAGAAAGAATGACAGCAGGGATTTGGAGCAGCTTATTCAATACCTGCATAGATGCAGACAAAAGAGCCTTTGGCCACATCATCCAGGCAGCGGATTCCCCAGCCTTTATTCTGGGTTTTAAACAGCTGCAGGCGCACTTGGAGGCCGTGCTGCACCAGGCGGTTAGTGCACATCTGAGGGTTACAGCGGCACTGCTTGTTACACTCGTATATCCTGAAAGAGACACAGCAAAAAGGGATTGGTTTGATGGATGGTTTAATATTTGTAGAACTCGTGTGTGTGTGTGTGTGTGTGTGAGAGAGAGAAAGCCACCAACCCAGTAGGTAAGCACTCATCTAGTCTCTTAGAATTGTAGCCAGCATTAGGATTGATCTGTCCACCAGGAGTACACCCCGTAGCCTGCAGGGTTAACTGATGGCAGGAACACTTTGACCTGCAAAAAAACTTTATATGTTAAATCCTGAAAATCTTAGTTGAGATTTAGTGTCTTGTACAACTTTGACTCAGCCTGTCTTTATAAATGGTTAAAAAAACCAATAACTGTATTTAATTATTGAACATTAATATGATAGTGGGATCTAAACCCACAACCTTTCGATCTGAGTTTATCTGGGCAGTGAAATACATCATGCGGCACTGAATAATATATATATCGTCTTGAAATACCACATAAAAGTAAAACCTTCTGTTCACATGACTGCATCCTGATTTATCAGGTCTCTAGTCTTATTCAGATATTCAGATGATAAGCTTTAAAAAAAGTGTGTGCGCATCTCGTCTTTTTCTTATCTGTATGCACCAAGATGATGAAACACTGATGCAATCCATGAAGAAGAAAGACTCTACACCTAAGTCTACACTAACCTGACAGCATTGAGAGTGTGTGAATAGACCAGAACCATCATCATTATAAATATTATGAGATGAGCTCCAGATTCTGGAGATAAATCTCTTACTAAAAATGAACGAATGAATGAATAAATCATTTCTTTTCTTACTTTTATAAATAATAGAATAAATTCTCTTTATGGAAATGTTCTAGATTTAGTACTCAAAAATATATATGCAAACTACTACTTAATAATACATTGAAAATCTTGAATAAGCAAGCTGCAGAGAGCTCTGTATCTGAGTGATTGTGGACTGCACCATCCCTGTGAAGACAGTGCAAGCCTGTGTGTGTGAGAGAGGCACTAACTTGTCCTGACAGCCGTCGGTGCAGTCGCAGCCCACTAAAAACTCCAAGCTGGTGTTGATGTAGACGCCGTCCTCAGGGATGCGCTCTTTGCTGTAAGCCACGCTGGGTGGGGGAGTGTTGTCGATCTCGTTGACGCAGGACAGTGGAATGTCCTCGCGGCCGGCTGTGATGTCCCTGATGAAGTAGAAAGGTCTTTGCGGCTGGAAGCGGCGGTCCACCAGGACGTAGGGGTCTAGACAGAACATCTCCAGAAAGATGAAGTCACAGTGTGTTTGAAAGATGTAGCGCTGGATTTCCCCCATGTTTCTCAGGCTCAAGCCACACGGTGACTTGTAGATCACATGGAAGGACATCTGAGAGAGGGGAAAGAAGAGGAATGAGAAAGAACAGTGTTGATTTTTGAGGAACAAAACATTGCATGCTCCTCAGAAGCTGACCTTGCGATTGAGACGGCGGCGTGCGGTCATGCGGCGAAACTCGTACAGCAGCGGGGTGAGGAGTGGGTTTCGGCCCCGGTGGAGGTTGGGTCTCGTTGGTCTGATGCGCTTCAAACAATCAGGTGTGCAGGTGTGCGCCATGTAGAAGAGCCGGTCATTAGGGGCCTGATAGGATGGCTCCTGAGGAATCCGCTCACCCGCGTAGGGAGATATGGCAGATATGGTAGGTATGGTAGTCAAGGCAGGCGTCAAGGTTTGCAGAGCCGGAGCGATAGGTGTCAGGTTCTGTACCGGCCCTGACTGCAAGAAGAAAAGCCTAAAAAAGGATAGATTATACAATGAGGATTGATCATTATTATCTTAAAAATAACCCAAACAGCAATTATTCTTATTTACTAAAGAGCTCGAGCATCAGAACTTTGTGATAAGCGTGCAAACCTGGAGCTGGCGTTCTGGGGCAGGATGCCGACTGTTTTGAGTTGGAGGTCAGTGGTAACAATCTGACGAGCGGCAGGAACATAAGGGGCTGTGCTCTTTTTAGCCATCTGTGTTCTAACGAGCAAAGTCAGATGAAGTTAATCAAAACACTGGCCGTAATGTTTAAGCTCGGACAAAGAAGTGAAGCATTATGGGTTGTGTGACTACTGCAGGATGTATGGGGAGGACTTACTCAGCACGGATAGGCTGAGGGGTGAACTGGGGCGTAAACTGTGGAGCAATCCGGGGAGTAAACTGTGGAGCAAGCTGTGGAGCAAGCTGTGGGGTAATCTGTGGAGTAAATTGTGGGCGAGGTGGTGTTGTCTGGGTGACTGCAGCTCGATTGGCTAGTAAATTGTTTTCATTAGTGTACTGCACCACAGGGCCTTTAGCCCTCATTGCTCCTACACGGGTGGATGAGAGAGAGGAAAAGGGTTATACATAGAACATTACATCCAGAGACACTTCACAAAGCAAATCTATTAAACAACTATTTAAAAAAGGAACGCTGAGCTCGACAGGACATTTTTAAATGTTTAATGCTCCTAGAAAGCAAAATCTTTTACTTTGGATATATACCTCAAGAATAGAGAACTATATAATGAGCATATCATAGCTGGCTAGAAAAAAAAAGACCGCAACCAGGAAATAGTTATTTTTAAAAGATGCCATCTATTGAAATATAAATGGACATTTATAAAGTGAAATAAATAACAGCTTTTGTAAATCAGGAACTGGAGCAAATTGCTTTAAAATTGTGAAAAGCCTATGTCACACCTCTACCAAATGACTGAAGCGGTCCCGCACATACACTCAGAACAGAAACAAATAAAACGGTGTGTTACCCATGTTGGGGCGTGCGCGCTGCTGGCCAGCCTGCTTTTTCTCTTGGTTGTTGGCTGTGCTCATTTTCAGGTTGAACATGGGCTCCAGGCGAGTCGAGCCACGATAGATCCACTCGCTGCGCTTATCATCCTGCATATGACAACCAGACACCTTTTCAATGTCATACAGTATTTGCTCTATTCGAATATATTTACATATCATCAAAGCACTCATATGTAGCATATAACCATAATTAATACAAAATATTTGAGCAAATAATATGTGCATGTGTGTGTTCTAACACACAAAGTTCCACGGGTTAATAGCTATCCTGGATATCCTTGTTTAAACATATATAAATGTAAAATAAATAAAAACAGGAAGCAGGAAGTGAAGTGTGTCAGACCAGAAAGAGCATTTTGACGAGGCTGCCGTCTACTTCCTCTACGCGGCTCCTCCACCAGGTCCCTTCCCACTCGGTTTTGATGATCTGCCCCGGCTTCAGCAACACCATGGGTCTGTTGGGGTAGGCCGTGATGTACTCCTCGATGAAATCCCTGCATGACTCATCCTCAATGTCCTCCCACGTCTTTTGCACTGTGTGTACGCACAAACACGCTTGTTAGGTTTGTGCAAAAGATTAGCATTCATCAAAAATGTGTGGCAGGTGAACGCAAAAATTGAAAAGCAGGATTCTGAGAAAAATGGGTAGCAAGAACATTTTTTAAAACTCACCTTTAAACCTTTATACAAATAATAGTAGGGTTGCAAATATATGGAAAATGTATGGAAAATCTCCAAAAACTTGTTTAAATTTACAAGAAATTTAACAGGAATTTATGGGAAGTTAAATTTATTAGAAATTTGAGGAAATGTATATAAACTGGATATACAAACAAATCTAAATATTTTATTTGGTTAATAAGCTAACACACAAGCAAAGTAATATAATAATATAATATATTAATAATAATAATATAATATTGTTATGCACACTACAAGCGCAGGTGTGGCTTCGATAGCCCTGCGGTTCGTTTAATCAAGATTGGGCTGCAAGACTTTTTGTCCAACTTTATTTTAGATCCCTGTTATTGGCAATTCTGCAAATTCCTATTTTATTCCTATATTTTCCCATGAATGCTCTATAATTTCTGATTAATTCCCATGGAGAGATTTTAGCGTTAAAAATTCCCAGAATTGGAATTCTAGTAGTCACACATTTGTGGAAAACAATTTAAGTTCATTTTAATGATGGTGTTGTGAAGTACAGGGCATGGAAAGGAAGGACTAGTTAGAGAAGCACTTACAGGGCCTGCAAACAGGGTAGAGATCTGGTAGGGCTACGTAAGAAGCATAACCGTCATCAAAAAAGATCAGGAACCTAAAAGACATCAGCGCCATTTGTTTTTAGCAGTCCATTCCTTGGATAAAAAAATTCATTATAATTTTAATTATATCATCATCATCATCATCCTCACCTCATGCGGTTCTTGCTGTTGGGCATTTCAGCAACGATGCCAGCGTACAGCCACACCTGGTTGCCGTCTTTATATTTGGCAACAACACGAGCACCGACATACAGCCTTTCCAGTGTTGGGTGATAGTCAAACGCCACATGGTTCCCAGACAGCAGACTTTTCCCTTTGTTTTCAAACTTCACCTTGTACTTAAACCCGGAACCTGCCATATATGAAAAATCAGAAATGTTAAGAGATTTTAAATGGTTAAGAAAAAAATCCCAATGAATCAACATAAGTATGATTAGAGTTTGATTAACATCAGATGGAGAATAACTGATAAATATATGCAGTGTTTCACCGACAGCTGGGGAAAAAAAACTCTAGTTGTGAGAATGTTCCTAGGGTGCTATACAGATCACACCTCTACCAATAGCATTTATTTTCAGCACTATATAAGCAAACTTAAAAAAAAAAAGTCGGAGATCTCCCAACATTCTGTTTCACCAATATTTCTTATGATAGTCATTTCGAGAACTGCACACAGGAACCCAAGGATGGCCTACACCCTAAGGAGAGACGAGTCAACAAAAGCGCAAGTAGTAAAAAGTTGCTTCATTTAATTTATTTAAAATATCAGCAAATAATGAGTTCAGTCTAATTGATGTTACTTATAGGGGTGGTAAAAAATATGACTCCTGGTTTCCTGGCAATGCAGAGATTTCACGATTCAGAATTGTTTTGCAAATGACAAAAATCGATTTTCAAATTCTGAATGTTCATTGATAACTTGATGTTGACGGATATAGTGGAAGTGTAGCGCCCGGACAGTCTGTGGCGTGCAACTAGCAGATGTATGATGGCGGCGAAGAATCGCAGATCACTAAAAAAGGCTCCGTCTGAAATTAAAAGTTGTACATTTAAGTAATAAAATAATAACTTTAACTTGTATGTGTTTTTTTTTTTTTTTTTTTAAGTTTTCGCTTAAAGAACTTGAAAAGGGACCTACTACTTCCACCCAGATACTAATCCATAAGGGAGAGATGACCCGCCATATGCAGAAGTGACAGCAGCGACGTGGCACATTTTAAGTGATTAGGTAGATAAATTGCACTCGTTTAACGTTATTTTAGTTAAAAAAATATCTAACTTTAATATCAAAATTGCAGATGTAGTCTATCTGAATTTTATTCATACTCCCTTTAACCAAACTAACTGAAACATACGTTTTTACCGGTAAGAAATTGTACAAATTGAAACTAATTGATATTGACATCACTTTGAAAAAACAATGTTGGAGGATTTCCTAAAAAAAAAAAAGTTTTTTAGGACTTAAAAACAAAAAGCAAAACCTTAAATCCCACACAAGACAGACCATAAATGAAATGAAATTATTAAATTAAAAATAATTAAGAGAAAAACTTAATATGAAGCTCAATCGTAACTTACCCACTGAATTAATAGCGATCAGCGTTCCACGGTGCCAGGTCTTGGTTCGTTTTTTACCCAGAATGCTCATGTTGAGCCTCATGACATCCTGCTTTAGAGCTGGATTGGGTTGAGTGGGTGCGTGTGCAGGGCCAGAGGACATGAACACTGCTGGAATGTTCAGCATCGAGCCGCCCCGGGACGGCGAAGGAGGGGCCAGTCCTTTAGTAGGCGTGATTGCCGTGGACGGCGTTTGTTTACCGACTGTCTGCATGAGGTTCTGCACCTGCTGTGTGGACCGCTGAAGTGCGGCTGATGCTTCCATTAGCTACATGTACAGTAGTGTTACCAGTTACAGGTCTTACAGTGTACTATTTAGGATAATACTTCATATTGCATGTTTATAATATATTTACTGTGTAAATATAATAATGCAGATAATAAGTAAGAATTATTCAGGCTCACCACATGCAATCTGAACTTTTATGCGCTCTCTTACCGAGTCATTGGCTGGTGTCTTCTTTGCTGGAACCACTGTGAGGGGAAAATATGTGTAAGGCAAATTTTACACAACCGCACCAAAAAAAGAAAAAAAACATCACTTAGCAATAGGGTTGCAAAACTGGAAACTTTCCATGGGAATTAACAGGAATATATGTGGGAATTACCAGGAGTCAAATGGAATTAATAAGAACAAACTTGCTTGCAAGCTTGCAGCGTTGGGACCTCTTTTAGTGAGAAATCTCATCAATCTTGAAATCTAATTGCTAACCTCATGAAAAGCCTACATTTTTTAAAGATTTAACATTTCTATTAAACCCACACAACACTAATACTTAGTAAACTAGTAAACACTAACAACTACAATACCAAAAAAGCAGCTCAATAATTAAAAATATGTCCCAAATCGCATATTAATACAGTTTTATGCACCATGTTGTAGTATAAAAAGTGCAACCCATATATGCAAAAAGTTGACTTCAAGGTTCCAGTGAACCAGAACTAAGTTCCCTACTTTCCTTCCTTCTGTAATAGCTGGACCGACTGCTCGGAAATACCCTAATTTGTAAATAAAGGCCACAGATTTATTCCAAATTTTTACCCAACCAAGACACCTACCACAGCCCACGGCAATTACGTCGTCGTCATCATCCTCATCCTCATCCTCGTCGTCATCCTCATCCTCGTCGTCATCAATTTCAATGACCTCGGAAGCTTTTCCACCACCGACTCCCTCGTCTTCTGAGCTGCTCTCCCGATACTCCAGACCTATGTTGTTGTAGAGTTCTTTCACAAGGACCTCACATTGTATTACAGACCTGTGAGACGCACAAACACAGCTGTTGATAATGCAATATAAACAATGCAGAAAAAGGTCAAAGGTTTCAGTTCAACGGGTGAACATTTTGATTTCTGTGATGGACTATTTTTCGGCTGGTTTTTCCTTTTTTTGCGTTTCATTAACAGCTCCTGGGATTTTAAAACACAGGCCATTTTCTCTGTCCCACCGTTCTTTAAAGATGGCTGTGTTTTAAAATCCCAGGAGATCAGCTGTTAATGAAACACTCAAACCAGCCCAAAAATACTAAGCCTATCCTTTAAACAAATTAGGCCATTTTCTCTGTCCCACTATTCTTTAGAAATTGCTCATTTGTTTCAAGGATATAGTATCTAAGTTAAACACTCCTTAAAATGTGGTGAGCAGAAAAACATCACAATAAGCATAACACATCGCACTGCGAGATGAATGAGCCACAAGCACGAAAGACCACACCAGGTTTCACTTCTGAAGGCTAGAAACAGGAATCTGCAGTGATCAAGGGTACAAACTTAGCCAAGCTTGACGGAAAAAGACTTGGTGATTCTTAATGCATCTTATTTTTAGTTTGGGCACTTGATATGGTCTTTTGCTGTTGTAGCTTGTTCCCCTTAGGGTGCAACATCCTGGGTTTACTGAATGATTTTTAGCTCACCATGATTTCAAAGACTGATTATTTGTGATGCTAAATCCTTACCAGCAGACCAATCTAGCAATTTTTCCTTTCTTATCAAAACAAATTCCCACTTTCTTAATGTTTTTTTTTTTAATCATAAAGTCTTGGGGACTATTGAATATATAAAATTTTTTATATTTATATATAAAAATGTCCAAATACTTGCATCCATGCCACAATTAAAATTACAGAGAGCAGTTTGAAATGAAGCTGCATAATCGACAGCATTGTGCTGCTGCCACATGACAAGAAAACAGCATAAACTTGGCACATCATCTTTTACGACCGATTCATTTCGTTCTTGTCCAAAAGCAACTTACTCTGACGCACTGGAGCAGAGTGTGTCAATACTGGAAAGGTCCTTTTCTTTTTGCTCGACCCAGTCCTGCATTTCAGCTAACTGAGCTTTCCTGTTCAGCACAACCTCGCTGCTATCCACCTGCTCCTCGATCCACCTGCGCAGCTCGTCCAGAGAAACACCAAGCTCCTCCTCCAGCTCGGGTCCCAGTTCCATGTCTGGAGCTGAGCCTAAACCTGAGTCCACCTCCATACCTGCCGCTGGGAGACAAAGTGACAAACAGACGTGAAGGTTTAATACCAATTCAGAGCTTATGTGCGAGTTTAAAAGAAAGAGAGAAAAAGAAAGAGACAGGACACCTCCAGAGCCAAGGAAAAAATCCTTTGTCTGTCTCACTTAAGCAGTATAACAAGAAAGCTAATTTAAATGTATATTCACCCTAGGCTTATACTCTTTTACCTGCAAAATACAGACATTTGGGTTTAAAAACATGGAAAAGTTTTTTGAACCCACCTGTTTTGCTAGTGATCAAAAATATTGCCTCAGGTGACTGACAGGAGTTTTCTTTTGTTCAGGTGTGCCTTATTACAATATGCAAACAATTCATAACAGTAAAAAGATAAACCAACATGTCTATGAGATACAAACAAGCCATTTAACCCTAAGAAAAGAAGAATCAGAAAAGAAATCAGATCATGTAGCATAGCCAATAGAACAACCTGGGAGGCCCTAAGGAAAAAAACCCACTGATGTACTAACAACCAGACAGCAAAAAGCCAAAAACTCCACTAAAGCTGATGACAGCAACATTATAAGTCCTCCAAGAGGCAGGTGTAAAGGTCTTAATTTACCATTCGAGAGAGACAAAGATGCATAAGCCAGAACACGGGGAGTTAGGAACTGAAATAAATTCAGAAATAAGACACACCTAACTAAAGTTACCCTTTACCATAGTAATAAAAAGGCAAAACTATGGTAACAAACATAGAGGAAACTTACATTCCTTTTACTTTATTGCCATTGTTCAAGAGTATATAGCAAATTTCAGGTGCACTATCAGGATACAGACTAGAAATTAAATCTGCAAGCAGCAGTGAAAATGCCCTCACACACGGGCCAAGATATGAATTTGTTGTAAAACGTAAATGTCATTGTTTGTCACATAAACTCTACAGCACAGTGAAATTTGTCTCTTTGCATATCCTATTTTAGAAACTTGAGGTCAGAGCGCAAGGTGATACAGCACCCCGGGAGCAGGAAGGATTAAGGGTCTTGCTCAAGTACCCAACAGTGGCAGACTGGCAGTGGTGGGGCTTGAACACAGGTCTTTCTGTTTTTCCAATCAACAACTCAGCGCCTTAACCATTTAAGCCACCACTGTTTCATCACTGCTCCGACAGTGAATTTAATGTTAATGTTATGAATTTCTTCATCTTGAACACTTAAAGCTGTATTTTTAAAAACTGGATATTTTTTGTAGTCTAAGTCTAAATTTTTGGGGCAAATTTGTGAAATACATGTCTACAAAAAAAAAAAAATCAATTGCGTTAAATTTCATATGTTCAATATTTCAATAAAAAAAAAAAATATATATTATATATATATATATATATATATATATAATAAAAAAATTAAAAACATTTAAAGGCAACAAATTATTCAGTCTCCTTTTGTGCTTCACTTGACATCACAAAGCATCGACTTTGGGAATTTTTACTACCTTCACATTTCGTTTCCTATTAATCACCTTACTAATGCCAGTGCAAATGACTGGCCAACTGCTGCTGATATGCAAATTGCAAGGTGCAAATTATGCATAACCGCCGTCATATATTCTCAGAGACTATAAAAGCCGCCGTTTAAATCAGAATCTTCTTCTTTACATAATATTTTTCTGGACTATTAAGCCGACAGACAGCCACTGCATCTCATGCCTGGAAGTGGCACATGCCAAGGCAGTGATTGAAATTTTGGACTGCGTGCACTGCGCTGACATGCCAGCCCGCAGACAAAAGACTTGCTGGGATGTTTACGCGGAAACATCAGCGTGAGACCCATCGCTGGCAATTTCAACTCCATCGTGAAAAGACAGCAGCAACTCGGCTTATCGCTTAGTCCCGCCTAGAGCCATGTATTTGTCCAGCTCCTTTTCGCCTAAAAGCTTTCATCCTCGTCCGGCTTTGCTGTGCTGTCTTTCCTTCGGGCGGAGGATAATAGTGTCATGGTCCTTTCAGCATCTGAGAGAGAAGTTTGAGCGGGAGCGGACTGTAACCTTGCCAGCAGACCTCAAAGAGCAGCTTATGTGAATCTTAGCTAAGCCTGTTCAGGAACTAGACAAAAGCAAGTTTACTGCTGCCCCACTGCAGCAAAGACCCTAGAGTCTAACTATAGCCTGTCTGCCAAGCCATGCAGACTGACGGCACACCTGAGGTTGGCAGCAGCTGCCACGAGCGGCCAGAGAGCTCTTGTCACAACGCAGTGTTCTCTTCAGTGTAAAGACCTGGACCATGGTTTGAACCTCTGGAGCTGGTGTCTAAACCTCTGGCATCAGCAGCAGTTAGAGAACTCTTGCTTAAAACTGTGCTTTTGCTCCAACTCACTTCAGCAAAGCGCATGGATCTTCATGCATTCTCTGTAAGCAAGGACTGTCGTTTCTTTGGTTCAGTGGACAGCGATGTGACTCTAAAATCTGGCTATGTGGCAAAGTCTGTGTCTACTCCCTTTAGGACGTAAACGGTCTCTCCTTCAGCTCTGATAGACCACCCGCCTCTGGAGTGATGGACATTCGGAGCAAATCTTGCCTGGTTGGAGCCCTGAGAATGAATGTTAACAGAATGGCAGTTTCACGAGTCTGAGTAGCTCTTTGTGTGTTTTGGAGGCTCTTTATAAGGACGAGCGCACTATGGTAGCCACTGCCTCAACAAAGGCATGGTCGAGAGGGAAGTCTATTTACTGCTGGATAGCCTTCTCAGAACACATTCGCAAGACTCTACTTTAGTTTCTACTTACTTTATACAGCGATACAATGCCTGGAAATCTCAAAAATGAAAATTTGATAAGAAAATTAAAAAAAAAAAAAAAAAGACATCCTGTTGATTTTGTCCCCATGAACTTTTTTGTACTTATTGTTGGGTTACATGTGTTTAACAGTTTTTATCCACATATGTCAAACATAGCGGGAAGGGCACTTAATTGAAAGTCAATAGGTGGCACTTTGCCACACTCACTTTTGAAACCCATATAAATTTTTGCCAATTCTTATGCGTGTGCAAAGTTTCATGACTTTTCGTAAAAAAATTTTGGCTCTCAAAAATGTGATGATAATTCAGAGAAGACAACAAAAAAGAAGAAGCAGATCAATACCAATAGGGTCCTCCATACAAGTGCTCGGGCCCTAAAAATAAGTAACGTAAAAAGACACATTTAATCCCACGTCAATAAACATTCATTTAAACTTTATCTTAAAATATATTTTATTTAATACAGATAAGTTAAATGAATGCCCATCTTACACTTATAAAAAAGATCACAATATAATAAAAGCATTGAAATTGCCCTCACCGCTGCCCTAATGCAATATGCATTAGGGATGTCTCGATACAAGGGCTGCACAATATATCGTTTCATCGCAATGTGTGCATCTGTAATACTCACATTACAGGATGTGCACCGTGAAGTGGGGATTATAGTCGACTACAATTCAGAACACTTTCGCGATTTGTGGAATAATTGTAAAGTTCAATAATTAAGTAAAGGTTTACTGTGTAAACATTTCAAACAGGTTTGGAATTGCATTTAGACGCAAGAAACAATCCCTTTTGTACCTTTAACAGAGATTAAGTGTACTTAATTTATACAGGGAAGTCGATACAGTGTGATTTTACATGTGATTTTTCAATTTCTGTATCTGAATCTCCAGAAAAACCCCCACAAATCACTGATTATTTTATTTCCATTTACTTTGTTCTAATTGTATTTATTCATGACAGGGGTCGGCAACCTTTAACACTTGAAGAGCCATTTGAATCCGTTCCGCAGATAAAATAGAACGTCGGGAGCCACAAAGCTCTTCTGACATCTAAATTCACACTGCTGTCCCTTCAAGATACTGTGTCTTGATGTCTGCTTTCCAGCACGTGCTCACGTGGGGACACAAAAGATGTTGATGTAGGGCAGAAAGCTAATATTAACGAGAGCTTTGATTTGGCACCAAGAACTTGAGTTGGGTGTGTATGCATTGAGTCGTGTTTGATCTGCTTTTGGGTACATGCAGCGACTGGCCTCCGCTGTATTTCCTGTATTATTTTTTTTTTCCAAATTTAATTTAGACTATTTTACTTTATATTGTTGCAGAGAGACTGATTTCATTTAATATACCGGTCTGCTTTTTGAGCTTTGGATGTTCAGATTAAATCTCCTTGAATTGTTATTATTATTTTTTGTTTCCTTATATGCCAATTAAGCACCACAAAATAATCTTTCTATTTTAGACAAAGAGCTTAAGTTATTATTGTTATTTTTTGTTATTTACCCCCATCTCCATTCTTTTTGGAGACGGCGATCAGAATAAATACCCCTAAAAGTAATTTTGTAGCCTGTGCTGCTTTATTACCGTCCACAAATCACAATTATTTGAATAATCCACCTGCAGCAAACTAAAAGTGCAAACCAAAATTTAGTCCGCGCTGTCATCTTTTTATCTAACTGTAAAAAGGACCTAGTTTACTTAATGAAATATTCATTTGCAAAATAATAGCCAATTAAAATATTTATTTAGATGGTTAATGTGATTTTTGCTCCTGAATTGCAGTTCACAACGTCTCCACATCAGGGCGTCACCTTAATTTTCACACAGGATTGCAAGAAATTGTCTGTAAGGCGTAAGCGTTTTTTTTGTTTTGTTTTAATATCGTTTATATTGAAGAAGACCTGCTCACATGCGTATGTGGATCAAAAGCTAAACAGGATCATGTGCATGTTCATATAAGTGTCTGGAATTTCATGGTTGGGGTGGCGCATATCGGGGGTTGTAATGCAAAGACCTAAATTAAATAAATTAAGATTAAATACTAAAGATTAAATATTTATTTCCAAAGCCACAGAGAGCTGCAGCTGTAGGATGAAAGGACCCGGGTTCTTTCGGCGGGTTGCCGACCCCTGGTCTATGATTATAATTTGTGTATTATATTTTACACAGATTTACTTCCTCACAAAATCAATCATCCTATATAATAAATTAGTTCCAAATATAGCTAGTCAAGTCATCTGGTGGTTTCTTTTTATATTGCAATATAGAATCGCAGAAAAACAAAATATTGCAATGTACTTTTTCCCCCAATATCGTGCAGCCCTACTCGATACCATGATTTTTGTTTCGGTACGATACCAGAATGTGGATAAGTATAATAAAAACTATTTTCTAATAATTACTTTTGTCAAAATCATCAACCATCGCAAAATTGTGATGAACAATGACAATAACAGCGCTGTGAAGGTTGAGCAAAAACATTCCATCCCTTAACAAGTCTCCTGTAGCAACATGGTTATAATAGGTAGACCCATGTCTACATTTCACTTCCTGCCAATCACATTGTCCTGTTCAATTAACTTACACAACGCTTTGTTTACATTCTTTCTCTGCCTTGACATGACTACATATCGGGCTACTTTGCTCCCTTCTACAGATGTGTCTGTAGAATAACATCTGTCTGTGCACATGTACACACAGGAGCGTCGCATGCGGCAGTTTTTCTGAACATATACAAGCATTAACATCGCTTTTACTTTTGATGCGTCTTTGTGGGCGCCTCATACGAAACCCCTTCTTCCGTGGCATCTACAATAAAGAGAAAAACACATGAACGTTGTCAACCACTATATTGACAATTCTACCCACATTGTTACACTTTATGTAAACTTTTTCAGGAAATTGTGCCGTCCTATTACCGCTAAGCAGGAATTAAAACTCAAACATTTAAAACAAAACGATTAAAATGACCACATTTAATACCAGTCCCATTTAAACTAACAACGTATTCTTACGAAAAGGCTGTTGCTCTTTTTTAAATGCTCAATTTTCACGCTATTACCATTTTCTATCATTTTCCCACATTTGGAGCATTATTTCATTAAATTACATTTATTTGTGCATAAAAAGGCCAATTAACATGATTATAATCAAATGCATCGGTAGGGATAGTCTAGCTTTTAGTGTATGTAAGTTAATTAATTAAATAGTCTTTTTTATGCAGAATTATTAACGAGGATTATGTCAATCAGCCTGAGTAAGTGTGCGAGAGAGACATGTGCCGCTTGCCTCGTTGCAATAGTGTTAATAGTGTTGAGGGAAACCTCATGCAACGTTGCTTACGGAAATTGTATAGTAAAAATCTGTTTTGTATCACAGTATACCTTCTCCGAGTGCTGTGGTGCTCATTTGTTTTGATTTCTATATTTAGACCCTCGTAAAATGCAATGCGTTTTAGAGGAGGACGAAAAGAAGAACAAGAAGAATAAACAGAGCAATTCCATCATTTTCACATGACATCACATCCTTAGGGACACGCCAAAACAATGCTATATTCCGCTGCCCAACAGGTCACAAACTGAGAGATCTATTTCATTTAGGCAAAATATCAGACAGTTGTTGCATAATAGGATGTACCAACAAGGCCTGGGCTAAGCTTCTGTAGAATCTAGGTTTGCTGAAAAAAGACTTCGTCAAATTGTGTCCGTCTCATCAGTGGACAAACAAGAACTAATAAGCTGTTACGCTGCCGCTGGAAGTAACGCAAGCGACAGTCACGTCCTCATCATCATTAGCAGCAGGAGTCCAATTTTATTTGTCCTGTAAGATATTTATTATGTTAATAAACGTTCTGTGCTTTATATAAGCGAGTCCACTGTCTGATTTGTTGTCAAGCGCAACTATATTAAAATAAAATGCGCTTAGACTTTTATAAGCTGAATAAAAGAGAGGAAAAGAAGGGAAACGCCAACTTGGTTGAATAATAATATAAACCTGTGATGATTTCTCTTTCTATACCCCTTACACTCAGCATCCATTTCTTTTGTTTTAAAATTGTTATTTGATATAATTGTGCTTTTATCCTGATGGCAGTGTAAGGGAAAAGATAGATGTAAATAAGTGGAGAGCTGGCAGGGACCTGGTGGTTTTAAATGACAAATATGGCAGCGGTGTAAATAAAGGCCATGGTTACATGTTTATATCTTTTTTTTGTTTTTGTCGTCAAAAGATGATTTAATGGTTCATAGCTAAAAACAGAAGAAAATTTGACCGGCTTGTGCTGCGTTTCTACGGAGATCCTAGTGTCAACCGTAATTTTGTCTGATTGTTTTGCCTGCCAGGTCGTGCACAGGTCACGTGACTGAAAACCATCAGTAGGGTCTTCGAACACTAATTCATAGGCCCAAATAAAGTTTTTTTTTTTAGATGGATCTCATACAATGTGGAAAGCATCACAAGTCTAAAACTGTGTTTGAGTTTAAGTCCTAGGGATTTAATGCTATTCTAATATTGTTTTTATAAAAAAATCATGACACGTGTGCTCGGTTACTGTAGGTCAGCCCCATTTTGAATGTTTTTTCGCTCTTATATGATCTAATGTAAGAGCCAGCAATGGTGCAGGTTAACCAGTGTGGCGCTGTAGCGCAGGACTGTAATTCAGTGCTTATAAATAATAACACAACACATTTAGGAGAACACATTGGGAGAGAAAACAAAGGCAAAGTTTTACAAAACTACATACAAAATATTCCATATGTGAAGGCACTGCTATAATCACAACCTCACAACCATATTCACATTCAATTCGGGGTCACAGGGATCTGCTGGAGTCTATCCCAGCTGTCTCTGAAAGAGCGAAAAGCAGGAGGGGTAACACCCTGGACCGGTCGCCAGTCCATCACAGCGCCACGCACACACACGCACACACACACACACTCACTTCTACGGGAGATTTAGAATCAACCTAACATAACACAACTTAATATTATTTTTGAATATAATTTTTTGGGGAATAAAAAGAGATGCAATATAAGCGAGTAGCTTGCTGAGGTTAAATCTTATCAGTCAACGCAATGAACAAATATATAAACACATAAATAATATCAGTAAGAATGCAAAACAATATATGAAAACGAAATCAGGGCTCCACAGTGCGAGCATTTTACTCGCATTACACGTATGCAAATAAAGTTTTTTAAACAACAAAAAAGTTAAGAAGCTGTTAAAAACACCAATGACAGTCGCAGGAAAGGAAAACTGACGTAATCTGCGCAAAGGACGTCAATGTGCCGCGTTTAAAAAAAATGTGCGGTGAGAGATGAATACAAAACAGGCAGAAACTAACACTAGAACTAAAAGCGGCTCATCTTCCACCACTATAAGGAAATAAAGTTGTGATGCGATGTGAAAAAAAACAGCAGATGGGACATTTTCGGGTCGATTAATAAAAAAAAAAAAAAAAAACATTTCAAATTACTGGTCGAAAATTATTTTATTTTATTATATTGTCCATCATCTCTAGCGATTTATTGTGTCTTAAAATTACCCCAGCGTCATAGCTTTTCCGCTTGACACTATAAATACAGTTCACCCCTTAAAATAATTTACCTCAGAGAATCGATACAGTATTCTGTTCGTACAAGTCAGAACAACAGCGGCTCATCGATTAATCGGTGTCATACTCCCTGATTAATCGGCTATCAAAATAATCGTACAAGCCAGAACAGCAGCGACTAATCGATTAATCGCTCTCAAACTCCCCGATTAATTGGCTATCAAAATAATCGTACAAGTCAGAACAAACAGCGGCTCGTCAATTAATCGGTGTCATACTCCCTGATTAATCGGCTATCAAAATAATCGTACAAGCCAGAACAGCAGCAGCTAATCGATTAATTGCTCTCAAACTCCCTGATTAACCAACTAGCAGAATAATCATACAAACCAGAACAACAGTGACTAATCGATTAATCACTCTCAAACTCCCTGATTAACCAACTAGCAGAAGAATAATCATACAAACCAGAACAACAGCGGCTAATCGATTAATCACTCTCAAACAAACTCCCTGATTAACCAAACTAGCAGTATAATCATACAAACCAGAACAACAGTGACTAATCGATTAATCACTCTCAAACTCCCTGATTAATCAACTAGCAGAATAATCATACAAACCAGAACAGCAGCGGCTAATCGATTAATTGCTCTCAAACTCCCTGATTAACCAACTAGCAGAATAATCATACAAACCAGAACAACAGTGACTAATCGATTAATCACTCTCAAACTCCCTGAGATTAACCAACTAGCAGAATAATCATACAAACCCCCCAGAACAACAGTGACTAATCGATTAATCACTCTCAAACTCCTTGATTAATTAACTAGCAGAATAATCATACAAACCAGAACAACAGCGACTAATCGATTAATCACTCTCAAACTCCCTGATTAACCGACTAGCAGAATATTTGCAAAAGCCAACAAATTTGTGGTTAATTGATTAATTTCTTAATTGCTACAATAAAATTTACTATCAAAATAATTGCATGAGCCAGCACAATTGCGGTTAATTAATTAATCTCTCATGCGCCACGATAAACCGACCATCAAAACAATCGCACAAGCCAGTACAATTGTGGTTAATCGATTAATCGGTGTCATACTCCCTAATTAACCAAATAGCAGAATAACCGCACAAGAAAAAATAACAGCGGCTAATCGATTAATCGGCAATCAAACTCCCTGATTAATCGGCTATAAAAATAACCGTACAAGCCAGAACAACAGCGGCTAACCGATTAATCGCTCTCAAACTCCCTGATTGATCAACTATAAAACTAATTGTGACGTGTTCTGCTCGCCTGTGCACTGGGTCTCGAGACTGTGATGTAATATTTGTGTCATATCCTTCACTACTTACTAGGGTTCGTTCGTAGCCTGGTTTTATTTGGGGAAAAGACACCATCCTGCCAGTAGTCCCCTCTTATTAAGTCTGCGCATATAGTGCTTTATTTACGAACTCACCATCATTACACATTAAGCATAAGGAATCGCGCAATCACACGCGCGCGCGCGCTCACACTCACACACTCACTCTCACACACATACATACGCTGCATCACAGGCGCTGCTTGAGTGTTTATACCATGGCTATCACTGAACATACTCCAACGACCCTGCCACTATCTACAATGTTGCACAGATGTTCAAAAAGCATTTTCGACAGCTGGTTTCCTTAGAAACGGTCTCTAGGGGATGCACATCTTAATGCTAATGGCGGCTAGGAGGCTAGCATAACGTAGCTTACCAACAAAGTCCGGCCTCCTAAACTCCTTTACTGCTCCAGTTCTCCGGTTACGTCAAAACATTAATGTAGCTATTAACAGCGTCTTAAATATTTAAAATGGCCATAAAAACAGCCATTTACAGCAAAGGCGCTTCTTTTAATAGCTAGGTTAAATCGTGTATCATTCAACCGGTGTACAACGGCATCGCCGTATATTTCCCCCCTACCCGTATTCGTACAAATCCCGCCTCCCTCGACGGGGCGCTTGATAGGATGTCAACCAATCATAAGCGCGCATAAAGTAGATAATAGCCAATCAGAAGAGAAGAAAACAGAACAACGGGTGGGAAATTAACAACGCGCTCTGCTTTGATTCGATACTCGATGGTTTACGCCTTCTACCTTAAAGTATTGACCAATCAGAATAAATCAGCGGCGTTAGGGCCTGGCCATTATTAAAAAATAAATAATAATAAAAATAAATCACGTATAAAAATACTTTAAACATAGAGAGATTTCCGTTTAAATTTTGCACATACTAACTACACATACTATAAAGAACTTTTGTGTAGAAATGTTCTGGAGCACCACAGAGCGGGCAGCTGTGGTAGAAACCTGAGGTTGTGTACACTAGATAGACTTTTATGGTAGCTACCAGGTGGTGGATGAAAAACCTAAAATCCAGTGGTGAAGTCAGATCTGATCTAGCGCTTTCTACCTGAGTGAACAAAAATTACTGTTGGACCTTCTAGGTCTAGACACCATATTAGTTTTCATTGGCCAAGATGGTGACAGATATGTAAAGCAACCAATCACAGTTTGTTTTGTTTTGCATGCTGTGGAATCCAAGTAAGACATTCTGATTAGGTTTTTTTTTTTTAGTTTTGTTTGCCACATTTATCTCGGCCAACAGTTTGTCGACGACATCTACGAATGAGACTAAAGAAAAAAAGTTAAGGAATTTTAGGGACATGAGGCGTATATGGCAAATCATTTAGGTCATCACAGACTTTAAGATATGGCATTTGTTTGTGATGGTGGTAACAGACCACTCTAACTCTCCGTAACTGAGTATTTTATCTGCAATAGACATCAGGAAAACGTTTTTTTTTTTGCAACCGAAAGCTGTGGGTTCTCAGGAACTTTGCCGATTAGCTTTACAGACATCTTTAAACTTTCTATACAATTTGTAAAAAGCAATGAACCCATTGTTCCTACACCTATCATGATTAAAGCTTTAAGCAGTTTGTATTAAACCTCCTAAACAGCTTAGTCTTCTTACCAAACCGGACCCGTTTTTCTGCCTACCGTCCCAACCGCTCAACACCACAGTTACATTTACTGCATTTGGCAGACGTTCTCATTCAAAGCAACTTAAATTTTTTTATACAACCGAGCAATTGTGGGTTAAAGGCCTTGCTCAAGGGCCCAGTAGTGGCAACTTGGTGGTGCTGCGACTCGAACCCCGCTCTTTCAATTAGCAGTCCAACACCTTAACCACTGCCCCGAATGGGTACACTTACAAACATCCACTTTCACCAAACAATTTAGCGCATAAAACTATTTGCTTCCTGACCCCAGTGGGGACTTTAGCGACTGCACTGGATATCAGTAGAACTATGGAGAAAGTCAAAAGTTTTTATCCTTTGGCACATGACAACAGACCTGTCCATGACTCTCATTACCATCTGCCCAGCCCGGAAGACCAAGCAGCTCCTCTATGTCATCCAACAGACTGAGTCAACCTGCCCAACTCACAAAATGTTTCTATAAAGGGACAATAGAAAATGTCCTGACCAGCTGTTTCAACATGTGCTATAAGAACCCTTAGGGGATCCTCAGGGTTAACTCATACAAGAACCTCTGTATCTGGATAGGCAACCATAAAGAAGACAACCCTTCTTACTTATTCCATAAAACCATATGTGCTATTTGACATTATATGCAACATTATAACTTACTGTGTTGCTTATGACGCTTGGATAAAAGATCAAGGTGTGTTATTGAAAGTGTATGGGAAATTAGTACATGTCTTATAACTTACATTAATCTATTTTTTACATCTGGGCATCTAAAGGGTAAAGGCCTGGCTCTGGGGCCCAGCAGTGGCAACTTGGTGGTGCTGAGAAACTAACTGCGATCTTCCAATTAGCAGTCCTACACCTTAACCAATGCGCTACCCACTTTTCCAAGTAAACAACTGTGTTAGTCCAGATTATCTGCAGAGGTCTTATCTTTGTTGTGTCTCAAAAAAAGGACACTATGCTATACCGCCAAACATTTGTGGACACCTTATATCTATACCTTTTTTAAATTTGTCACAAAGTTAGAATCACACAGTTGTCCAGAACGTCCTTTACTAGACCTATGGAACTTTAACCACTGATCTAGCATGACAAACCCCTGAGCTCCTTAAATATATGGTGTGTTATGGTTTATGTGTAAGAACCCAAGTCTGTACAGGACTCAACCCTAGAAAACACCTTTGGGACTAAATCTGGAACACTGACTTCACCTCAGACCTCCTAACCTGACCCTAGTGCCTAAAATCTCTCACTAATACTATTGTGACTGAATGAGTAAATACTGTAGGGAAAATACTTTCTTTCATAAATGTAAAAAAGACTAAATCTATAAAGGGAATATTAGTAATAATAAAAAACACAAATATATACATTTGTGTATATACTTTTATCAGCAACGCTGTTTGTGAGATGTTCACTAGGAGTTTTGTGCAATTTATTATGCAGGACAGATGATTTTTTCCTTTTTAAGTTAATTGTTAACATCGCTTTATAAGAAGAGAAGAACAGGCTGATGGTTTAAAGCGGTTATAACATGTTTATAACATAAGTAACAATTAATAAGTATTGTAACCACCACGTGACTATAGATGGATGTAAAGATGGATTAAGAAGATGAATAATGACTACAGATAGATACATAACAGCTCAGTGTTTAAGGTGCTGCTGATTGAAAAACCGTGAGTTCGATTCCCTAGACCACCAAGCTGCCACCAGTGGGCCCCTGAGCAAGATCCCTCTATCCCTCAAGTGCTCAGTTATATAAACCAGATAGTTTTAAATCACTGTGAATAATTGGTTGGTGGTAGTTCAGTGGTCAAGGTGTTGGGACTGCTAACCACAAGACTGTGGGTTTAATTCCCAGCACCACCAAATTACCCCTAATCCCCAATTCTCTGTTGTATAAATTATATAACTGTAAATTACTTTGGATAAAGGGGTCTGCCAAATGCCAAAAGAAACTAGATTATTACTCCTTGATGGTTTTTGGACATGTTTAGGTGAAAATCCGCGCCTGGTCCCAGATGACGCGTGGGTTGGTGTGTGATGCACCGCCCTGGCTGCCAGAAGCACACAGAAACACAGCTCGAGAGGAGGTAAAGTTCAAATCCAACTTTTTCCAAACCATTTTTATATAAACTGCAGCTCACACCAGGCGCGTGCAAGGCTGACATTTCTTACACGCAACATCTAGCGTAGAAATTTTAATCTGGCAATCAAAGCGCGCGGGGTTTCTAACTCGATTGCTTTTAACTTCACTAAACCGATCCGGAAAGCTAGCTAAACTGATGAAGCTAACGTTAGCCAGGCGACTAGGTTAACTCTAGTTAGCTTAACTTGTTTCTTTTTTTTTTTTTTAAAATGTTTGAACAGATTTACATCTGCATCTCAAAAATAGTTTGTCTGAATTTTTGGCAAACCAGTAACTCGGGTTTGTATTAACAGTTGAGCATTTGGTGGAGTGTTTACTCTGCAGAAACCATGTCTACTTAGCAATGAAAGGCGGAATCCCAAACAGCCATTTGTTCACTATATAGGGGCACTAAATAGAGTACGATAACGTGTATTTTGCGCCCTACGCGTAGTTCACTACATGTCCAACAGGAAGTCGTTCGCGATTTGGCCGACGTCAGTTCTCGAGCTAGTAGTAGCAAAGCATCTGTTCAGGCAAACCTGTCAAAGTTATAAACTCGCGTACAAGTCCGCGTACACGATTTAACGTTTAAGTCATGTATATGTACGTACAGTTATAAGACGAAATAAAGGCTGTCGAGCAGCTCTGTTGTTAAATAAACATTAGTTTGTACTTAAACTGACGTTAGAGGAACTAGCTAACAAGTTAGCATTGTCTGGACGCTTCCTGGGACGTTTTCTTAGTTAATGGTTAAACTTTACATTGACATTTTTGTACACATGAAGGACGACCCTTTTTAAGAAAAACGTACAATTATCTAATTATTCATTTTTTATCCAATTGAGCAGTTAAAGATTGAGGGCCTTGCACAGGGGCCCAGAAAGTGCAGCTTTTTTAAAGGTGGGAATTAAACCCATGTACTTCTGACCAGCAGTTTAACACATTAACCACTAAGCAACCACTTTACCCCCTTTTTTAGTTCTATTTTTAGGCATTTTTGCTTTTATTGATAGAACAGAGATGGGGCAGGGGAGGAAGAGGGGTTAAAGCGGAGGAGACCCGAGCTGAAGTCGAGCCGAGGAGCGCTCCTTGGCGCCGGCCACGCTTTCCCCACAAAACTATCAATGTCTTCTTTCTGTGGCAAACATTATACAAAACATTCCATGTGTGTATTCGTTCACTGTAGTAGCTAAATGATGTTGTTTTTTTCCACATGTAGGCACTTGCTGTTCAGACAGGGATGGGTGACATGAAGACCCCAGATTTTGATGACCTTTTGGCAGCATTTGATATTCCAGATATTGATGCTAAAGAGGCAATTCAGTCCGAATCAGGTGATCCTGATGTGAATCACAGTGAATCCGGTAGCAGTGCTACCAAAGAGAGAATTAGTGGTTCCTCTCAAAGGCCCATTGGACCTCCAGAAGTCCGTGAAATTTCTCATGACCCGTCTGTAGTTAGTGTTATAGTAAAAAACAGCATATGTGCTGATGTATATGACAACAGGAGAGATGAAGAAGAAAATACATCCAGGCAAGTAAGTGATGTTCTAGATGACGCTGACAGAGGTAGATCTGGAGGTCAGCTCTCTCCACAGATTGCACATAGCCTAATGCCAATGGACCCACTTATCCATAACGGATTCAAGGCTGTTTCGGGAGAAGTTGTTGAACACTCCTTGCTCTCTAGTCAATCACAAATGCAACAGAAAGGCCATCTTTGGTCCCCATGTTCCCCAAAAATAGCCAGAGAAGGTGATGAGAGCAATCAGGGTGATGGACCATCCAACCCATCTGCCAACTTTTCACCTCACATGCCTTTACCTGCATCATCTTCTTCCATCTCTTGTACAAATTTCATCGGTGTGCTGCCTCCGAAAGTTGACGAAGATGAAGCACAACATCCTGCGTCCTCCTATGCACCTCAAACTCAGCCTGTCACCAGCAGCCCGAAGACAAATAAAAGTCAAGCAATATCTGGAGACGAGGAATCTGAACCAGATCTTGGAAGTCCTCCGCTCATGATTCAAGAGAGTCCAGATAAACAAATGTCTTCGCCTCTTAGTTTTCCAGTCAGACACAAGACATCCTGTGATCATCAGCTTCCTCCTCCTCCTTCTCCTCCATCTTTGCCTACAATTATCACTCAGACTAGTGGGACCACTTCTGTTTCTCCACCCCAAACCCCCTTGATGTCCCATCAGAAGTTACCACAGAGCAACGTCTCTCCTGAAATAACAAACCTATCTTTAGCAGAAGTATATCCAGAGCACATTATTGAAGAAAGAGACTCTCCTGAGAGCCCTGAGCCAGAAAAGCCACCATGTCTGCAAAGGAAAAGCTCGTTACCAACCCCTTTACAGGACCTAGAAAAAAAAGAAACTGTGCAGGATAAGGCATTGAAAGTTCCTGAAAAAGAGGAACCTATGGAGAATGCACAGAATGAAGAGGACCAGAATAACTGCAACACTGACAAAGTTGAGAACTTAATCGTGGCAGAACCAGAAGAGAAGCCCTCTGTCATAGTTACAGACCCATCTGTCAAAAACAAAGAACCAGACTCCTCTGCGGTACCCGCCAGACCTCTCAAAGTTCGAATCAAGACGGTCACTCCCACAGGTAACATCACTCGCACTGTTACCAGAGTAGCTGCTAAAGGAGCTGCAGGAGCAATTTCGAAGGGCCCTGATGGGTCTAAAATTCTAATAGGTCGAAAAGGGGTCAGCAGGGCTAAGAGACCTGCAGCAGCCATGTCCCAACATCTTCAGGACTCAAAGACTACAATGCTTCCAGTGTCTACCTTACAGGATGCCAGCTCAGCTATGCTCTTTGCAGCCAGCAAGGCCCAAAAAGTGGCCTATAGTGTCACAAAGACCTTAACTTCACCATCTCTTTCATCCTCATCCCCGTCCTCCTCCACCATCAATATTTGCTCCATCGGACAAAAAACAGTAGCGGTAGCTTCCACCAAACCAGCATCCATTGTAAACAGTCCCGGGGCTGTGATCTCCCGCAGCCAGTCGAGCCTGGTAGAGGCATTTAACAAGATTCTAAACAGTAAGAATCCACTTCCCAGCTACCAGCCTGACCTCTCCGTCCTGCCTCCTCCAGAGTGGGGACTTAGCGTCCCTGCTTCAGGATACCGCTGCCTGGAGTGTGGGGACGCGTTGCTTTGGAGCGCAGCCTGGCCCGCCACTATGATCGTCGCTCTTTGCGCATTGAGGTGACGTGTAACCTTTGCACGAAGCGGCTGGCCTTCTTTAACAAGTGCAGCCTGCTGTTGCACGCTCGTGAGCACAAGGAAAAGGGACTTGTCATGCAGTGCTCACACCTTGTCATGAGACCTGTCACTGTGGAACAGATGATTGGCCAACAGGATACTGTACCCATAGGTACACTCAGATACTATGTATAAATATAAATCTTAATTTTATGCTTTGTCCAAACATAGGCTAAGCAGTTTCTTGTGTCTTTATATCTTTGAATTGGACAAGATTACTCGACAAAAGTTGTTATGAACGTTTGTTTTAGTACTGCATTCAAAATCAGAAGGATGCTATTCAAAGGCAAACTATCCCTGCACAGACTACACTACCTGGATCAGGTGTGTTCAGTCAATCAGAAATTGGAAGAAAGGAGTATACTTGGTTGTCCCCCAATCCACCTTTATTTGTGATGGTGTCTTCCAGCTTCTAAATAACTGAAAAAAACAGATCCAGAAAAGTGGGTAGGACAGGTCTAGTTGAAAAACAGGCAGGCCAATAGCCCTGGGTTGCATTCTTAAATGTTTGTGAAGGAAATAATTAAGAGTATTTACTATACCAGCCATAACCAGACGTCATGTTTGCAAGAAAGAGGTGCAAGATAGATAGCACCTTCCTCAGAGTGTGTTACACGACCCTATGATGCAGCATAAATAGAACAATATGACAGGTAGATATATATATATATATATTTGTATTTTTACAGGCTGTGCTGTCTAGGGCTGTGTAAAAATACAGATACTATCAGAAACAATCACAATTTTTTTTGTATAATAGCGTATCGATTTCCTAACCTCTAGTATCGATATACATGTTTAAAATACATTTTAAACTGATTCACGTTTGTTATCATTTAATTAAAAACCACGATCATCATTAAGTCCTAGGATACGGGAACTAGTGACATGTGTAATCTCTCTTATTCTGTATTAAAAAAAACCTGTCGGGTTTAAAAAGGGTTAGTGTTTTTATAGGTAAACGTGTTATTTGGGGTTCTAGTGAGTAGGAAATGGCAGCTAACCGGACAAAGCATGTATCAGAAGAGATATTGGAAATTAGTTTTCTCCAAACAATAATTGCCTACCTTTCTTAATTTTTCTGCTTTCTTTTCTTTGTAAAACATATTTACAGGTATGATTTCTTCATCTACGTTGGCCTCCCCGTCCTTGCCTGCGTCCACCGATAACTGGTAATATCACAGCACAGTACCTGGAATTATTTTTGTGGCCTGCGTTAATGAATGAATTGTCTGTGATGCAATAGACCCTGGTGCATGAATTGTAAGGTTATAAAAGGCGTAGTTTATTTAAAATGTTATTTATATTTCTAAGTTGAAGAGATGCAGTTATTTAAAATGATATGCAGTCTTATAAAACATTTATTCACCTAAAATTAATAAAACATTTATTCACCCAACAGAAGGCTTGTTATAATAATGTATCCTGTGAAAGCAAAGACTGTTTTTCTGTTCATTTCAAAGTAAAATAAAAACTATTTTTTTTTTTAAATTGGCTGAATAATTGTATTCATTATTTCGGAGTTGATGCATAATATTTACATTGTGCATTCGGACCTAGAATTAAAAAATGTCTGTGCCACATTCTTCATTTTTCCCTGGTATATTTAATGGCCCAGTAGCCTCTGCTGCTTGTGTTTGCAGGTGTCCAGAGTGTAAGAACTGTTTTGGTTCAAAAGAGAAACTAGCCATGCACTTTCAGGACCCAGACCCCGCAGGCATTGACACAGTGAGTTATTACATCCCTCTAAGCGTATCGCTCATGCCATTAGCAATAAAAGCTAAGATGTTTACTTTAATAAATATGTTCATGCCCTGTATTGTTTGAATAGGTGTTTGCCAAGATTGTATCCTAAGTTCTCTGTGGGTGTGTGTGTGTTTAGTGCTGTATGCAGTGTTCTCCTCCAATGCCTCTGTGGAATCCCTGCAGTGCTGCTGCTCATCAGAGACTCCACCAGAAGCTTCACCCTTTTGTCTGCCCCGAGTGTGGACTCACCTGCCCGCTAAACGGTCTTAACACGCACGTGCGCCGAGCCTGCCTACATTACACACGTCAGCTGGGACACAGGTAACATAATAGCATACTAAATATAAAAACATGTTTATGGTTGCTGGTGCGTCTGCCGCAATCATTTTAAAACATTTGGAGCCTGTTTACACCTGATCGTTTTTTTTTTTCGGACGCGAAAGTTATCCTATCTTAAAAAGACCAGGTGTAAACACCCTCCAGAATGCATTCGAGATATAAATCAGAGCCCCTAAACCACTTCAGGAGGTGACCTGGGACGCATTTTAGACAAAAAAACTGGACAAGTCTAAATGCATCCATCTGTTCAAGCCGTATACGTCAGCGCTTGTCTGCTTCCACTCGGAAATACGTCACTCACTTTAACTGGCTTGTTAACTGGTGTAGCCTGACGGAGGTGAGCGAGACTCCTCACTTAATTGATTTGCAGGGTCACACAATGATATTCGGAGGTACGGTGCCCCATTCGCAAACATGATAGTCAGTCTTGTTCTGTAAAAGCAGCCAGCATTATATTTTTCAATCAGTGTTGACTCCAAACTATCATTCACATGTCTCGCTGGGTCTTAAAGTGCCTTTTGATGCGTAAGCAAACCCAAATAGAGCAAAGTAATGGTGAGTACCCATGTCCGGTCAGCGGAAAAATGTATTTGTATTTTGAGTGGAAGTTGATTTTGTGGGTCGGTCTGTCTGTCTGTCTGTCTGTCTGTCTCTCTGTCTATCTATCTATCTATCTACCTACCTACCCACCCACCCACCTATTAATGCCAACAACTATTAATTAATGTAAGACCGAGAATAAATAAGTAAATGTAGTTAATGTTAGTTTTTTTTTTCATTTTGAAAAATATGTAAAAATCTCCTGTTCCTGCTCGCTTAACAGCCATAAACTGTCGTTTCCTCACCAGCTTCCTCTTTCTCTTACTTTAAAGCAGTCACTCAGTTCACACAAGGAAAATGTTAAATGTTAGCGAGAGCTATGAAGTCCAAACGGAGTGGTTGTGTGTGAACTGTAACTAGTTTAAAAGGAAAGGAATAGTCTTGGACGTGCACATAGAGCCAAGATTTTCTACAAAAACACAGTAAAAGTCAATGTTAAAATTCTTTCAAATGTACTCTCACTTTGCTACCTTTAAATCTAGTCAAGTATTAAATAGATTCACGCTTCAAATTAATTTACATTTATGTCAGGTTGCAAAAATTTGTTTAGGTAATTTCGTTTTTTGGACCGGTTTATTTAACTACTTTAATCACAATAGTAAATTGCCTGACCTGTTAAACCTCCTGCCTTATAAACATGTCATAATTATTAAGTAACAACAAAAACAAGTCAGACAAAAACTTTTACAGTGAGACTTTATGATTTCACTGTGATAGTGCTGCAATAGCGCTTATCCACCGTACTTAAGCATTAAACCCAGTCATCAAACTAAAAACATTTCGACAGTGGTGTTTGTCTTACTGGCCACTCTGTCGGTCGGCATTTTACCCATGCAACTGTTGAACATGGCTTTCTGGTGTTTTTTTAAGCGCTAATACTGATACTGCTACCAGGCAGGTTCTGCACAATACCTAAGACGGCATAGCATCTAATAGAGTTGTTTAAAAAAAAAAGTTATAGTGTCAGGGACTGTCGAGCCCGAGGCCATTGTACAACGCCAAGTCACAGTGTATAATGCCAAGCTGATGCTTCCTCTGTCGGTTACTCTATTCTAGTTTTTGTGTCACATGACCAGAGTTTAATTAGCAAAAATTAAGTTAGAAATGCCTTATTGTACAAATATAATAAGCTGCACAACATATTGGTTCAGAATCTACATCCCAATGTGTGCATCTGCAATAGTTACATTACAGGTGATGTAATATCTGGTCAATAATATAATTCACTGCATTACACGTTCAGATCACATGTGATGTGTGGATTAATTCCAAGGTTTATTAATAGAGTGAAGTTTTAACATTTGTACATTGTTTTAAGTTCTTTACATTTCAGTAGTTTAAAGCATTCAGACACAAACAAACAATCACTTTTGTAGCTTGAACAAAGATTAACTGGACTAAATGTATATAATGAAGACTCTACTGTGCGATTTTACATTTAATTATTTAACAAAACCAGAAAAAACATGTATAATCTTTGTTCTATTGTATTTATCCATAATTATAATTATTGTGTTATATTTTATGCAGATTTACTCTATTAACAAATCCCTCTAATCATTAGAAAGTAATAAATTCTTTCCAAATGGAACTATTCAAATCATCTGGCAAAAATCTTTTATCAAATTGTAATATTTATCGCAGAAAAACGAAATATTCTAACGTCTGTTCTTTTAAATTTGTCCAGCCCTAATAGAAACCTTAGCTTAATTAGGCATATCATTTGGATGCTGAGAAGTAGCTATGACATTAATTACACTGTGTAACAGGAGAATGTTACAATAAATAAATTAATTAATAAATAAATCGATACAAGCTCTTTACTGGATGTTAAATTGATCCCATTTTTGCAATACAGTATATAAACTACAGTAGTTTCTATTGCATCCAGCAGTATGACCTACATTAAAATTCACACCTGACCTGTTTTATGATGATGTCACTCTCTGTTGACTGTTTCTTTCCATCCAGGTGTCCCTGCTGTCAGCTGGTGTTCGGAGGTGTAAATAGTCTAAACGCAGTCAAAAATCACATGCACACAGCTCATTCCGAAGTCTTCCATAAGTGCCCCTCATGCCCCATGGCCTTTAAATCTGCTTCCAGTGCAGATACTCACTGCAGCAGCCAGCACCCTCAACTCTCAGAGAAAACCAAGCAGTCCAAGTGAGTGTGTCCTAAAGTCGTTCCGGCTGTATGATTGTAATCTAGTATTGATCAAGTAAAGCAGACGTTTTTATTTTATTTTTATTATTAAACAGGGAGATATATAAATGTGTGATGTGCCGGACCGTTTTTACCCAAAAATCCCTGCTCAACGTCCATTTCGACACTCATCTCATGACGCAGAAGGTTAACGTGTTCAAATGTCCGGATTGCCACAAGCTGTTTATGCAAAGGATGCACCTCCTGGAACATGTGAAGGTTTGGAGCTGGTTTTATAATACTGGGAAATGATTGTCTGTTTTGAATGTTAACCCTTTTTACAATACGCTACAGAAACGGGATATTGATCATCACGAATCAATACGTTACCGCTGCAGGTACATATAAAAAAGCCAGGACATTATTGAGTTCTAGTGTGAGACAAGAAGTGCGTTTACATTCCGATTAATTAATTGTAATCATTTAATTACAAATTAAATTGCTCCATGTTAGAACAATTAAAATGAAATTGCAGGAAGGATTAAACCCTCTTCCGACCTGATCAACCGAATTGTTTTTCCACATATAACAAGTTCTTCGGATTTCTTTGAGTGTACGTCCTTCCACGTATGCCTGATCTTGATGTCATTTCTTGGAAAATAACGTCATTTTTTTGAATAAAGTATCATTTCTATCCCAGGTGGCTAAATTTCAGCAGCACAACCCCACACCGGTCCTTATTACAGACTTTCATTCATAGTTTTTGCTCTTTACAAAGGGAGGGGCAGGAAATCCAAGCTTTATAGCAAAGCATTACTAGCGAAAAGCTCAGCTTTCTACAGCAACAGTTTCCAGCAACAGCACGTAACTCACGCGCTCAGTGCTCACAACTAGAGTAATAAAGCGATTCAGCTCATATTTAGAGTATTAAAAATAGAAAATAAAACAGCGGCAGACAAGCTGTATTTATGTGCCAGAATTATTTAGATGGAAAGCATCAGCAGAATAAAAACAGATTTAAATAGATAACTTTTAATGTGAACTGTCAACCGGAATCTTTAATGATGAATCATCGGTAATGATCTTAATTGGAACGTCGAATAAAAGTTGCATGTGAACGGGCTGCTGTTAGGCGTATGTTAGCATAAGATTACACAGAGTTGATAATTGAGCCTCCTCGTTTTAAAGAGCTGAAAGGCTGCTGTAAGTTTAAACAGTTTTATTAAAAATATAAACACACACATTATATATATTATTTATATATATTATACCTATCTATAGATATATAGATAATAATTAAAATCATAGAAAATAAGCTTAGAGTTGATACATATTATGTCTAATATTTTACTCAAGCAGCACAAGAACCTCTTGCTGAGAGCGATGAGTCAAACTTGTTTGCTGAGAGCAGTTTTTTTCATCATCCCTACCAGCATCTTGTTCCACTTTTTTGAAGAAGCCAACAACAGGCAGCACTGGCATATCCCTCTACACACTCCAGTCCTTTCTGCACTCGTGTTTTTTAGCCACAGGCACATTTCAGACAGAATGTGAAAAGAAAGTCCAGCATTTCACATCCAGCTGTGGTTGAATAATTTATATGGAACATGCTGCAATACCTGACGGTTAAACACAACCATAACGAGAGATTTGCACATCAGCGCATGTTTTTCAAACGTTTTATTATTGTCTGAAATTTATTCTAATTCTGAATCACCCGTCACTTCCAGCACACTTTTCTGCCATCTTAACAAGAGCACTAATTATTGTCACCTGTTAGTAATTCTCCTAATCTCGCTGCACTCACTCACTGCTGGGGGTAAAAAATGATTATTTAACATTGTTGCTTTCGCATCATATTTAAGCGTCGACTAAGCAGTGCTTTATTTAGCTGTAGAACCGGTGAGAGAGAAAGAGAGAGAGTGTGTGTGTAGCGTGTGGAAACAGAAAAAAAAAATTTAAACGTGGACTTTAAAACTGCCCCTAATTTGGGTTTCGAACATTTGTTACAGTGAACAGAATTAATAAATATAAAAAATTCACTGTTGTTGCCCACCTGAGTTTGTGTCCACGTCATGCGCCTTTGCCACTTATTTAGTGACGACAGGTGAAAAAAACGAATCTGCCTGCTTACACTGCACACATTAATGCCCTATCAGATTTTTATACGATTTACATACAAATTAGGTCTGAATCCGATCTTAAAATATGGGAATTCATGTGTTTTTTACTTTTTACACTGTCAGAAGTCAAATCCGGTCTGTGCAACATTAGAATGATAGAATGATAGATAAGACAGAGACAATATGCTAAGATTGTAAGAAATGAATAGCGTACACCTCTGCTAACACGATCTGCATCGCTGTGGTGACAGACAACACTCGTAATATGGATGTGGCTGTGCGCGAGGCAGGATTTGAGCCGCACATCAAATGCTTCGCCTGATGTTCAAAATAATTTACTGTATAATAGTAATTATAACCTAAAGGAACTTGTGTTCAGGCTTCACACAAGAAGTCAGCAGCTTATCTGAAGGGCTCGGGGAAGATGGAGAGCTCCGACGGGGAGGAGTGGAGAAAAGAAGAAGACGGGGACGGAGAGGAATATCCAGGAGAGAAGAAGCGTTCTACTGCTCCCAACTCTCAAAGCTGGAGCTGCTCTGAGTGTCGGATAAGCTTCACGGACAAAGAGAGCTACATTACCCACATGGCCAAACGGCACAGAAAGGTCAGTGGAATCTTGGAAATTCAGGCAAAAGTGTGTGTGTGTGTGTATATCTTATAAGAGAATAGAGACTTGTAAGACATTGACATACCGTATTGTTTTGTTATGATGTCCAGGAGCTGAAGCGCTTCCCATGCAACCTGTGTGAAGGCTCCTTCTCTTCCTCCTCCAGTCTCAGACGCCACTTCCGGGTCAAACACAAAGGCGTCAAGAGATCTTTCTCATGCCAGTGAGTACAAGATGCCCAGAAAAAAAATTGCATACTACTTAAACGTAGGTACTACGTTTAAGTACTTCCCGACTGGTAAACAGTATGTTCTATATAGTATGGTTACGGTTAAGAGGAATGAAATTCGGACGGCACGTTGATACTGACACGTGACATACAACGTTACAACGGCACAAATTTAATGTTGGATAATGTTTCACATGGAGGATGTTATAGTTTTTAACAATTAAGCTACAAAGAACAATTTATTTTTCCTTAAACTACTTAAAGTATTTACGTGCATATGATAAGACGTCTCTTTCTCGCTGCCTTATGCGATAGTAAAGTGTCCATCTTATATGAAGTTCAAAATCCAGCCGGAAACAATAGGTCATTCGGGATATTTTTTGCATACTAAAGATTCGGATATACTATTGACCTTGCATACTTTATAGTGCGGAAGTATGTGATTTCCGACGAGGCCTCTTTCTGAGTATAACCAGGCCGCAGCAGCTCTTTAGAGTCACTCATGGAGTTCAAGATCATTTAGTAGTCGAGCAGTTAATTTTTGCATAAAAAAAAACCTCTTTGTGATCTTTAAGCTTTATTATGTATATGTGTGTGTGTGTGTGTGTGTGTGTGTGTGTGTGTGTGTGTGTGTGTGTGTGTTTGTGCCCGCAGGTTATGTACAGGAAGCAAAAAGAGTTTCAGCAGTAAGCTAGTGCTAGAAAAACATATGCAAATTCACCATGGAGGGCAACGAGCAGCAAGCAGTCAAAAACAGGTTAGAGCAACACATACACACACACACACTTAGTTTGTACATATAAAAATATGCGAATAGATTTGCATATAATTTGCATATCAATTTTGCCTTCCAAAAAAATAGTTTTAAATTTAAATTTAAGGTATATAATGATATTAGCACATTACTATAATGTTGGTACCCATACTGTAGAACTGCAATAAAAAGAGTATTAAAAAATCAGTTGGCATCAGATAAGAAAAAAAGAATGCTAATTGCACCAAAACATTTACAGTAAAACAAATAACATGAGATTATTTAGAAGAACCTTTACAGCAATAAACCCCTTTACTACCGGTTCATATCTCAAGTTGCTTCTGTGTAAAAATATCGATCCAGATAATTATCGTGATATATTTTTATTTTATCATGATATTATTATAACAGTGTATTAATACTCTAACCTCTAATATCGATATACATTAAAATCACATTTTACACCAACTTATTTTTACGTTAATGTTTAATTCAAATCCTCAGTGTGTTAAATGATTTCTGTCTTCGCTCCTGTAGATGGCGCTGATGCATACGCTCATTTTCTCAGAAGCAAACATGGCGGAAAAAATAATTTGTTGTATATGACATTTTTGAAGCGTGTTGCACTATATTGTGATATATTATATTGTGACCCATGTATCTTTATATGTATTATATCATGAGACCCTTAGAAATACACAGCCCTGATTATTTTCTGTTTTCCCAGACAGATAATTACACAGCACAGGCTTATAAATACTGCTTATAAATACTCCACCATGCAGGCGTGTAGAGGAAAGCAGATAACAGACAGCGAATACAACAAACTAGATACCTTAATTAATTGCTGCATTAATAGAATTATGTTAATTTAGCCTCAATTAAATACCTGTAATTGAAGGTTAATGTAACAACACAGACCAGGGCTATGTATTGGCAGGAGCCTCACGATAGGAAACATAACGCAATACATGGGTCACTATACAATAAATCACAATATATATAAATATATATATATATATATATATATATATATATATATATATATATTATATATATATATATATATAGATATTATAATGCAATACATCAATTTTTTTTTAAATTAAAACAACTCGCTAAAAATACGACAAATACAAAGCTGGTAGATGCCCTTATTTTTTTCCATCATAATTGCTTCTGAGATAACAGCTGTATGTGTCAGCGACATCTACAGGAGAAAGTCGTTTGATACCCACCGAGGGTTTTAATTAAATATTAACGTAAATGTAAACATAATTTAAATATGTATCAATGCTAGAACCTTAGAATTATTATTAAATAATATTATATTATTTATTTAATATCATAATATTAAATATATTTTGTCTAGAATTAGAATTGCTAGGTTTGGCAAATTAGACCAATTCTTTAATAATGATAATAGAAGGTTTCTAAGAATATTTAAGAAACAATTATGCTAAAATATATTGTTGTGCTCCTGTTCAAGAAAGCCGCATCGAAACAATAATTAAAAAAAACATATATTGATCTTAACATTTACGTTCTATTTTTATTAAAAAAAACAAGAATTTAGCATAAAATTAAGTTTTAAAAAACTGCAATACTGTAAAGTAATTTTCTAAGCATCATTACTAATTCTATAAAGTATATTAGTATAAATACTAATAAAGTAAATAGCCCAAACATTTTTTCTATCTGCTCTGAAACACATGAACCATAAAACCTGGTTTCTGTCCGGATTTCTCACTGGTTGCAGAGGAGTTCCCGCTTCACCGACGCTGCTGATAGCTCCTCTGAACAAGATGGAACTCTTACTGCGACTGCAGAGGAAAACACCACAAATCATTTCAGCTTGGCACGAAACGGCAAAGAAACCGCTCAGGATCAGGACACTGAGGTTTTCCGATGCATGCCATGCGGCTTGGTGTGTGAAGACAGGGAGGAGTTTCTACGCCATATCCAGAGTCACCGTGGCGAAGGCGGTAAAGGTGTGCAGTGCCAGCAGTGCGGTGCA
Organism: Bagarius yarrelli; assembly: GCA_005784505.1. Classification (NCBI taxonomy): domain Eukaryota; kingdom Metazoa; phylum Chordata; class Actinopteri; order Siluriformes; family Sisoridae; genus Bagarius; species Bagarius yarrelli. Next base: position 438,475 of record VCAZ01000180.1, on the reverse strand, counting down.
TGCTTTGCATCAAGCTCCTCTCTCGCCCGCCATCGTTTCATCAGTCATCGAGTGCGAGACGGACCCGAGCCTGAGAATTCGAGCCACGATGCAGAGGAGGAGGCGGAGTCTCCAGGGTCACCGACTACCGCAGAAGAGAACGGCAGACTTAGCTGCAAAGTGTGTGGACGTCACTTCAGTAAAGCCGCTGATCTTAACACACATTTCCGCACTCATGGCATGGCTTTTATCAACACCTACAAAGCAGAGAAGCCGGTTTGAGGTACAGATTTTGCTGAATGAAGCTCCGGTTGAAAATGTGAAGTCCTGCTGTGCTGAGTTTGAATTGTGTATGTGCCTTAATCAATCTGCACCCATATTTTCAATAACAAGGTGAAGTGCATGCTCTAGATTGTCGAAGGTTTGTGGACACCTGACTATCACAAACGTCTTCTTTTAAATCTACTTCCAATTTTGCTGTTAGATTAATCACCAGTCTTCTAGTAAGGATTTTTACAACAATTTGGAGCCTGAATGTGAGATGTGTTGATTCAGTCACGATAGTATTAGTGAGATCAGGCACTAGCTTTAGATGAAGAGGTATGGGGTGCAGTGGGGTGTTCTAGTTTACGTTAACATTCACAGCATTTTGCAGACATCCTTATCCAGAGCGGCTTACATTTACCTCACTTATACAACTGAGCAATTGAGGGTTGAGGGCCTTGCTCAGGGGCCCAACAGTGGTGCCTTGATGGAGCTGGGAATTGAGCCTACAATCCTCGGGTTGGTAGACCAACACCTTAACCATTAGCCACCACTTCAATCCCAAAGGTGTTCAGTGGGGTCAAAGACACGCCATGTCTTAATGGAGTGCAGGGGTTTTGTGCACAAGGACGTTGTCATGCTGGAACAGTGTTTGTGTCTGTTAGTTTCAGACAAGGAATAATGTGATAACATACAGAGACGTTCTAGAAAACTGTGTGCTTTTAAATTTGTAGCAACAGTTTGGAGAGGAAACACATGTGGATCTGGATGGTGAGGTGACTACAAACTTTAAGCAATATAGTGTATGTATTAACCCGCCTTGAACTTTTCCTAGGGTTTGTAGTGTTACAACTTAAAACTGGATTGGATTGGATTGGATTGGAAAATACACACACAATAGGGTTATAGAATGTAAAAAATACCCCTCGTTTTAAATTACATAATATTAAATGAATGAAAAGATAATCACACTATTATAAGAAATAAAACAGAAATCTAAATCAGATCAGCTGTTTCTCAAAGTTTTCCTTACAGCTTGTTGATTGCAACTCACTACCAAAGCTGTGATTTCCAAACAAAATCGATCAGGAAAGACGTAAATGGTCATTTTTAACACATACAGTATTACCAAAAATAGAAATTAGGGACTGCATGTTATTAAAAAAAAACAGGCATCTGCAATAAATATTGCAATATAATTTTTTTTACCAGATGACCTGAATAGCTGTATTTGGAAAGATTTCATTATATAAGGAAGCAAAATTGTATAAAAATAACACACTAATGATCCTCATAGATAAATACAACACAACAAAGCTGTCAATGCAATAAACAGTGATTAATATTTTTCAGGAGATTCAGATACAGAATTGAATAATTAACTATAAAATCACACTGTATAGACTTAACCGTATAAATTAAAGCCAATTAATCTTTGTTAAAGCTACAAAAGTGATTGTTTTTTTTTTTGTGCCTAGAATTAGTTTGAAATGTTTACACAGTAACAGACCTTAAAACCAACGATAAACTTTCACTCTATTATTAAACTTACAAAAATCACATGTAAACTCTGATGTCAAACAATAATCCCCGCTCGACATTCCACATCCTGTAATGTGACTATTGCAGATGTAGGCATTGTGATGGCGATGCTGAAACGATATATTGTGCAGCCGTAATAGAAACTGTACATTTTCCTTTTATTGTTTACTCAAATTAGGGGGATGCAAAAATAACAACAAAAGCTACTACATCTAGTACCTTTTTAATGACAGCATCAAGTCTTCTACGAATAAAATGAACAACTTGGCGACATTTTGCAACATCTTTCTTTTTCCATTCTTCATTAATGAAAAACAGTCACCCCAGTTTGGCTTTCTACATCTCAAAACAACTGCAGTGAAGTTACAATTTTTCCAACACTTCTCATCAGAAGATGTTCCTGTTAAGATTTTAACGTACCTTTTGCTACAGTATTCTGACTGATAAGGAAAGCTTTGCTGATCTTCTTGTAGCCTTTACCTTTCTGGTGTAAAGAAATGATTTTCTTTCTCAGGTCTTGTGACATTTGAGTAAAAGGTTATATGAAAAGTTATATAACTAACCTTACTTTCATGTTATAAATTAAACACGTTAGTCTTGTCAATATTTTAGTAATAGTTTTTGTGTTTATCATCCGTGTAAAACTAAAAGAAATGAGTGATAAGCAAGTTCTTTTGATGCTAAAGTAAAAAAAAAATCGGTCAGTGCATTCGGCTAAGCAGTGAGCAAAAACAAGAGTACTTTAATACTTTAAGGGTCAGGACCATGCTTTTTTTTTCATGAGGGTCTTTAAAAACTCTAGAAAGCTGAGAAATTTTTATTAAAATCAGACGACACTAAAAATAATAAATGAGTAATTAGTTAATAATTAGCTAATTATTCCAGTATTATGAGCTTTGATGTGTAAATCCGTTACATACTGTATGTTCTCTAGAAAATCTATGTCTGTTTCAAGGTTGTAACACTACAAAAAAGGTAGAAAAGTTCATGCTTCAGCCTTATTTTCTGTGCAGGATTTGGACTCAACTAAACTTGACTTTTAGTTCTATCAGTTCAACCCGCTGAGCCTTTGCCATAACTATTTACAGCTACTCGGTTCCCTGTAAATAGGGACCTTATTTAATGTTGTTATCTTGAAAATCTTGCTCTATTTTAAGATTGTCAAATCCATATGAAAAACTTCTTTATTTGTGCGTTCACAATATATGTAATCATCGTAGTAGACTTTAGGACGAGCATTTAAAATGATGGCCTTTTTATATTGAGACGATTTAAATGGACTTTACTTCAGAGTGTACTTACTATTTTTATATGTTAAAGCTATAGAAGCCATTAAAAACGCTGGTGTGGGGGTTACTGATAAAGAATAATGTAAGTATATCGTTTAGTTTTTTTAAAAATCATTCTTTTTGGGCTTCTTGAATTTCTATAGATGGGAAATTTTTTACAGCAGGAATCACTTTATTCGTGAAATGTTGATAAAAGAATTTATAAAAAGAAATTGTGGTATTGATAACATCGGGTATGGTAACGCTCGATTTGATCGACTTTAAGACAGTTAACATGGACTACGTAGCGAATTACAGATGTGCTTTGGAGTTGCTATCAATACCACATCTTTATGGGGATGGCAAGAAAATACATGACACGTTATGTTTTTGTCATAAATGAAAAAACATGAAAAAAAATCAAGGACTTAAGCAAATCTAAATGAATACTAACCAAATAAAACATTTCATTATAGCGACAGCTATAACTGTAAATCAGAGACTAGGCAATGCGTCTGAATGGAACTGTAGTGAACAATCGAATGCCTCAGATTAATCACACTTATAAGGGAAGAATGTTTAGCGATGAAAGCAAGTTAACATTTTCCATTTCTGCGTTCTCTGTGTACATTTGGTTTTAACTCATTTTCATAGTCCTGATCTAACAGGCCTCGCTGAGAAATATCTTGTTTGTTACAGTCACTATTTTTTCCTGATTGAAAAAAATACATATACAATTACGTTTAGTATTCAAACCACCCTGTTTAGGGACTTAATTAATTGTATAACTTTTATTCCTCAGTTTGTTGGTGATTGTAAATAAAAAAATCATTAGACACATTCATTTTCTATTGCATTTTAATTTATTTTGATTTATTTCCCTAAAATTATATTATAAATGATACATTTCCAGGATATGAAATGAGAACATTCATTTGTAAAAACTAAACATTCAAGTACCAAGTCTCTTCCAGGGCTCAAAATAAATCTGGTACCAAAAATATATTTTATATATATATATATATATATATACTATTATTACATCTTTATTATATTATTTTTTGTTTTTAAAGCGGACTGTTATATATATTTATGTAAATAACAGAGAAACAATAGAAAGTATCTTGATGTCTGTAAACGTTAGTGAGGTCTGCCTCTATTCTTATCTAACGCCATTCTTTAATTCATTTTTTATAAATAATAATATTTTACCATACATTAGGCCCAATTTGAATCAAATTGCCACATGATCACTCATCCAGACTGAACTTTAAATAGTTTATAACAACTAACTGTAAAAGTGCATGTTAACAAATAAACAGCCAGTGCTAATATATTTTTTTTATTCAGGTGGATTCATTGCTCTTATAGTGTTAAACAGGCCATATTAAGAAAATCAATTAAAGGTTAATGAATTCGCTGGTTTATCTATGTGGGATATTAAGCTACTATTCCCAGCTAGCTTTTTTTAGCGAATATATCCCAACATCAGCAATGCAAGCGGTTGCAGGAGAACTGAGAACCCCAGCATGATTTGTTTTGGTGCCCCTGGATGAGAGAGAGAGAGAGAGAGAAAGATGAGCAAGAATCAAAATTAATCTGGTCACAAATTTCATTAGCAAATAACTTAAGACCATCAATGTGCAGACTTGGAGACAGTTTGCATAGTCAAACTATCTACAATTTAATGATGAGGTTAAATGTGTAGGTGTGTCCGATTTAAGATTAAGATTGTGGTATCATACAATAAGAATAGACATTGTAAGTAGTAGAATATTTGTTAGAGCTACTTCAAAGAAGAACAACACGGAGCTAAAGACTAGAGAATAAATTCTCCTAGCAACTTAAAGTGCATGTGTACCACCTGATGGAAACAGTGCAAATAGACAATACAAACATCACTCCAGACAGTACAAGTAGACAAAACAAAACTCACTATACAGGTACATTAAATAGCACCGGCCGGATTATAAGATATGTTGTGCAAATAGAGAAAAAAATTGTGCATTTGACAGACGCCCTTATCCAGAGCGACTGGCATTTCATTTATACAACTAAGCAATTTAGGGGCAAGGGCCTTGTTTATGGGTCCAACAGTGGTAACTTGGTGGTGCTGAGAATAAAACCCACAATCTTCTGGGTAGCAGTCCTGACACTTTAACCATTACCTTTTCTACCTGATCACCCCAAAGATATAGATCTTTGTGGTTTTATTGCTATTATTCTTGTATGTCACTGATATAAAGTTAGAGTTATAGATTAAAGAGACTTTATTAAATAAAAAATATAATCAATTTTTTTTTTTTTTTTAGATGTTTAAAAACAAACATTTGGGAATATTTTGTGAAATTTCTCCAAAATTCCATAAACAAGAAAATTTTATTTTTACGAATGACTTGTTTATGAATTGATTTTTGTTTATAACTAAAGGTAAGAATTTTATAGTATGTTGATTTTTATAAAGAAAAAAAATACCAATCCAAATTCATTTTTTATTGTGGTACGTGACTGTATAATTGTACTCTGATACATTCTTAAGAATATTTGTAACTTACTACAATAAAAGTACTGATGTTTTGTTCACGAACGATTTACTCGGGAGAGCAGTTCCTTCATTTTTATGTATTGTATATCATAACGATGCTTCACAGGCATATTAGGAATCAGTGACATAATACGATGGTGCTGAATGGGTGGAGCAGAGGCGCCCCGGGTGTGTGGCCGGGGCGTTGTAATCAGGCTTAAGATGATTCTAAGGGCCCATGCACTTTGGGGCTCCCATAAACCTGCGTCATTAGTACACATATTATTATTGCACATATTATCCAAAATTGTTAGCGGTGCCCGTGTAGTGGAGTGAAATTGTCTCGATGTGGACATGATTTTACAGAAATGTTAATAAAACAACTTTCTCTCAAAATAATTATATGTGTAGGTCATAAAGTTTACCCACAATACCCAGGGGGGACCTACCTGGGCTTTAAGGTGTAAATTACTAGTGTAATTTCACCATAATAGTAATTTCTTAAAATTTTTTAATATGTATTAGTTTGGATGACTATTTACTGAAATAAAGTTTAACAAACAGGGATATACAGTATTACTTTTAATTTTAGCCGGATTGCTTTCTGGTTTTTATTGGTTTCTTTGCTCAGTTTGCTATTTGGCATCATTGCACGAATGATGTAATTGAAACAATATTACTGTATTTGTGTGTGTGTGTGTGTTTTTTTTAAGTTGTGTATTTACAGCTTGCATTATTGGTTAACATACCTCCTTTCTGTGGCACTGTGGTTGTGGGTTCCAGGGTTTTTTCCACCAGGCCCACTGCTTCATCCACAGCTGCTCTCTGCTCTGCTGTCAGTGCGGCGCGTTGAGTTGGTGTTAAGGCTGCTGCATTGTCAGGACCCAAAGCTTTCAGCTGGCTCGCTGACAGTGACTGCTCAGAACAATTAATAATAATAATAATAATAATAATACATTTAAATTGGACATTATCTTTTAGACACGCTAAGACAAATGTCCATTTTTGGAGGCCTTATAACTGTAATTATGTAAATAAATCTAAGGCCATCAGTTTGTACAAGCTGCTTCAAGTGCAACATACATTATATGGACAAAAGTACCGGTCCACCTGACTATATATTCCAGATTTAATCTTACTCTTACTCCTACAGGAACCTTCACACTTCTGGAAGTGTTGGTTGTTGGATTTACCCATCCCTCATTACCCAGTGTGATAGAAAAACTTTATGTTATGGCTTATTCTTTTCAATGTTTTACACATATTCTTATACATGGATTTCTATCCTTTTCCATGTCTTCATCTAACACATGAAGATGTGCAAAGGACGAATGCGTGCTTAGTGCAACAAGAAGAAGATAAAGAAGTTCTTACTGGAACCTGGGTTTTTGTTTTAGCAGATAACACAACGGCCCCCTAACTGAAACAGTGCACACTCATAAAGAGCTTGACGGAGCTTGACTCCTCAATGACAGAGGCATCATTGGATTTCCAATAAAAACTTTGCTCTCTTATTATTCTGATCTCAAACTCATTTCATTTTATTTGTTTGTCTTTCCACGACACCAGTAACATATTTTTTTAGGAGCATCTGCACTTTACTTCACTAGATTTATTACTTACTACAAGAAAAGTTGCGATGTGTCGTTTATGAATGAGTTCTTCATTTTGAACGAATCCCTAATTTGACTCAAGTGGTCACAAAAAGCGATTCATTCATTTTTATTGCATTCACATGCAAAACATACTCTATTGTACGGAAAACAACAACGATACGAGTCTTCGGGTCACCTTTATTTATTTCTATAGCGCTTTTTAAAGTTGTTCAAGTTGTTCGTTTGAAGTTGTTCTTGGTTTGTTTGTTTTAGCTGTTCTTGTTGTGTTGTTCGTTTGTTTGTTTATCATGTGACCAGATTCAGGCTTGTTAGCTTACAGTCATTAGCTCTGTCACATTTGCAAGAGATTTTCGGGGGACAGCTTTATACAAATAATTTAAATGATTTAATTAAAATGTAATGTAAATTATAAATGTATATTGAAAATAAATTTATATTGAAATTAAACTGTTACATTAAATACATTATTACATTAGTAGTAGTAAAAAAAAGTTTTTTTAATTTTGGCTTTTCTATTTTGCATTGACTTGTACTTTAACTTCCGATCTTATTTATATTATAAATATTGTATAAAATATATAAATACAATATTACAATATTTTACATAGTGACTTCAACTTCTACCAAAGTCATTTTTCAGTTAAATAACTCTACTTTTAAGTGAGCTTTTAGGTATTTCCTACACCTTTACAGCCAGAATACTATTAACGAGTTCAGACGCCAACGTCAGGTGCGGAAGCCACTCACCATGAGACGATCAGGAGGGATAAGAGAGATGGCAGACTGACGGATATATGACAGAACTGAGGAGTTTAATTGTCCCAACTCTGTAGCATTCAGGCCAGCTGCACACAGAAAGGGTGAATAATCAAAAATATATATATATATATTGCATATAAAAATAAAACATTGTGACATACTAATAATTACCACACCTAACTTTCCTAAAGGCAATTAAATGGACTTACAGAATCTAATTTCCAACCATTTAGACTTTAGACCAAAGTCCCTAAGGAACTATCTTGTCTCAGGAAACTTCATTGGGTAATTACAATCAAGTTATTTACTGTTCGGAAAACAGACCAATTATGTTGCCCAGGAGACTGACGTCAGCTTCACTCCAGCTTTTTGGGTCACCGAATACAGCAACAGCTTTTTTCTTCAAAGACTCCATGGCACTCAAATGACAGGAGGCCCGGCCTACATCTCCTACAGCATCCCTGATCCACAGCCAAACAGACCTCCGTATCAGCACTGCCTGATAACCAATATTGAGTATGTTGTATTCAGAAATGATGCTAAAATCTTACCTGAATTCTGTACTATTGAGTTGCTCTGTTTCAATAGGCTGCAAGCCGCAGACAAACTGGCCCAGACCGGCCATATCAAGTGCGCTCAGTTTCGCCATATTCATTCCAGTTCTGGTTACAAAACCCCGGAAGATGGCTTCCTTCTGCAGGAACCGCAACATTGAGGTCGATGTTAGTTTTAACATTCTCCTAAAAAGTGTTCGGTGTTTCAATGTACCCACATGTGTGTATGCTACTGTATATAGAAAGCTACTGCTACTGGTAGTGTGACTACAGCTTGCAGCATGGTGTGTGTTACCTGAGTTTGGGTCCATTGGCAGACAGACAGAAGTTCCAAAGTATCCAGTGAGGTAATGTTAAGATTTTGAAGCTGGTTGGCATCAAATCCTTGACAGACACAACCCAACTCTATGACATTAGACTCGTTAAGCGTTGATAAATCACCCGAGACCTGCAAAGTAACCAATAAAATCTTTAATACACTGATCTTTAAGCATTAACTTATTTGGAATATGCTCCGTTTGTGATCTGGTAATAATAGATGATTGAATATAGTCTATACAGCACAATAATCTACATACAGTACAGCGCTGACTGATCTATTAAATAACTCTTAAAATCTTGTGTGTGTGTGTGTGTATTTGAATGACTGTACGTACCTCTATAGCTTTAGCTTTCAGCGCTGCCAGTTGTTCTGTACTATAGTTACGTATCTCGCCCAGAAAAGACACAGCATCTTTGAAAGTTTGGGCCGACATGCTGGACAGCTGAGCAGGACTCCAGAACACATTTCCATTTTTTAGATCCTCGATCATTGACAGTGTGGGTACTAGTGCTGAAGTATTCACAGAGGATGATAAGAAGACAATAATTAATGAATTTTAAATGCATAATATTCTGAAAATGCAATGATAACACACACAGACATGAAAGTTGTATAAATGTGGTTATTCGGATTCAGCTTGAGTAAAGTTTTCTAATTTATTTATTTTTTGGCATATTTTTTCTATTCCATACTGTATGAACCCACTTTCTCTTCTGCGCCTCTGCTGGGTGGTTGTAGTTGCCAGCTGAAAGAGTTTGCGTCTGAGGGCTGAAAAATCAGGCCAGACTCGGAACTCCTCTGGGACCGGACCTGCATCCTGAGATGCCATGCTGAGTTGCAGATCTGACAAAGATTTCTTCAGCCAGCTCTACAGATGAGAGGTAAGTGTATGGGTTAAATAATTTCAACGGTAAATACAGAATATGAGCATAGCCTATATCGCAAAAAGTTTGTGGACACCTGACCATCAGATGCATATGTGTTTGCTACAAATTTGAAATCTAGTTGTCTAGTATGTTGTCTAGAATGTCTTTGTGGCGATTAATAAAAAACTAAAAACGCAGCATTTTTCTTCTTTTCAAAGCAGCTGGTTGCTTGCGCTCTGTATGTTCCAAAATTCAACAATATATATATTAAATGAAACAGATCTTTGGGGACCACAGCGCCTGGGCCCTTGGAATCATCATAACTTCCCCCCAAAGAAGCGCCCCTGTTTCAGCATAACAATATCAAAGCCCAAGAGTTCCATAAAGACATGGTGTGTCTTTGGGATGAACTGGAACGCAAACAGGACTACAAAACTCCTCACCTGAAGTTAGTGCCTGATCCCACTAATACTATTGTAGATGAATGAACACATCTCTCACATTCAAGCTCTAAACTGTAGCGGAACTCCTTACTAGAAGAGTGGAGTTTAATCTAACAGCACAATAGGAAGTTAATCACATATATTTGTGGTGGTCAGGTGTCCACAAACTTTTGACAATATCGTATATCAACAAACAAGAAAGAAGTAAAATGTGTAATAGTCAATTCTTTATATATATATGAAAGCTTTTTATTTATGCTATGCTATGTAGCCAAAAAACTTACCAGTACACCTTACATAAGTGTCTTTCCCAAACAAGTTAAAAGCACACAGTAGTCATTTACTAGAACTCATAGACTCAAACGCTGTTCCAGCATGACAATGTTCCTGTGGCCAAATCACCTGAGCCCCATAAGGCTATGCTGTGTTCTTGTTGAAGTGATAGAACTGGAGTGTCCTGTAGAGAACCCTGACTCTGACTGAACCCCATTGAACCCCAGGAACACCGCCTGAACTCCAGAGCTTCCTACCTAAACATTATTGTCTGATCTGTAGGGTGTAAAAGTGAGACTAAATCTGGAGATTTAATAATTAATAATTAATATTTTTTTTAAATGTTGGTTTGCAAAGAATGTGAAAAACACTTATTGCTTATTGTAAAATAGTTTTTTTGATAATTTAACAAAAGCAAAGGTGTACTGTGAAGTTTCAGTCAGGGCCTGCCGTAAGCAACCTTAAACTACAGCTTACACATCCCTGTTACAGCTAACGCAGACTTTAATACGGAGCTCGGAGCCTTGGTGTTTGAGAGCTGCCTTGATGTGAAACTGTTCAGACTGTCAAAGCCAAAATCATTCCATGGTCCCTTTACTTGTATTAGTGAATCCAGTTTGGGTGACTTGCTTTCTCAGTTATTTTCCTTTTGTTTAAAAATGGTTTTCAGTAGATCGGTAACAAGATCTGGTGTGAATCTCATTTCGTTTTCGTTGAGTTTCACTGTCACTCCTTGGAAATTCCTGAGTCTGGACGTAGCACTGGGTACGTCACTAGACCCAGAGAGTGGGCTGTCACTGAATGTCAAAATGTGATTGTCTGATGATTATTTCACGAATCTTTGTTACAAATCAGATTCAGCAAAATGTATAGTGCTGCCCCAGACCATAAAAATGATAACTAAATAATCAGGACAAAACATTTTTCACACAAATGTATTTTTTATAGGTCTAACATACAAGGCTTACAAGAAGGTAAAATGAGACCAGTACTCACCTTAAAAGGTAACGCCTCAAGGGCAGCGTCATTCAGTAAAATGAGGGGTCCCAGGGATTGTATGACATCCTCTGACCAATTAGCTGGGGATCTAGATAAAATGACAGAGAGAAGTTTTCATTAAGACATAACAATAACGTTAATAACAATAATGACAAGCCACAGTAAGACACCACTCACTATAGCAAAGCGTCACACTTTTGGTGGGGGTTGATTTATAGTTCACCACCCTTGTATCACCTTTGTATCAGTAGTATAACAAATATTAAACAGTCTTTATTTAATCACTGCATACTTTTGGTTAGTACCAGTGAACTGCTGTCTTGCATTGATGAAATTGACAATGGCAATGACAAGGGTTAGCGGACAGAACAGTTAATTTGGACAACACATTTGTATGGTATTGGGACAACTGGCCATGACATTCATGAGTGTTTTTTTCGCTCAGTTTTGCTTCTATAATAACTTATATTAGGGTGCTGTCGGTATTCCAATTAATCCCAAAGGAGTTTTGTGGGGTTGAGTCAGTCAGTCAAGGTCTTCTGTTTCAACTATAATGCACCTTGTCTTCATGAAGCTCAGAGGTTTTGTGCACAGGGGTATTGCCATGCTGGAAAAGTGTTTGGGATCTTTAGATCCATTAAAGGAATAAATGTAAAGCTACAAGATACTAAACTATTCTAGAAAACTGTGTACCTCCAAATGTGTGGCAACAGTTTGGGAAAAGAAGACGAGGCCTTGCTGGTCCTTACGGCCCACCACTGAAAAAGTATTAAACCTGTTTGTTTTACATTTGCAGCGTTTGGCAGACGTATCCAGAGCGACTTACAATATTCCTTGTTATACAACTGAGCAATTGGGGGTTAAGGGCCTTGCTCAGGGGCCCAACAGTGGTGGCTTGGTCGACCTGGGAATAGAACCCACAACCTTCGGGTTGGTAATCCAACACCTTAACCATGAGAGCCACCATGAGCCAACAAGTTTTTTTTTAACCAAGTTCCCTGTTATGGGCTTCCCTGCATTTTTTCAAATTTCTGAGTTTATTCCCATTAATTTACATAGTTTTCCATGAAACGTTACCAGTCTTTAATATATCTGGAATTTTGCAACCCTGCTTCTAGCCCTAAATTACGTTAGCTTTCATAAAAATCAGCCATATTAACCACACCTAATGGGTCGCAAAGTCACTAGGTAGGCTATAATCTACAGTCGCAACCTGCTGCTACAACCTTTTTACAGCATGTTACAAACAAGAGAGCCATGAAAAAGTCTATAGAAAGAGAAGTCTGTAAGGAAGGGGACTACGCTACCCATAGCCTTTATTCAGCAGAGTAAACAGGGATTCTCTGGAGGCCCGGGGAATGTATCTGCAGGAAACCAGAGCCTGCACAGTGACGTTCAGGACATCTGGGTTCAGAGACGAGATCCATGATGGGTCCATTTCACACACAAGTGGACCCAAAGATAAGATTTCTGCTGCAGACACTTCAGATGCAGCCTTCCCCTAAGGAGATATGAGCAGTGGAGGTGAGGTTAGTGCGTGTTCTAAATGTTTAAAAAAATCCTATACTAAATGTAGGTTTAAAATTAAGGTATCTTTCTAAAATCATCTCAGGAAGGTGGACATTTTAAATATAAAGAGGTCATAAACTGAGAAATCAAAATTCCCTTGATCTTTTGACATATAAAAGGGCATTGTGCTATAAAAACATACTTTAAGTAATAAAACTTTATTTTTACTCCAAAAACAGCTTCTATTGTAGTTAGTACAGGTTTCTGAACGTTCTACTCCGATGTAATAGGATGGATAAGCTCCGCCTGGTTCGACGTAACAGTTTGTTTAGCCCCGCCCACCAATTCACACATTCACGGGATGGATAAATAACGAGATGGCTCTGGAGACAAGACGCTTCGCAGTTTCAAATTGTGAACAAACACAGTCTTTGCATAACCTTCTGTTACATCCCAACATTAGAAAACTGTGGATTAGCTTTATTTTTAAGGACGTTCCAGACTGCGTCAGTAAAAGCTAAACCAGGCATAATTTAACGCTGGATTTGCAGATATGAAAAACTAAAATTATGTGATCAAAACTATTGGCCAATCATAGCAGTGGGCGTTTACTTCTGAGACAACAATTCACACTAAATGTTCTTATAAGAGGGAGTTAAAAAACAGGACAGAAATTTACATATTAGCTTTAAATTATGTTGGTTTTTGATGTAGAAATCTTGAAAAGATTATAAGTGGACCTCCATGACCACTTTAAGAAGTGCTGTTTAACGGAAAACTGCTTTGAGACAATGTTTATTGTTAAATTGCTATACAAAGACAATTAAATAAATTAAAAATTTAGCATTTCAGAGATGTTCTCAATCTTTTATGACAAATTTTGCTTTAGATGCCCATATGTTTAAAACTGTTAGAGAGAGAGAGAGAGAGAGAGAGAGAGAAAGCAAGAGAGCGACACAAATCATCCTTGTCTTTACCAACTTCAACTACGGTATCTGAAAAAATGTCTGATGGTTGTGACCATGTGGGGACATTTGTATGGTCCCCATTTTTTTTTTTTCACCGAACAACTTTTATTAAAAATACAAAAGCCAGGTTAGATATAGACATAGCATTAATTAGGATTAATATTTGTATTAATAGCTGTCCTCAGTTATAAGAATAAGAAAAGCATGTGTGTGTGTGTGTGTGTGTGTGTTACCAGGCAGCTAAGGGCTTTTTTCTTAAGTTCCTGGCGTGTTGGTGCACTGTTGGGTAGGGATGAGAGATTGGCTTGACTTATCTTCTCCAGGAAAGAAGAACACAAGGAGGCTGGAAGACTCTGAATCGCCTGAACTCTGTAAGGTGTTTAAAATATTAAGAGTTATGTGTTTAGGAGTGTAAACTTGTGTGTGCGTTTTTATTTCTAGTATAGTTCAAGCATAGTGTTAGTAATCTTATTAAAAGAATATGCGTAGGAATATTACGGTAAGTGGATAAACAGAAGAGGCGGAATGGCCTGGAGCTCTGATTTGCTGATGTTTGCGAAATATCCAAGTCTTTGCTTTTCCAGACTCTGGAACAGTTTTTTAGCCATGCAGCGCACCTGGTGGAGGTGATGGAGAGGACTGAATCAATGTGGAGGGAAAAAAAACCCCGACAGCTTTGTATTTGTAAAAAAAAAGAAAATCCCCTCACCTGTGTCCTAGAGAGCAGGTTAAAAGACTTAGCAAGTGTTTGAGTCGATTCCAGTGTATCGGTTTGAGCAATGCTATCGATCATATCGCAGGTCACGCCTTGAACGGCCTGGCCCAGCTTTCTGTCAAGAAACGTAGTGTTAGCTTCTCTAGTGGATTCTTTTTTGTTTACACTTTTTAATTTTATTTATTTTTGTTTTAGCTCACTTTATCTGTTCGGGTTTGAGTCCGCTGCCTACAATCTTCTTTACGAGGAACACAGACTGCAAAAAAACCCCCCAAAAAACCTAAACTTTAAATTTTTATTTTATTTTACACTTATTGATCACACAATCATGCACAGACTCACAGGAAGTGAAATACTTTCTTTTTAACTGTTCAAAAACATTAAATAAAACAATAAATAGAATTTAACTGTGTAGAAAAAAAATGGGAAAATATAGTTTAAATGTATATACATTCTGATTTGTATGATGCAAATATGAATATAATGAGATAAATATAATATTTCCACAATGATTAATGATAAAGATCAGAAGAAAGAATGAATAAATGACAAAAGGTGTCTGTGATGTTTCACAGTTTCCCAATAAAAAGTGGACCTACCGGAATAAAAATTTGTGTTTTTTACCTGTGCGCTGGACCAACTGCGTCCCTCCAGCTGGTCCAGAGAATTCAGGTTTGCTTTTTCAAGAATGGAGAGAGACAGAGAGGAGATAAGAGCGTCTGGAACTTCCTTTACTAAATAACTTGCGTTGGCGTCGGCACGCATCTGAAAAAGAGAAATAACTTAATGGTTTGGATTCTAACCCTCCTGCTTCTTCTTCCCCATTATGTTTTTCCATGGTGAAAATATATCTGTTTTTATTCTTACCCCCACAAGCAAAGCCTTTTTCTGTAATGAAGACAACCTCTCACTTATATTTTTCAAGCCCTCGCTTCCCAGCAGTCCTTGTGCTTTGACATTTTTAAGCAGGTCACTGTCCACGCCTCTTATCATTGAGCCCAGGGATAATAATTTCTCACCATTAATGTCCTACCAAAAAGAAAGGAATTTTGTTAACAATTTTGTTACATCATTCAGCAGACACCCTTATCCAGAGTACTTTGAGTTTAAGCTCAATACTGGTACGCTAGAACACAAAACAAAATGTAAAAAGCCACAAAAACTGTTAAAAAGACCAGTGCCAGGTATTTGAGAAAGTGCTTGTTCTTCAATCTTCACTTGAGGACCGCCAATGTCTGTTCTGATATTAATGGAAAATTCATTCCACCGTCTTGGATCCAGAAAAAAAAAAAAAAAAAGACTTGACGCAGACCTGCCTTGCATCTTAGTCCAGTCGAGTAGTGCTTGTGGTTCTGAGGGAACGTAGTACAATGCAAGGAGTGATGAGTGCTTTAAGATAAGAAGGTGGTGCTCTGATTTTGGCTTTGTAGGCAAGCATCAGTGTTTTGAATCTGATGACTGCAGATACTGAAAGCCAGGGGAGAAAGCGCATTAGTAGGTTAATGTGTGAACATTTTGGGAGGTTAAAAACAACTCATGCAGCTGCATTCTGAATCATCTGCGCTCAGAGGTAGACCTTCCAGGAGTGAGTTGCAGGAGCCTTGCAGGAGTTATAAATTAAAAGTGACTGCACAGGCATCCGAGTGGCCTGAGTGAACAAGAACGGTCGAATCCTTTTGATGTTTTTGAGTTGACTGTCCATGATTAGTTAATTAATGTGGTCTCAAAGATTTACAAGAACAAGTCAAGCTAATAGCAAGGTGACTGTCTACTGTGTGATCTGAAACCTTACCTTGTTATTCTCCAGCAATTTCTGAGCCAGGATTTTGGCCTGAGCTGGCTTCCATTCAGTTTCCATCAGGCTGGACAGAGTGCTATTCAAATCATCCTTGCTGAAACTGGAAAGAATGGACGCAGACAGAACCGACATCCCAGAGCCCATAGAATGCAACATCGCAGAATTCGGACGTTCGCCGATTGACATCAGCTTCTTTATCAACTGCTTCCTCATCTGAATAGAAAGAAGAGAAAGTGAATGACAGCAGATTCAGGGAAATAAAAGAAAATTTGAAAAATCCAAAATCTGTGGAAGTAAATTGAATGTGCTTTTAATTATTTCTATGTAAATAGAAATGCAAATTTTAGATGAAAATATTCGGTAAGCGAATAGGAGTGTGATGTGTAAGTAAAATATATGAACGCAAAGAGGTGTCTGGATGTCTATTAAGAAGCAGAAGCAAATAAAAGAGTTGTTTTAATGATATTTTACAGACCTCATCAGTCTCACTGGCTTTACAAGTGCTAAGATGGTGGAGCAGCATCTTCATTTCTGTAGCATTCAGCGAACGGGGATCATCATAAAAACAGATGAGAAATCCAAGCCTTGACAAACAAGCAGAGATGTATTGTTAAGGTCTTTTTGGTCTGTTTACAGTATTATAACAATTTGTTCTGAGACATATGAGGAAATCATCTAAAACCGTGGTTGAGTATGAATCCTCCAGATGTGACACACCTGTCCATTTGGGTGGAGAAATTCTGCTGGCCATTCAAACACTCTTGCGTGATTCGGTGCATGAGTGTCTGAGCAATCGCGTTCTGCATCCTGGTGTCATTAAACGAACCTGAGAACTCGGGGGACTGGAAGAACTTACATAACTAACAGAAAAAGACAGAAAAATGGAAATTAACAACACATAATTATGACATGCAAACCAAATATAAACATTTAGAAATATATTTCACTCAAACGTTAGTGATGTTATTGTTCTGACATATTTCACATAAAAACTAATGGATTGCTTCTATGCATAGTTTATATAGTTGATGTCTTATAACAAATACCATTTAAACATTATTCAATAAAAAATCTGTAATTTTCTGTTAGTGCATGTGATGAATAAAAAAAAACAACCTGACATTTTTATATTAATAAAAAAAAAATTGCGTTAAAACTTTTTACAGTAAAAAGTAAGCAAATTTGTGCACATAATCATATAATAGCTTAATAATTATCTACTTAAAAGTACTTTTTTTAAAAGTATAAAAAAATAAAACGGTTAAAAACTGACCTCGTCTGACGGTATGCTTCTGATTTCCGGCATCGGCAGGCGTGAAATGAACTGTCCCATCATCCTTAGCACCTCAGCCTTCAGCCACGGCGTTTTAGGGTGACAGCCAGTAGGTGAAGAATTAGCTGTAGAGATAAATGTTGCACAGGCACAGACAGGAAATTACAACCAGAATCTCCTACTTATTATTATGTTTTTCTTCTTAAGGTTTCTCAGCATCTTTCCCAGATCAAGACACCATTATTTATACAACAAATGGCATTTATAAGCAAATAATATTAGTTTAGCAAATTTACTTAATTTAACGTTCACGGGGAAAAAAACACTGGACCCATTAGAAAATTGGCAGTTTTTTGAGAACATTTCTTTTAGAAATGTTAGACAACATTCATTTCCAAACAATGAAAGACATGTGCAACAATCAGAGGCTACGAGTTTTGTTCAAAAAATTAAGCTATATGGAGCGGCAGTGTTCGAAATAATATACAATAAAAAAGATATCTAATAAAGTCTCCCATTATTAATGTCTTGCCTCTGTTGACAAAGTCCTGCAGGTTTGAAGAGTTACCCATACATGTATTGCAGATAAGATATATAATAGATACATTAAATCCAAAATGTACACTGCTTTTTACCCCCCAAAAATAACTAAAAGAAAAAAAACATGACCACATCTCTTCTTTATCCCTCTATTCTCTCCAAAGCGATACCAAGTTTAAACCTTTATTTCCAATGAAGTTAAATTGTTATCACAAACAAAGAGTTTGGTAGTAACAGTATATGGAAAAACCCACATTAAGATGTGCTGGACAAATGTCTACAAACTTTTGGTGCTATAGAGTAATGTACACAATTTCTTAGTTAGCATAACATTTATATATTAAAGAGAGGCTTTACATGTGGAAGGTTGATCTGGCATTGATTGACTGGTAGCACCATGAAGGCTGCGAACTGGAGCACAACTAGAATCATTGGCTGTGATTCTGTCTTTTATCCATTGGCTGATATGATTCTTATGGCCCTCAGAAAGGGAAGAATAGACTTCGTTGAATGTCTGCATCCTGAAAAAGAGCAGGGAAAAGGAATGATTAAACCTTTTAAAAAAAAGACTCCTGTGGCGTCATTGATAGCACAGCAGCGAAAAAAAAAAAAGATCAGTGTGAAAATATTACAAAATGAATAATGACAACCCACACATGGCAGACTGCACACTTTGTTCAGCAAAAAATATCAAGAAGGACTAAGTGATACAGGTAATCCGATTAAAACATCTGAAATTAAACCGCTCAAGTAAGCGTGAAGAATTTACCGCTAGCAGTAACCTTAGCACTCAGCAACAGACCCTGCAGCCAACCCTTACAAGACCAGAGAAAATGACAAGAACCATACAAATAATCTCACATCCCAAAAAAGTACAGATATCGATATTGTTATCGGCGAGTACCAGGAAAAAAAATATCAATACTCGTATTCGGTCTTTTACAAAAATGGTATCGGTGCGTTTGAGAAGTTTTATTGATAGACTGCAGCTCACAAAACAAGCTAATAGACAATGGGGGTATAAAACATTAAAGCACAGTGGTTTAGGTGTTGGACTGCTGATTGGAGGATCAGGGGTTCGATTCCCAGCATCATAAAGTTCCCACTGCTGGGCCCCTGAGTAAGGCCCTTAACCCCCAATTGCTCCGAAGAGTAGCACCGAAAATCCCAAATTAAAGTAACTTAAATTAGAGATAGACACTATAATAAATGGAATTTAATCCTGATTTAAATTAGTCATCTGTGGAATTCCAAACATTTGGAACGAGCGAACGAACGAACGAACGAACAATTTACCACCTATGAGCAGTGAAAGAGTGGTACTGTTAGTAGGATTGTATAAGAATATGTGTTGGGATGTTATCATTTTCTAGCTAAATCAGTAAATTTCTCACTCACAGCTGAGCAACCTGAGAAGCCTGCAGTATCTGCGGCAGCATTAAAGAAGACGGCGACATCTCTAGGAAAGGTTTCGCTGCCCACAGAAGCTTTCGGAGCTTCTCAAAGTTAAACTGGGAAGCATTTTGTACGATAGCCATCCAGGTAAGAGGAGCCAAGAAAGCTTGCATGAAGCAGTTTGACTTCTCCTGTAAAGATGAACATCAGGAGACAGATGATTTGACTAGCTCAACCTGTTGAGACATTGATTCTGTTTTCCTATACACAGATTACTGACCGTGGTGTTCCACATGTGCTCGATCATTTCAGGCAGACTCGAATGGTTGCACATCATCTCGGTCATGTTCTAAAAGCAGCACATTAAACAAAGAACATCAGAATAAAGAAGCATTTTTAAGTGCATCGAATTAACTGGCATATACACAGTAAACGAATGCTGTTGTATTAGTTTGTGCAGTACCAAGGCCGGTTCGGTTACATTGGACATCGAGGTGAAGGACGAGTTAGCAGGAAGTGAAGAAAGAAGGTACATAAAAAGAGAAGTGAAGTTTCCCATTGTCGTCCCATTTGTACTCGAGGAAGAGCTGCATTGAAAAGGATTCCACGGTAATGATAATGCTTATTCAGGTATTGACCCTTCTATGTACTGCATATTACATGTTTATTACATGAAAATGAATAAGCTTGAAATGTGACAGAGTAAATCTGGACACTTCACCTGTTTAACATGCTGTCCTTTGTGATAAGTGGAGAGTAACCTGTAACAATCCAATTATTTTATAATGTCATTACAATCTGTAACAATCTAATATATCGCTAATATAAATAAATAAATAAATATAAACCAAAATAAAGCTTTTAATTTAATTACACTATAATTAAATATATAGGTTATTGGGAAACCTATTTGTTACATCTGTGTATGTTTACGTTTTTAGGCTCACCCACCCCTATGTCACCTGTCCTTTTTCCACTGACACTTTAACCCTGTCTGTTAGTCTGCTTCGAACTCAGTTTTTTCAGTCCTTTGGTAATTTTTTTGTATATTTGTGTGACAGTCGTTTCATGGAGGTTTGCGTTGTATGATTCTTGCACTACGGTTTTGCCTTGCCCTTTTTCTCTGCTTTGTTTTAATACACCTTAAACATTGTATTGTATTGCTTTAATACACCTACCACCCTTCTGAGTAGGTGTTTCCTACTCAGAACTAAAAATAATAACAATAAAACAAAAAAAGGAAATTCGTTACCTTTTTTTCCCTCTTTTTTTCTTGTAAGTTGCAGCCTGACTAAGACCAGATTGTAACACTGTTTATCGCACACATCTTTACAACACATATTTTTTTAACATATTTTTGGGGCATTTTTTGCCTCTTATTGATAGGACAGAAGGATAAAATAGGGGAGATAGAGAGAGGTGAGACTGGAAACTACACCACTCCCACCACAGCACTCTATTTTGACAACCTTTTTAAAATGTAGTCTCGGGCTTAATTCTACAGTAACCCTTTCACTTGCTTTCTACTAAATTGTGAAGTGTGACTGTGTGATTTGTTCATTTAGCCACAATAATATTAATGAAATCAGACACTAATATCAGGTGAGGAGGTCTGGGGTGCAGTGTTCAGTCAGTGTTCCATGTGTTCAGTGGGGTTAAGACAAAGTCAGGGCAGGACACTCAATTTCTATCAAATAAACACCATGTCTTCATGAAGTTTAGAAGTTTTGTGCACAGGGGCATTGTCATGCTGGAACAGTGTTTAAGTCTCTTAATTTCAGAGAACAGAAATTGTAGAGACATCCTAGGCAACTGTGTGCTTCCAAGTTTGAGAAAGACAGCTTTAGGGGTGTACCAGACTCTGGGCCATCTTTTGGCTATATAGTTATTAAATCAGTTTAGTATGCTGTCTGCATGATGCTGAAAGTAGTCTGACTTAATAGCATAAAATCATTTTTAAAACCCTACAGGATTTAGTCAGCATTTTAGCAGTGTGTCTAATACACAGAGACTAGTGAACTTTATTCATTGCCAATATAAGATAAATTCTGCAGCATTTGAACCCTCAACTCTGAAGGTGTAAAGCAAACACACTAACCACTAAAACCCTGTGCCTTCTAAAATAATGTCAATTTTTTAACTGTATTGTAAAATTCTGTATTATTATCACTACATCATCACCTATAACTTTTATGTGTTATGAGTCCTACAAGACATCAACATGGGCAAAAAAGGGAGTTAAACTGGGACTTACCTTTTTTGATGCACATGATCATCTATAAAAGAGAAAAAAACATAACCTAAACGTAAACCTTATCTAATAAAGGAAATAACATCTTCGCATTTTTTTTCTCTCGTGACACATGCCATAAGTTTGTATGAAAATTAAGTTTGTATGTTTTCTAATTTAAACACCTGATAGACATTGAATAAAAAAACTAGAGAGTTTTAATATTTTGTGTTATATATTTTAGTTTATTTGTGACAATGAGACAGCCTATAGGGAGAAGGTCCAGCACCTGGCAGTATGGTGTGCCAACAACAACCTTGTTCTGAATACGAATAGGACCAAGATGCTGATTGTGGACGCTAATAGTAAACCATGTGTATAGCTCCAAGTTCCTTGGTGTCCATGTTTCTTTCCTGGAACATTAATGCCTTAATCCCAATCAGGAAAGCACAAAATCGTTTTATTTTCTCTGGAAACTAGAAACAGCCAACCTGTCCCCCCACATCCTTTTGAACTTTTACAGGTGTACTATTGAGATTATAATGGCAACCTGTATCACAGTGTAGTACGGCAGCTGCACCGCCTCTGACAGAAAGGCTTTTTAGTGGGTATTGAAAACTGTTCAGCACATCACTGGTGTCAACTCCAAACAAGGCAATCTTTTATTAAATACCCTGCAATGTACAATAACCTCCCATCAAACTGCACTTTACAATGTTTAATGTTTACTATTCATACTTCATTACTGCACATTCTAAGCATTTCTATTTCATAATGCTATTTGCACTGTTCTGACGATTATCTGTATTATACCTCACCACTATTTATTTATTATACATGACATACCCATGTTTACACTATTGCTCATTTCACCTTGTGGGATTGTAAATTTGCACTCCAATTTACCTTTTGTATAAATACATATACGCACACACCATATGTTTATTTTACATATACATATAACTATGGGAAATTCTGGTTAGACGACAACTGCATTTTGTTGGCTCTGTCCTGTACTCTGCACAATGACAATGAAGCAATGAATCTTAAGGAGGACATCTTTATTGAATCAGGATGGTCCTCTCTGCTCACATTTGTATGGTTTTAAAGCCTGCACCTTGCAGGAACACCAGGTTCAAGGTTATCAAGAGCTCCTTCTGTCTTAGTGGCACAAAATGCTCAGACAAGGAAGAGATATATAGCAGTATAGCAGCATTTACATAGTGTTTTGATGTAGAGCCAATTTCGCAAAGGGGAATATCTCAAGGTTTGTAGCAAAACCACGGTTTTCCAAGAGAACCAGATGCTGATACCACCTGCATCCCTGTCTACACGCTTCAGAAATAGGGTTTGCCTATCCTAGTGTTGCTGGATGCATCCATTTATGCTTCCTGGTCACTGAAATTATGTGCTTCATACTGCTGTCATTAGTATTGTTCGCATAATGCTTATACGCTTACACCTGGGTTCAGGCCCCACCACTGGCAAGCCAACTACCGTAGGGTCCTTGAGCAAGACCATTAACCCTTTCTGCTCCAGGGGCGCTGCATCATAGCTGACCCTGCGCCCCGACCCCAACTTACTAAGATGGGAAATGCGAAAAAATAATTTTACTGTGCTATAAAAAAGTATATGTGACAAAATAAAGGCATTTACATTATACGCAGCCCTCAGTTTACGCTAGTGAACCTGGGGCATCTTCTCACCCCTAAATGACACATAATGGATTGTAATTATGATGTTTCCGGTCATCTAGTCTGTGTGCATTCAGGAGGCGTAGGTTTGGATGGCTTTTAATGCTATCAGGCTACAGTTACCGTCTCCTAAAATGTCCTACTCCTTTTTTGGTGTAACAATATTAAGTATAGGTATTTAATCAACACATACCATTTTCGTGGTTATTTCTTTAAAGTCTTGAGGAAACGAGAAAAGCCTGGAGGTTGCATGTCTGTTGTCATTGCTAGAAGAAAAGAGAGAGAAAAAACCTCATAAAACGTATAATTTTGCACTGTTGGTTTAAAAGGCATGACAGGTAAAACCTGCTTAATTGTATTGTAAATTATTGCTTACCTGCAGCCCAATGAGCTACAAGAAGACAAATCAGAGTTCCTCGAGCCAGTGACATCGCAGATGGCTTAACGATGCCTCTTACTAGCTAACAAATCAAATTATATTGTTTATTTATTTTAATGTTAATACTTTACAATAAACAGTGGAATATTATACAGCAACAACAATAACAATTTACATTGCTATAATTTTTTTTTGTTTTTTGTGAAATATAATTTAAAAAAAAAAAAAAAAGTGTGGCCTTCTGTATAGATACCCCACCAAAATAAACATAGATTGGAAAAAAAATACCCCACAGAAGCTGTTAGAAGGTTCATAAGTGAGTAAACTTACAAGGAAAATTTCTGGAAGTCACATTTAAACTATATTCAAAATCAGTACCAGATGAATGTTTGCATTCTTGTATTTACATATACATGCAAATAAAAATGCCTGGCATGACGCCAATCATTTTATTCGTCACATGCGTAGCCAGAGATATTTTACAATAAACTAAACAGAATATTGAAATGTACTATGAGTAGAATATTTCATTTAAAGGGCAGCACAGAAGCAGAGTTTAAAACTGACTACATAGACATGTGAAGTAAAGTACCAGCACTAACTGTGTAATAAGAACCAAAACATTTTGTTACTAGTTTTTACATGTAAAACATTAATGTGGAATAAAATGTTCTTGAGGAGACACTCCAGCCAAAATGTTAAATGCTGATACTAGTCATTTAGACTGGTTTAAAGAGTACAAGTACAGGAAATAATAATTTCCCTTTTTAAACTAAGACAAGAAGTTGGGCTATCATTCCATTTCAATACATTGAGCACAACCTATTTACAATCTGTCCTACGGGGAAGAAAACTGGCTAGAAAGATCTTTTAAAGCGAAATGCTTTTCACTAGATTGTGTTATGTGACTGTCAGAGATTTATTCATTTAGCCACAATAGTATTAGTAAGTTTAGACAGTAATGTTGGATGAGGAGGTCGGGGTGCAATCGGTGTTCCAGTTTATCCCAAGGGTGTTCAGTGGGGTCAAGTCAGAGTAAGGACTCTTAAGTTCTATCACTCCATCAAGAACACAGCATGTCTTCATGGAGCTTTGGTGCACAGGGACATCGTCATGCCAGAACAGTGTTTGGGTCTGTTATTTCCAGTATGAGAATAACGTACTGCTACTACTTTGTGGTAACAGTTTGGAAAAGACACACGTATTTGATTTTGCTGGCAAACACTGTTGGCCATATAGTTGAATCTAGAAATTCAATCTATAGGCAATCTAGAAAGCAAGTTATTGCTTGCATTATTGGAATTTTCTCTTATTTTTTCTAACAAAAACCCCACAACCAATCAATAAACTCTACGTTTGAAGCTTATGTAGTTGATAGAAACTATACAGATAGAAAAAAAACTTTCCACCAAAAAAGCTACACACAAAACATTTATAATACAAATGCCAATATAAAAAGATTAAAATCGACGTTACCCCAGTTCAGCTTCTTTTTTTCCCCTTGAAAGGAAAAACAATCTCTCTGACGTTTCTTCTGTATGATAGAAAGACAGATTATTTTTAGAACCGTTGTCCTGGGCTTACACAATGTTCTATTATTTCCCAGAATATGTGGTAAAAAAAACCACTACACCTGGCTGTTTCTCTACGTCACACAATAGTCACAAAATTCCACAGACATTCAGCTAAAGGATTGTGTTTCACACCCAATTTTTTACTTCAATTACTCCGTATTACATCAAATATCATGCCCAAATGTTAGCAGCTCTTAATTAATTACAAGAAAGTTGATTACAGCAGTTGTGTTTTACATACGCTACAAGGCCAAATGTTCGTACCAGTGCAGCCATAAGTGTTTTTTTAAAGTTTTGCTACAAATTTGGCAACACACAATTGTCTAAAAAAATCTTTATATGCTGTAGCATTACTATTTTTACCATACTATATCTAAGAGACCTAAACACTGTTCCAGCATGACAATGCCCTGTGCACAAAACCCCCTGCCGAGGCACCCCAGCCTTCCTCATCCAATGTTAGGGCATGAGACCACCAAGACTACTGTTGCTAAATAGGAAAACTGACAAAGCGACAAGAAGTTATGACAACCTTATGACAACCAAATATGTACGGCAATGAGCTGTTTACTAAAAAATTAAGAGTTAATATGTAATCAAGAATCAAGACGTTGAAATGTGTGTCATGGTCACACTGCTACATTTATATAAAAAGATTAAACCAGCAAATGCAAACGTACATGCGAATATCTGTTAATTAAGCATGTCACCGATGTGGACCAGAAACAACTGTTAATCTTTACACTACAGTTTATTTCGTAATGTCAATCCTTTCTTAGTTCAAGTTTTCCATTGTTGCCGTGGTTTCTGTAGTCATGAACAAAGAGTTATAGATGTGATCTATGACTCCTTCTTTATAATGGGTTGCACCTATGAGAATTTAGAGGGGCTGCTTAGTTACTGCTTCATGTGAGCAAAATCCCATCAGGATTCATGTACAGAAAAACAATGACTGGAAATGTGTGTTTTCAACAACACACACACACACACACACACACACACACACACACACACACACACATTGACAAGATAAAATAAATTCAATAATTTTTAAATTTTATCCATTAATAAGCAACCAAAATCTAGAGCATGTTTAATATAAGAATCTTAATTTCTGTATTTTAACATAAAAAATGTAAAGTTGTGGGATATAAAATTGTGGAAATGTATAGTATCTGTCCCATACAAGATTTACTTCTATGACCTAATGGAGCATGAGTCACGTTGCTGAAGTTATTCTGTGTTTTCAGGTCGTCTGATCTGTACACAGCTTTTAGTGAGGAAACCTTTTGTGAAAACTGACTGTTCGCAGAACAATAGCCAAACTGCCTCTTGCATTATCCTTGCCTCTTTATCTTTTTTTTTGTTAGTGCTTAATAATGCATGATGTCAACCTCATAGACAATTAAAAGGAGAAAGATTGTAAAAAAATGAAGTGTTACTTATAGGTATAATTTTGTACTAGCAAATTTTAACCTAAGATGACATTTGGATTTATTGTATAAGTCATTAATGAGAAAAAGGTAGACTTACTGAATGTAGTGTTCTCGTTGCAGGTGGAAACAGGATGACGAGGTTTGCTGTTGGTGTACACATTCATTGTGCACTGAAAACAGGTAAGGTGTGTCTAGCACTCCCCTTTCCCCTCCCACTATTCAGTGGCATGAGATGCTGGATTAACGTCCTCTGTCAATGTCAATTTTTATTTTTAAATGGAGAAAAACATGTCAAAAAAACCTAAAAGATAATAAATAATGATTTTTTTTTTTTTACAATATGTTGCATAACATGGACCTTTTTGAAATTATAGTATTTTATAAATTGACCCCCCGAAAAAATATCAAATTCAATATAATTAGTGCATAATAACTACTGTAGAACCTCAAACATTTATAAAAAGCTGACAAAAGTTGACTATTTCCATGATTTTTAATCTGAATACAGAATATTAATTATATGATTTAAAGGTTTACCAGCTAACAAAGCTATTAGACAAGCAGCACCAACAGAAATTCTGAAGTAGTGTAAAAATCCACATTTCAGTTAGCTGTTCAAAAAAGCTGGGATTTATAGAATAAAATAAGCAGTTTGTCATTACTGAGACTAGTGACATAACATCCTATCCACTCACACAGCAGAACATGGACCGTCCACACACAGTGCTTGTTAACTGCTCAGTGAATATAGAACCTACTCTGGTAGCCCTCTATTGCACTAATATTTTTAATTCTACTTGTTTTTTTATGCCATTTCATTATCTTATAGGCTTAATGGGAACATTCACAAAGTATAGGAATTTCTCTGTATGGTGCAACAGACGTTTTCTGCATTACTTGCGTCCTGTACATTATTTTTTAGATCTAAGCATACATGTATTATTATATTTCCTTTTTTTATTAACACACACTACATAAGCAATAATATGTGAACATGTGACCATCTGTTGTGTAGGTCAGAAGGGTTAAAATACAAAAAGTCTTTCTATGACGTCACATGATGCACCCTCTGGAGTCGGAAAGGGATATTTTTTGAGAGGGATGAGCCCTGGAAAAGTTTAGACAGGCTCTGATATTTCTGCTTTTTTCTACATTTTTAATTGTTTAGGTTTGATAACACTAAATACAGCAGAAACTATGTTATAAATAATAAATTAACCGGATGTTTTTCTCGCTGAAATGATTTCTTTATGAATAGTGGGTGGGCGTGTTTACATTAGTGCTAATGAGGTAACTATGTGAACCTTAGGAAGTTAAACTTTACTTGATCTATAAGGCTCTAATGTATTTCAGTATGATAACGCTCCCATGCACATGAAAGGGTCTATAAAGACATTTACCTTAAAGATAGTGTAAAAGAACTTTAGTATTTTGCCCAGATCCCTGACCTCAACTCTACTGAACACCTCTTAAATGACCGGAAACACACAGACTACAAGTCAGGCCTTTTTTTACTAAACATCAGTGCCTTGACCTTGTTAATCGTTCACACTTGTGGCTAAATGAGCACAAATCCCCATATTTACATGCAAAATCAAGTGAATTGGAAATTGTTGGCAACAACAAGTCTCAAAATCCTTGTTTACCAATCGCTTTCTTTAACAATAGTCTGTAGATATCTGATCACTGAGGAAACCAGTAGCTGGAATTTTGGAAGTTAAATGTTGCCCCATTCTTACCTGAAATAGGATTCTAACTCCCCAACAGTTCTCATTATGGAAAACGTAGTAAATAATAAACTGTTTAAATTTGGAATAAAGCAGTACGGTACTTTAGGTGGAAACCCGACACCCAATAACATGCTGGTGGGAGGATCAGGTTGCTCAAATCCTTTTTTTAATGAGCAGAGCTGTAAAAACAGGACTGATAGCAAATCCATGTGCCAAATGTTTTGTATTCAAGCCCAATTACACAAGTACAATTAAACCTGTTGATGTTTGAATGAACCTCAAGTGTTCTTCTAAATTCCTCCGGGGCTTATTAAGGCTTATTTAGAATATGTCCTCAATGTGCTCTTTGATCGGTAAAAGAACAAATTCTTCCATACAAATGCCCGTCAGAAAAATAGAAAATGACACGTATACTGTATTTTGCTAAGTATTTCTTTTATTTACAACTTTAATAAATCAAGTTTAAAGTAACGAGTAAACGTAACATATGGTGTCCTCCAGAATTAAAACACATTTGAACCTTTAGTTAAGCTAAAATTGTATCAGATTAAATACTACAAACTCTACAGAATGAGATTCTCATGATGATGTTGTTTTCACTATAAATAATTCTTCTAATATTTGTATTTGCAATGGAAAAATAGTGAAAAAATGACAGCACTTTGTTTGGATGTTTTATAAAACTGTGCTTTTAGAATTTAGGGATATAAGCTTTTTTTTGTGCCGTGTATTTAACTATAGTAACACTTGATTGTGGGATTTGCTTCACTTCACTGGAGTTGACATTTATCTCCATGGTTTTTACATCCCTATAGTTTTATTTAACAAATGAACCAGCTTCTTTTCCCATGATAATATCTAATTATAAAACAGATCCAGGTAGCAAATAACAACACGTTTAAAATGACATCATAAAGCAACGTGCTTGTCATTGTTTTAAGAGACATCTTTAGTTTAAGACCTCTTTATATTTTCACTGAAGGTTTCTCTTCCATTTTGGTTTGAATCTTCCTTCGTAGGTCTGGATCACTGAAGTGATCTAAAAAAATAATAATAATTTATCGTTAGCTCTTATTATAATGTATTATAGTTCAGACCACAAAAAAAATCTATAGATGTTTTTTGGTTTAACACCTATACATTTTTTTGTAATCTAATCTTATGTTTAGAAGTCAGGTGTGAAGGAGACATTTTTTATAACAGAGAAAAAGCCCAGATAGTAAGATCAGATTTCCAGAAAATCAGACCACTACTTCAGGCTCACTGTCAGACCACATCATGTATTAAACTTGTTTGCAGCCTGATTATTAATAGAATAAGGTTGATTATTATTACAGTACAAAATAAGTACATATGAATAAATAACAGTTGGTGTTTCATAAAGACATGTATAACATTTATGCTAACATACCTTATTTGCCTTTAAAAAACGAGACAATACTTTCCAGACAGACAATTAAAACTACCAAATATCCTGCTTTTTAGGCCCGCTATCAGAAGCACTAGTAGAAGAAGACGCAAACGCAATAATAACTTATTTTCTCCTCATCACTAAAGATGTCTATAATAAACATTTTAAAACGTAACGCTGGCTTAAATTTTAATGAATGTGGTGTTCATTGTTGAGAATTAGCAAAAAGCGCAGGACAGGCTAATTTTCTTTATTAGAAGTGTGGGGGTCGATTCGTGTCCTCCTGGTCATGTCAACTAGTTATTAGTACATAGTTTAACCTTTGAACTAAAGACAAAACACAGTATGTGTGAATGATTAGGAATGCTGTGGTACATTAATAACTATTAAAAATGTTGTGGAAAATAAGAAAAGAAGGTTAGTTAAGCATTACTCTATCTTTACTATCAGCTAAAGGGGGGGGACTAAATACCTTCTAGAATTAGTGTTTGCCAGTGATGTTGTGATCCTTTAGTCAAATTATACTTGCGTAGCTAACTAAGAGCACTATTGAATCTAAAGGTTTAGAATTACAGCATCAACAAAGCTCTGACAATGCAGGCATTTAGACTTTCAACCACCTGTTTCTGCATGAATTATCCAAATCATCAGTGTCAAATGAAGAACGTCAACTCGCAAAGGACCGCCAATGAACTGAACTTTTCTTAATTCAAATGTGATTAGCTAAGCCATTAAATATTCATATTGATGATGTATTGCTGAGATAATTTGTTCATTTCAAGTAGTTAATAGAGCAACAGAGTAGATTTCCAACTGGTAAAAAAACAGGCTAATAAGATGCTGTAGAAAACAGTGTTTTTATGTCTTACAGCTGAAACACGCTTTTTTGTGTCAAGTCATTCTAGAGATCTTGCTAGCTTAGCTTTAACTTTATGTAGCAAAACCATAAAATGCTTTTTTACTTTTTTTATTTCATTGATAAACTTGTAAGTGTTTTATAACTCTTGTATGGTGTTTCCTTTACACATAAAACTGGACACTGTATGCTTGCTAACAGTAGCAATTGGATTAGACAGAATAACCATTATCATTAGAAAAAAATGAAAACTTTAAAGGCGAAGCTTAGACAAAATTCCACAAATGCACCAGAGGGGAGACCAACCAGAAACAGGTTTGGTCCAGAAACAGCCTAAAGTTACCACCTCCAGTAGACCCTCATACACCGGCTCCACAATCTTCCTGATGCTGATGCTCATGGCATTTACCTCATCATAGGAAGATGCATGTAGCGACAAGCTGTCTTCCAGAAAGAAAGAAAGGCGGCACCGAGATAGCAGGAACGCTTGAGATAAGGCTGAGTCCATCTATAATCCCTCCGCTAGCTCAACTCACAAGCCCCACCATGTTACCCTCCGCTGGCCTATTACCTTGCCATTAACTTTTGTATAAAGTTCCTTTATACATTCATTTGTAAATGCTCTGACTCTAATAGCCCATCATAATGCCTATTTAAAACTTTCCTATATCTACAATGACTAGTGTAATACACACACACACATATACACACACTATGCCAAAAGTATTCACTCACCTGCCTTGACTCGCATATGAACTTAAGTGACATCCCATTCCTAATCCATAGTGTTCAATATGACGTTGGTCCCCCCTTTGCAGCTATAACAGCTTCAACGCTTCTGGGAAGGCTGTCCACAAGGTTTAGGAGTGTGTTTATGGGAATTTTTGACCATTTCTTCCAGAAGCGCATTTGGTGAGGTGATGTTGGACGAGAAGGCCTGGCTCTCAGTCTCCGCTCTAATTCATCCCAAAGGTGTTCTATCGGGTTGAGGTCAGGACTCTGTGCAGGCCAGTCAAGTTCATCCACACCAGACTCTGTCATCCATGTCTTTATGGACCTTGCTTTGTGCACTGGTGCACAATCATGTTGGAAGAGGAAGGGGCCAGCTCCAAACTGTTCCCACAAAGTTGGGAGCATGGAATTGTCCAAAATGTCTTGGTAAGCTAAAGCATTCAGAGTTCCTTTCACTGGAACTAAGGGGCTAAGCCCAGCTCCTGAAAAACAACCCCAAACCATAATCCCCCCTCCACCAAACCTTACACTTGGCACAATGCAGTCAGACAAGTACCGTTCTCCTGGCAACCGCCAAACCCAGACTCGTCCATCAGATTGCCAGATGGAGAAGCGCGATTCATCACTCCAGAGAACGCGTCTCCACTGCTCTAGAGTCCAGTGGCGGCGTGCTTTACACCACTGCATCCGACGCTTTGCATTGCACTTGGTGATGTATGGCTTAGATGCAGCTGCTTGGCCATGGAAACCCATTCCATGAAGCTCTCTGCGCACTGTTCTTGAGCTAATCTGAAGGTCACATAAATTTGGGAGGTCTGTAGCGATTGCGACCTCTTCGCACTATGCGCCTCAGCATCCGCTGATCCCGCTCCGTCAGTTTACGTGGCCTACCACTTTGTTGGCTGAGTTGCTGTCGTTCCCAAACGCTTCCACGTTCTTATAATACAGCTGACAGTTGACTGTGGAATATTTAGGAGCGAGGAAATTTCACGACTGGACTTGTTGCACAGGTGGCATCCTATCACAGTTCCACGCTGGAATTCACTGAGCTCCTGAGAGCGACCCATTCTTTCACAGATGTTTGTAAAAACAGTCTGCATGCCTAGGTGCTTGATTTTATACACCTGTGGCCATGGAAGTGATTGGAACACCTGATTCCAATTATTTGGATGGGTGAGCGAATACTTTTGGCAATATAGTAGTATCTTATATATATATATATATATATATATATATATATATATATATATATATATATATATATATATATATATATATATATATATATATATATATATACACACACACATCAATAATTTTATTCTAATAGTACAATACTACAGCTGCCAGAATAATTGAGTACATTCTGACAGATTTTTCAGAGAAACATCGATTTAGCTTTTTAATAAATACTTTTCGTTGAACCGTATAGAATAAAATGTTTGTGAAATCTGGTTCATTGTTTTTAAATTAAAGTCTGTACCAAAGACAAAATTAAAATGATTCCAAAAAATAAATAAAGATTGTTGCACAAATGTGAGTACAGCCCAATTGATGTGCGGAGAAAAAACTAAATAAAAACGATTTTAAGGAATTCAGCCGAAAGTCCAATTAATGATCACACGGGTGACCACAGGATAATGACAATTCAAAAGGGGTATTTAAGACAGAAAATCCACTTGTAATACAAACAAAATGGTAATACATGGACCATTGAGAAATTAATATTATTTTCAACAAAAATTAGAAAATTAGGAAAATATTACTAACACATTTAAATAAAGTCACAAAAACGATGCCACAGTCCAGTGACTCCTGTGCCGGTCTCAAGCCCAGATAAATAGAAAGAATGTCGTCAGGAAGGACATACATCCTAAACCACAACCATGCAAATTGTCATTTCTCAGAATTTCATAACAGATCGGTCAGGGCGTGGGTTAACCTACAACTCTGGGGTGTTCTCATAAGACAAGTTAAACTTAATTCTCTGTCTATCATCCAGGATCTAAAGGAGATTATCCTAGAATATAAACAAACATATCCAGGAAGCCATATAAAATATTAAGTTGAAATAGTTGTAAACACAATAACAACAACTTGTCTGAGTTAATCATATCATTTTTCTTATCTTAAACATGCTAGATGTATAATGCTATACTGTTATTTTTACAACCCTACATGCATAAGGACTACACAGCCTAGTGCTGTGTGTTTTAGGCGCTTCTGGGCAGTGCACTGGCAGCAAAAAATTTAGAGACAGAAAAAGAAAAATGGTAACTTGTACAGTAAAAAGTGAGAAGTTGACCGAGGTTGTACGGCGGGCGGATAGTGACATTTGGTAGACATTCCAAGCTTCGAGTGCAGATAGTGAATCAGTTCAGTCTGATATATCGTATCAAGGCAAACTCATGCAACCGACGTCAAACCACCAACTTGGATCAGCGGATTAGAGTTTAGACTACACAATCAGAGGATCTTATGAATTGAAACAAAGTCTACAGTCAATGGAAAGGGGACAAGGACAGATAGGAGAGATTTTATGGTAGGCTACAATAATAATAAATAAATATTAACAGTTTATTTAATTATGATGTGCAATATGTTTGACGATATTGGACAATATTTAAAATAACAATATTTTAAATAACACTTCAATCTACAGAACAATGAACGTGGTATACTGCGAGAACTGGAATGGTGTAACAATCATAGTATTTAGATTCCACATACGGACACACATCTCTTTAAATAACTCACGTTCAGTAGAAACTTGAAAAATGTTCTAAAATGTCCTATTTTACCAATGTCCTTAAAATCTATTAACATTTTTACATGACAAAAAAGGGGGATGTCATAATAAAGTCCTAAATATTTTAATCTGGATGTTAATAGACTGTTAAAATCTTTATAGATTTTTGTACACACGTATTGTATGTTGAATATTAATACTAATTAATAATATTGTTTTCTCCTCAGTGTTTTTACACAAGTGGGTCCAGTTTTCATGCTCTTGCCACAACCCTACGGGCCGACACTGCTTCTGGGAAAAGCTCATCAAAATGTATTGTATTTATTTAATGAAAACAAGACTTTATTTTATTATATATTATTTTTTGTATACATTTATTTATTGATTACTTGACAATTCTCAACAGCAATTCACTCTTCTAAAAAATAAAAAAAAAAAGGAATTCACGCTTTCAAACAGGCTTCAGTCCCCATATACATAACACTATAAACCAATTTAATTCAGTTAATAACTGAGAATGAGGCCTCAAGTTCAAAAATAAATCGAAAATCGATATGCATTACATTAGAATGATATATTTTACACTTTAAAGCAAGTTTCCTACCTGCAGCAAATTTCTGAATATCTGTAGGTCTTTGAACAAACACATCTCTATAAGAAAAAGAGAGACAAAAGAAAAGGGTAAATACCTTCGTGTACCAAAACACCATTTTTCAATATTTACTAATCCTGATGAGGCTAAAGAAAAAAAATAGAGATTATTAAGCAATGCACGGTAGGGTTAAAGGATGACACTCAATAAAGCATTACATTTACAATGGTTTATCATCTACAAATGTTCTTCATTAAAAATAACCTAATGTGAACTAATCAGTACATATAATCATGCACACACAGGACAAGACTTCCATTTAATATTTACAAAACACATTTAAATAAAGACACGGTCTGATCTCAGTGACTTTAACCGTGACATGATTGCTGGTACCAGACCGACTGGTTTACGTGTCTCAGAAACTGCTGAGTTCCTGCGGATTTCACGCACAACCTGCTCCAGAAGGTCTATAGTAACTTAAATAAAAGCATCTCAAAACATACAACACATTAAAGGACAAGGTGGATGGGCTACCGTTTTTAACTATTCTGTTTCTAAAAGCCTGTGCCAGCAGTTCCTATTTTATTCCTGTGTTTTTATCTGACATGAGAACAACCTGGTGGGATCTTCTGATCAGCCTGTTCACTTTAAAGTTCAATCTTTTTTAGTTATTTTGCACTCACTAAGATTGTAAAAAGTTACCAAATCTTTTGTGGGAGCTGAAACGCATCCAACTGACCCACCCAGAGAACTACTGTTGTTACTTTTCTCACCATTTGGTGTAAATGCTAAAGTCTGTCGTTTCCAATTTTTTTTTTTTTTGACTCTGATTTATGAAAGCCAGTTCCTGCTACAGTTTTAAAAAATGTATAACCCTTACGTGGATTTTTTTTTCCCCCTGCCAAATATTTTAGCATTTATTGTTTACATCCATCTGAATAGTTACCTCAAAAATTCACTCAGCATTATTTCCACTTCCGGATGAGATCTCAGATACAGCTCATTAGCTAGTCTTGTCTTGATCTAAAGGAAAAAAGATAATAAAAAAAAGACGGTTAAAAATCATTTGATTAATTTTAGATTTACAGCAAAACATATCTGTGCCTTAAGGTGGTTTTGGTGGTCAGTAAATCAATCCTAATGGTTTGTAGTCTGATGTGAAACTATATCAAAATTACTTTGATTGGCAAAATACTTTGCTTACGAAACCACTAACTTACTCCAGCTAAACCAAAGCCATACGGATCAACTATTGTGTCTGAAATAAAGTAAGACTGGAACTACAGCGTCATAAAGTAAATCTTTAACTCTCAAACGTGACAGATTCCCTTTTTTTTCTTTTACATTCTCTGATTACACGATTAAATCTCTAAAGTACCTTAAACTGGCGTAGTTTGTCCTGCTGTTCAGGACTCAGTGCCCCGATGTCAGTTCTCTCCAGTCCTCGGTCCGCCATTCCTCCCTCAAACGCCTGCAACCGACAGCCAGGCTTAAAGCGGT
Source organism: Bagarius yarrelli (assembly GCA_005784505.1). Lineage (NCBI taxonomy): Eukaryota > Metazoa > Chordata > Actinopteri > Siluriformes > Sisoridae > Bagarius > Bagarius yarrelli. Next base: position 401,982 of record VCAZ01000180.1, on the reverse strand, counting down.
CCGGTTGCTAGGCGACAAGTCAAGCGCCTGCTGAGTGACCGCTTATGACGCGCGGTAACAGGACTACTGATCTTGTGAAGAAAAAACCATCAGAACTGTACGACCCGGAATGGAATTAAATTATAAAAAAAGATTTTTTTTTAAAATATAGTGGATTTTTTTTTAGTGACGGCTCCTGACAAGGCCGAACAGCAAAGACATGCGCAGAACAGCGAAGGTTTCGTTTCCATCCTTAGGGTGGCGCTCTAATGTTGATTGGCGTGATAATCAACATGATAATGACTTATTATTATTACTACTTAATTTTACTTTTAGTTGTATTGCGCTTTGACACACACACGCAATTTTTTTTTAAATTACTAATGTAGGAAAACTCCTTTATTATAATGATATTATTTGTATAATTATAATTTTATTGATCTTTGCAGCATAACAAGCATAGCTTGTTTTATTGCATTGCTAAGAATAACATGATGACATGGTGACTTTATGTCAAAACTTTTATTTTACTGTGCAATGAAGACAAGAGTATATCTTCTGCGAGTGGAGCCATCTGGTCGGGGTCAGGATGACCTTTTGAGTTACGCAAACACACTTAATACAGACCATACACACAGACAGCTTGCGTACACACATATTGGGTATCAGAAGGGCAGTCTTAGGGAAGATTCTTTGTCTTTTCCCTGATATTGCTTGTCAATGTCTCTATCTTAAGATCAATAAACTTTATTTTTTACAACATTCGCCTCCTTAATGCTGATTTATTAAATGTGTTCTTTACCTTCAGGTTTAATTTTTTACTACAACCCCAAGCATAATACTCGTACAGAACATTTCTCTTGCTGGGCTCATTGTTTTTTCTTCTTTTCTTTATTCTCAAACGCAGTTCAGACTGCTGTGACCTCAAGTTCTCTTTCTGACTCTCTGAAAGTACCTAAAAATGATGAAAATCCAATGAACACTGTTTCCTTCATATGCACCTTGTAAGTGTACTCAATGCTACCAGCGATTTTTCCATACATCATAGCATCTCTAGAAGTCCCCAGAATGGCATTTAGAGACTGTTTGGTGGCTCTTTGGACAGGGGCCACAGAAGTATGTGTTGGCCAATACACATTACAGAATTCAGGCCCTCACTTATATCACTGTCTCACACTTCAATTCTCAATATTGGGGCCTACTGTGCATAACTCACTGTGGTATTGTAAAATAATATATTGTGTGTACATTACTGCATTACAATGCTGTTCATTTGGATTATATTTTTAGATTCAGATGTATAAGCTAATTATTGATGGTATATGCTAGTATTTATATTTGTTCAGTCCATTATTGACCTTAGTTTTTGGAGCTGCACTAAAGAATTCACTCACTTCGACACGTGTGTTAAATGTGATGTGACAATAAAGGGATTTACTGGATTGCGGATTATGATAAAAGATACCCTATGCTTGCCCCAAGTCAGAATCTTCTTCTAAACAAACTCAAAGTCTGTTACATATCCTTCTTCTTAAGCCTAATAACTATTTTTTATTACTGTTTTTATTAGATTTTATTATTGTTCTTTATCACAGTCTGTATCTTAGACAATCCCACCTGGAGTCGGGAACCCTTGTTTGAGATATTGCATAAGTGTCATGTTCTGTGAGTTTGCAGCTTTTCCTTGAGTTATTTAATTATTAGCATTTGAATTTCTGTTTATCTACGGATCAACAGCATCTATTTAGCCTACAGAAAGCAAGGCATGGGATGAACACAGGTTAAACAGGTTCTGGCTTGGCAGGAATGAGGTGAACAGGTTCTGGCTTGGCAGGAATGAGGTGAACAGGTTCTGGCTTGTCAGGCAAGTAGAAAACAGGTCTTGCTGGGCAGGCATAAGTTGAGCAGACTCTGGCTTGGGGCAGGCATAAGGTGAGCAGGCTCTGGCTTGAGGCAGGCAGAAGGTGAGCAGGCTCTGGCTTGGGGCAGGCATAAGGTGAGCAGACTCTGGCTTGGGGCAGGCATAAGGTGAGCAGGCTCTGGCTTGGGGCAGGCAGAAGGTGAGCAGGCTCTGGCTTGGGGCAGGCAGAAGGTGAGCAGGCTCTGGCTTGTGGCAAGCATAAAGTTAGCAGACTCAGGCTTAGGGCAGGCATAAGGTGAGCAGACTCTGGCTTGTGGCAAGCATAAAGTTTAGCAGACTCTGACTTAGGGCAGGCATAAGGTGAGCAGACTCTGGCTGGGCTTGTGGCAAGCATAAAGTTAGCAGACTCTGGCTTGGGGCAGGCATAAGGTTGAGCAGACTCTGACTTAGGGCAGGCAAAAAGTGAGCAGACTCTGACTTAGGGCAGTCATAAGGTGGAGCAGGACTCTGACTTGGGGCAGGCATAATGTGACTCTGGTAGACTCTGACTTGGGGCAGGCATAAGGTGAGCAGACTCTGACTTGGGGCAGGCATGAGGTGAGCAGGTTCTGATGGCAAAAGGTGAGGCTGATTAGGGCAGGCATAAGGTGAGCAGGCTCTGACTTGGGGCAGGCATAAGATGAGCAGACTCTGGCTTAGGGAAGGCATAAGGTGAGCAGACTCTGGCTTGGGGCAGGCATAAGGTGAGCAGACTCTGGCTTGGGGCAGGCATAAGGTGAGCAGGCTCTGACTTGGGGCAGGCATAGTTTAAGCAGACTCGGGACTTGGGGCAGGCATAGGGTAAGCAGGCTCCTAATTGGGGCAGGCATAAGGAGAGCAGGCATAAGGTGAGCAGACTCTGGCTTGGGGAAGGCATAAAGTGAGCAGACTCAGGCTTGGGGCAGGCATAACGTGAGCAGGGTCAGGCTTGGAACAGGCAAAAGGTGAGCAGACTCTGACTTGGGGCAGGCAGAAGGTGAGCAGGCTCTGACTTGGGGCAGGCAGAAGGTGAGCAGGCTCTGACTTGGGGCAGGCAGAAGGTGAGCAGGCTCTGACTTGGGGCAGGCAGAAGGTGAGCAGGCTCTGGCTTGGGGCAGGGCAGGCAGAAGGGCGAAGAGAAGGTGAGCAGGCTCTGACTTAGGGCAGGCATAAGGTGAGCAGACTCTGGCTTGGGGCAGGCAGAAGGTGAGCAGACTCTGGCTTAGGGCAGGCATAGGGGTGAGCAGGCTCTGACTTGGGGCAGGCATAGTCGTGAGCAGGCTCCTCCTTAGGGCAAGCCTAAGTTGAGCAGACTCTGACTAGGGGCAGGCATAAAGTGAGCAGATTCAGGATTGGGGCTGTAATCGTAATTGTATTATAATATGTAAACATGAAGATAATATTTGGGTTAGATTATGCTTAGGTTTTACTCGTATCCAGTAGAATGTGTTTTTTCCCTTTTGGCTCGGGTGGTGGGCCCAGAACAGGAAGGCCCATTGTCTACTAATGGGTAACATCTGGTGTGACCCTTCCTGTGAACGTGCTTCTCTACACATACACATTCTAGGGGGTATAAAAAGGCGGGACAATGAGAAGATTTTTCAACATTCGGCATTCCTGTGTGCTGTAAAAGATGTTTATTGTGCACAATTAAACTATTTCATTTTTCTTTTTACTTGCCTCAACGTTTTCTCATTGGAAGGTTTTCCTTACTTAAGATAAAATTTCCATTACAGATCAGACTCTGACTTGGGGCAGGCATAAGGTGAGCAGACTTTGACTTGGGGCAGGCATAGGGTGAATCGACTCTGGCTTGGGCAGGCACAAGGTGAGCAAACTCTGACTTGGGGTAGGCATAAGGTGAGCAGACTCTGGCTTAGGGCAGTCATAAGGTGAGCAGACTTTGGCTTGAAATAGGCATAAGGTGAGCAGACTTTGACTTTGGGTAGGCATAGGCAAGGTGAACAGGGACTTTGGCTTGGGGCAGGCATAAGGTGAGCATAAGCTGACTTAGGGCAGGCATAAGGTGAGCAGACTCTGGCTTGGGGCAGGCATAAGGTGTGCAGGCTCTGGCTTGGGGCAGGCATAAGGTCACCATAAAGTTGGGGCATATGGTGAGGCATATGGTGAGCATAAAGTGATCAGACTCTGACTTGGGGCAGGCCTAAGGTGAGCAGGCTCTGGCATGGGGCAGGCATAAGGTGAGCAGACTCTGACTTGGGGCAGGCCTAAGGTGAGCAGGCTCTGGTATGGGGCAGGCATAAGGTGAGCAGACTCTGGCTTGGGGGCAGGCATAAGGTGAGCAGACTCTGGCTTTGGGCAGGCATAGAGTGAGCAGACCTTGGCTTTGGGCAGGCAGAAGGTGAGCAGACTCTGACTTGGGGCAGGCATAGGGTGAGCAGACTCTGACTTGGGGCAGGCATAGGGTGAGCAGACTCTGGCTTGGGGCAGGCATAAGGTGAGCAGATTCTGACCTGGGGCAGGCATAAGGTGAGCAGGCTCTGACTTGCAGCAGGTATAAGGTGAGCAGGCTCTGTCTTGGCAGGCATAAGGTGTTTGAAGGGTTTCTTTTTTGCTAAACCACCATGAAAGAAGAGACGCTTAGAAAAAAGTTGTTAACAACCCAGACATACCCCAATAAATTTTCATGACAATGTGAATATTGTACTATCATGCAATTTATTAAAAATGCAAAGAGCGACAAACCCTAAAACATAAGGCAGTCCACAGTCCACAGTCCACCTGTGGTAAACATACATCAAGAGAACTGACTGACAATTTGGCTATTTCTTTTATATTGTATAATATTAAATTCATATAATAAGATATTATTCTATAATATATTGTATGTATACAGTATTTTTCATCATTAATATATACTATGTATGTTTTTTTATATATCATTGTGTATTAATGCCACTGCTAATAATAGAAGCATTGATGTCTACAATAAGCTATAATTTATATATATATATATATATGACATATGTTTCAAATTATATTTATAATTATATAAATATATTATCTTTTTAATTATATGTATTATTTAATAGATTCATATTGGAAAATATTTAAAAAAGGATCTTACTTGAGTATGTACCTGTGCTGTGAAAGCTCCCTGTTGAAGGCTAAAAAGTCAGCAAAAGCTCTTAAAACTAATAGAGAAGCCACAATGAGGCTAACAATTACTTTGCAGAAGCTTCAGAGTTTGGTGTCTGAGAGTGGAGTAAAGGTGCATTAGTCAGTTCTATAAAGTACAAGATAAAAGTCATTACCTGCACACCCAAGACTCAGTGACTTGGTATGTGAGGAATGGTATGTGGTCAGGGGTGGAGCGGCCTAAATACTTATTTAATTAACTAATTAACTAACTAATTTTTCAAAACTGTAATATTTCCCCAAATCCCTTTTTAAAATGATCTTGTGTCAGCTCACTGCTTTTCTCCTGGTGATGATCCTAAAAACACACATTAAAAAAAGAAAATGTTATTGTGTTGTGCCAAGCAAAGCCAAGCTAAATGTTTTGTACTTTAGTATTGTTGAATGTGGAAAAGTATTTTAAAGATAATAGATTATGTTTCACCGCATTACCCCTGCCAAAAAGCTGATTTTGCTCTGTGTGTTAACTATGGCAGGATTTACACTGCACGTTAAATGTGACTCAACTACAATTTTTTTTCTCCAACGTGGCACAGATTGGATATGACTCAGGCCAGTGCAAGCAGAAAAAAAACATGCATTCCATTATTTACAGATCAGATTCAGGCCTCATTTGTATGTGGTAAAAAACAGAAAAAAAGAAAGCATAAGCATGTACTGGCCTATAGAAAGCATTGATTTGCAGACAATTTTAAAAGCCAAAGCAGGTCATCAAAAAAAATCTAAGTAAGTCACCTAAGAGGAATTGAGCATTAAGACCTGAATTGTAAATGCAGCCAATAAGAACAGACTTTTTAAAAAAAATAACTGCAAATGTGTCTCTACTTTCATTTATGTTAATGGTTGGAAAAGTTTTGCTTATGGATGTAACACTTGGGGCTTGAGAAATATTGCATACCTTAACCAAAGAGAAGGAGGATGCTAGCGATCCCAGAAAACAGCGACACTAGAATGAAGAGCATTTTAAAGTTCAGGAATATTCAAATACTTCTCTGTACACATTTATATATATTCTGAAATGACATAGGATTGTAACAAGGCTCTGTTCGCTCTCTTGTATACTTACTGTAGGGGGCTGTATAAATGGACACACTGAATGAGTTTCCTGAAAAATCAATAATGCTCAGTTAGAGCTCAAACCGAGTTAAAGATGATTATATTACATTTACAAAGTGTGCTTAGATAACTCTAATAGCTACCAGAAACGAATGACAGTTAATAAACTGGATGAACTGGCTATGACAAACTGCCATTCTGTGTGTACGTGTGGACTGAGAAGCCTGTGTCATTTCCATTTAAAAAAAAACAACCTTGCTAGTTGAATAAAAGTAACTTTAAGTCAGAATTCGCCAGGGGTATAAATAATTTCGGGCTGGACTGTGTGTAGATTTAAAACATTTAAAGTACAAGGAACAGGGAAATTTAAAGTTTAAAGAACGAAAAAAAAAATTTCTTCCCTGCACTGTCTTACAAACAGTTCTGCAAAAACGAAACCAACCTCAGTTCCGTTATTACACGTCTATTGTTAAAATGTTAAAATAAAATATGTTACAGTGTTGTACACAGCAAATGATACCATTCAGCGTTAACAGTTTATTATGCACAGTGTTTCCTTGCCTAAACCTTCAGATGGATATTCGATTTTCTGGCAACTAAAACTCTCTAGTTGCTGTTTATAAAGCGCGCGTTATAAATGCTTGTTTTGTTATTGTTTAAAAAAAAAGTACGTTAACGTTCGGCGTTCGATTTCCGCACCGCCTTAAAAAAAACACAAACCATTGCGCAGTATTAGTATTTGTAATCCAGTTTCGCATGAACTTTATTTCCAGCGCCACAATAAAGCAACGCAGCACTTAAGCAGGGCGGGTTTTTTTTATAGAGCATCAATTATTTCTTTATTTCTAAGTACGCGATCGTATAGCACAGGTCGCTGTGGACAAACTACAACTACCCAAGGTATGAATGAAACTGTTTTTGCTCGTTGTATATTTTCCTGTATTCTAAAATATTTATATATAGATATCTATAATTGTTTCCGATTATTATATTTTGTACTAAAAGGGGATATGCAGGGCTGGAAAAATATTATATACTAATATATAGTGTATATAACATAGGTAAATAGATAGATAGATAGATAGATAGATAGATAGATAGATAGATAGATACATACAGTACATACATATATATTGATAGACAGACAGACAGACAGACAAATAGATAGATAGATAGATAGATAGATAGATAGATAGATAGATAGATACATACATACATACATACTGATAGACAGACAGACAGACAGACAGACAGATAGATAGATAGATGTTATTCTTATTACTATGATCTCTAGTGATCATATCAAGTGATACTGTACCTCTAGGTGTTGTTGAAAGGGCATCTTTCATGACAGTCTGACCTACAAGAGTAAATGCAAGTTATAATGCAAGTTCTAGTGGTTAACAGCTAGAAAGATTATTTTAAAGCAGTTATAAAGAAACACTTTTTAATGGTTGGAAAATGTATTTGCCTATACTCCTATACTACTTCATATACACTCTTCAAATACTACTTTTTTACTAGATATGAGATCCTTTTACTTTAAATGTACCAATAATGACAGAAAAGAAAAAGGCACGTATGTTCTTTTCGGCTTTATTCGTAAGTGGAGCGTAAAATAGTTTCAGTCAATATCACAGAATCTTCTACACATTCTTTGACAAACCGCTCACTGGGTGTTGTGGTTAATGTTAGGCCCAGTAATGAACTGTGTTACTTACAACACACTCGGTTATAAACTATTATACAATAGCAAAAGACTAAAAATAAAAAATTCTTGTAGTAAGATATTATATAGTGTGTTACATATATATATATATATATATATATATATATATATATATATATATATATATATATATATATATATATATATATATATATATGTAACAGTAACCTTTAGAAAGTACTGTAGTATATTTTGGCCAGGAAAGTTATGCATCGTAAATTAAATCCATTTAGTAAAGTAATACTCTGCATAAGTGTGTCATCTGTGAACTCTTGCCACAAAGGTGGAAAAGCAAAAATGTATAGCATGTCTCTGTATAAGATTTTTCTTTAAAATACCAACGACAATGTCCCTGTGCACAAAACCCCCTGAGCTCCATGAAGGCATGGTATGTTCTGGTTGAAGAGGAAAGAACCCTGACTAACCCCACCCCTTAATACTGAACAGCCTTGGGATAAACTGGAACACCGACTACACCCCAGACTCGTGGTTTAATGACTAAATCACTAAATCCAGTCTAGACAGTCAGTATCTAGAATTGTGGAAATTATTTTAGATGTTAGAGTAAGACAAAATCTGGCATATAATGGGAAAATGGACTACATAATATCTACTACTTAATTATTAACAAAAAAACATTCAAGACATTAATTAAAATAAAAAAATAAATAATGACGGCTATTAGGGTCTGTTCACATAAGACAGGGGTGTCCAACTGTTCTGCAGAGTTTAGCTCCAACTTGCCTTAACACACCTACCTGCAAGTTTCAACTATACGTAGCAAGATCTTGATTAGTTGGTTCAGGTGTGTTTGATTAGGGCTCAGGACCAAGTTCGGACACCCGTGGCATAAGGGCACCGTAGGTCATGTGACAAGAACTAATCAGCTTCCTTGCTTTTCTGTTACACTGAAACCTCAGCAGTAACTTGTAAACTGTATTTATGAAGTGAGAATTTCTGGATTTAAGCCTTTGTTATTTAACATGAAAAGCACCTGAAAGCAATTTCTTTCTGTGTGGTACAGCATAGCAGAAGATTCATACTATCATTCGATCCAACAGACATACTAGCGCATTATGCAGGAGACGAGAGACATTCTCCAACTATCTGGTGAAAAAGCTCTGTAATAGTTAAGTTTTTATGTGTGAAAGTTCATTATTGTCATGTTATTTTATTTTTTATATTTTATTGAATTTTTAAAAAATGTTGAGGTTTTTTTTGGGAGTGACGAGATTGGACAGAATTAGGAACAAGTTCATCAGGGGTACGGCGCATGTTAGATGTTTTGGGCAGAAAGTCAAGGAAGCCAGATTAAGGTGTTTTGGACATGTACAGAGAAGAGATAGTGAATATATTGGTAGGAGGATGATAGAAATGAAGCTACCGGGCAGAAGGCAAAGAGGAAGACCAGAGAGGAGGTATATGGATGCAATAAACAGGACATGACGTTAGTGGGTGTGAGTGAAGAGGATGTAGAGAATAGGCTTAAGTGGAGACAGATGATTCACTGTGGCAACCCCTAAAAGAGAACAGCCGAATGAAGAAGAAGAAGAAGATGATGATTTTATTTTATTATTTTATTAAAAACATAAAAATATATAGCTTTAACTGAATTAACAGTTAAATTACATTTTTTAGTTAATTAATTACACAAAAATGTGTAATTGTATATAGGAATGAAAGACTTGAGCTATGTACATGGGTAACAATGCGATACATCACAAACATTGCAAAAAAAAAAATTAGGAATCATTAAAAACACTGTTCTATTTATTAACTCCTCTTCTGGTTTCTATTTGTTTTAAAGTTTATGTCTCGTCTTCGTCCCTGCAACTTACATTTATCTCTTGTATGCAACTGAGCAATTAAACTTTAAGCGTTGAATCGTTGCATCAATCCAAATGGATTTGTTGTTAAACCCCTATAAGGTACATACTCCATTTAAGTTAGTACTGTACCTGCTTCCTAGCTGGTAAAAAACGTGAGTTCTGTTTAGTATAGTTATAGGTAATATAAATGAAATTAGGCTGCATTATATTATTATATGCTGATATACGATTATGCTGGCTTATAAAATAGAAAGGGGTTAATTGTATGCATAATTTGGACAGAAGTAGACAAAATGCGCTGGTTAAAATACTTACATGAAAAAAGAAGTTGCTTTCTCAACTGCAACACAAAAAAAACTATTCAAACACAAAAGCAGCTTTGTACATACTAAACATTGTTATGCTATAGCTGTAAGAAAACACAAGCAAAGTATTATGATAATGATATTAATTCCAGTATGTACTAGGATAGTAAGAAAGTATTAGTAGTACTACGTTTTAGGACAGGTAAATTCTAAACGATTGTAAATGATAAATATAAACCATAAATTATAAATGACATACGTCAGTTTTAGCACAGCTGATGTAAAAGTGCAGTAAGCCTTGGAAACTCTCCAGTGTGACTGACTCCTTTGTAGCGATGGTGACAGGGTGGTCAAATTCCCACTTGGTGCCATTGTAATTAGCCACCGGTTTGCCCTTATGAATAATTAAAAGACAAAAAAAATCAGGGCAGACATTAAAAATGTGAGTCGAAATAGCAGTTGTGTTTGTGGGATTGAATCTATATTACAGTATGCACAATATGTAGAGTCAGCTTGAAGGAAATCCAATTACCTATAATATTGCAAATCACTGATCTCACTAATAGTGGGTATTGTATTACAGTCTAGACAACTTCCCCCAAAAATGTGTAATTGTATATAGGAATGAAAGACTTGAGCTATGTACATGGGTAGCGATGCGATACATCACAAACATTGCAATACTTATTTTAAAAAAAAGGAAAACAAATAGCATAGGGAATAAGAATGAGACCCAGCTGTCTCTGAAAGGGCAAAAGACAGCAGGGCTACACCCTGGACAGGTCACCAGTCAATCACAGGGCCACACACACACACTCACTCACTCACTCCTATGGGCAAGTTGGAATCAGCAATCAAACTAATAATCAACCTAATATACATGTTTTTGGACTGTGAGAGAAAACTGGAGAACCCAGAGTAAACCCACGCAAGCACGGGGGGAACATGCAAACTCCACACAGAAAGACCAGAATCAACACAGAATCGAACCCAGGCCTTCTTGCTATAAGGCAACAGTGCTAACCACTAATCCACCTTGCTACCCTGTTAAACTTATCCTTATTCTCTAACCCAGAAGAGAATTTATAATTACTTGTTTTTTTCTGACTGTACTATCCAGTTTGTGTGCAGAAGAATGATAATAACTCTTGGTTGGGCTTAGTGTAAATAGCATTAGGAGTATTAGTATCGGAAGTTAATTGTTTTAGTTAAAAACAAGTAAAGTTCCAAATCAATTTAATTACATTTAATTAAAGCAATTCAAATAACAGGCAAAATGATAACGCTGGTAAAAATAACGCTAAAAGAATTACATTACTAATCCACTGGGCGTTGCAGGTGGGTTCAGCCAGTTCTTCTGTAATGTAAGACGGCAGATGACAGCGAACATGGGCATCATGCAGTGTTTCGCACTGATGTTTAGAGTCATCTGCATGAACCGACTGGCTGCTCACAATGAGAAGCACCGCTAGATTTAAAAAAAAAACAACAACACACACAAACACACAGGTAATTACAGTCTGCACTGTTTACACTGTTACACCCAAAGGGTGGCAGGTTTTGGTGAATTTGTATTAGCTTGTAGTAACAGAATTTATGTAGCTGTTGTCTGTTCTGGCCCGTCTAATTCCTTCTTTTGGCTGAATTAAAGAAAACCAGAAAAGTTTAATATTTTTGGTTTTATCCTTATTAAAAATCTCATCCTTTTCTTATTTTGATCGATCACAAAGCAAAAGTGTAACAACCCAAAAAACTGTTAAGAAAAGGCAGCTTAGGTCATTTAAGGGAAAAGTGGTAGCGTAGTGGTTAATGTGCTGGACTGATGATTGGAGTTTTGATTTCCAGCATCAGCAAGTTACCACTGCTGGGCGTCTGAGCAAGGCCTTTAAGCCCCAATTGCTAAGTTGTATAAATGACATAAATTTAAGTCTAATTTAATTTTTTTTAAATGTTAAGTGAAAAACCGACAACATATAATATAGTTTGTCATAATTTTCTTATTATTATTTCTATATTTTTTTCACTTATTGATACTTCATAATATTATTAATATTACAATTATATTAGTGTTCACAGGTACACTAGACATGCACAATATTGCAGAAAACTAATATGCAAAGAAGCAGATTTTTATGGTTTTGTATAGACATCAAAGTACATTTATATTAAGTAGTTGGCAAAATATTACTTTTTAAAATATTATTAATTAAAAAGATAAAGTTTTGGTTTTTTTCAAACACAAGTAGGCTCTTTATTAAACAGGTCTCTACTTGTACATTAGATCACAAAACAAAGTGTAACAAACTGTTAGGAAAAAGCAGCACAGATAATTTGAGGGGAAGTGGGCGCCTAGTGGTTAATGTGCTGGACTGCTAATTGGAAGATTGTGGGTTTGATTCCCAGCACCACCAAGTTACCACTGCTTAAACCCTAATTAAGTTGTATAAATGACATAAATGTAGGGCGCTCTGGATGAGGACGTCTGCTAAATGCTACAAATGTGAATAAAACATCTATATTAAGTAGCTGACAAAAACACTGCTTAGATAAAATGCCTCAGCACTTCACTAACAATTACGCTATTCTGTTTTTTGCAAAACATCCTGTCCCCTGTCCTATGTTCTCGCATAACAGGTCCCTGTGCCTGAAAGTTTTTAATTTTCTATATGTCTGCGTAAATATGACCAAAAATATTATTAGATTTTAATACAACCAATATAAACAAATGGGACGGTGGCAAGGAAAAACTCCCTGAGATGGAGATAGTGAAAAACCTTAAGAGGAACCAGACTCAAAAGAGAACGCTTCGTCATTTGGGTGAAAAACAAGTAGCAGGGATTATGTGGTTACATTGTGTGTGTGTGTGTGAGCAAAAAAGTTTAACTTGAGAATTAATTTTCCTCTATCTGCGAGTGGCATATGGTATTGGGTGCAATAATAATTAGATGCATCTCTAAAAAAATTATATTTATTTGGTAAAACATGGAAGCGCCCATTATAGTGAGGTAATTTATTACACTACTTGACCCCGACTAAAATTTGAAACATGGAACATGGCTTTGTATAACAGTATCTGCAGCTTTTAAAGATAAAAAATGATTGGGGTAAATAGTGATGTAAAATGTACAGATATTATAATAGGGATTATGGTTTTGGATGGATTTAGATCACAGCGTTTTTCTTCTAACTGTAAAAGTGCAAGACAAGCCGTCCCACTCTTTTTCCTAAAGTTTAATTACTATCATTATTGTTATTACATGTTTTATTGTTTAAGATCTTTGTACAGTGGTCTCTGTTATTTGTAAATTTATACTGCAACTTTGGCTTTTTCTTTTCTGAGATTGCTGTAACACAATATGCAAATGGGCAGAATATTGTTTTTATTAGGCTGTTAAAAAGCTGTTGTGGTTTATTGGCATTTCGTTTTCTTTTTTATTACATCAGTTACAATAAAAATTACCATTTGGTTATATTTTACTAATTTTTGATTAAAAATGTAAAGTAGAATGTAAAGTATTAAAAAAATAAGTAAAATCCGTAAATAAATAGGTATGAGGTAATACAATTATTACACCACAAAAAAACAACAACTAAGTTGATCAATAATATTATTTTTTTGTTGAACAATAGACTTTTGTTGAACTAATTGATAGTTACTAGATACCGACCCAGTAATGGCCAACAAATGTACCCCACTACGTCATCTGATCTACATACTTACTGCTCTGAAATAACGTAATAAAGTAATTTATTTTAATATGACTGTGAAAGGGTAGCTACAGTTTAGGCTTGCATGTTTACAGCTGTACAACATTTGACAATTGGTAAATAGTATTAAAATATTTTAACAAATACATTCATCCATCTATCCATCTATCCATCAAACATACATACAGTAGTGTATCTTCGGACTATTACACATTTGTTTTTATATTTCCATTTTGCGATCAGATATATAGAAGAAATATAAAAAACTACTGAACCCTATGCAGTTTGCTTACCAAGCCAACAGATCTGTGGATGACTTGGTGAACATGTGACTGCACTTCATCCTGCAACATCTGGACAAATCGGGGGGGTTATGTGAGGATCCTGACCATCATCCCAACACTCCTCCAGACCAACCTAGCCTAGCTCTCTGTTTCTAGCTCTACCTGTCAGTAGATCTCCAGCTTTCTGACAAACAGGAAACAGCTAGTGACTATTAGCACTGATGCCTCCCCAGGGATGTGTTCTTTTTCCTCTGCTCTTCTTTCTCTACACCAACAACTGCACCTCTAAAGACTTGTCAAGCTCCTGAAGTTTGCAGACGACACCACAATCATCTGCCTTATCAATGACAGTGATGTTTCTGCATACAGAAGTGAGGTTCAGCAGCTTGCTGTCTGGTGCAGTCATAACAACCTGGAGCTTAACACGCTTAAAACATTAGAGATGATACTGGATTTTTAGGAGAAACCCACCTGCACTCCCCCCACTCCCTATCATGACTACACTGCTGCCACAGTGCTGTTATTCAGGTTTCTGGGCACCATCTGACGTGGGACAATCACAACGACTCCAATGTTAAAAAGGCCCAATAGAAAATGGTCTTCCTTTGCCAGCTGAGGAAGTTCAACCTGCCACAGGAGCTGCTTAAACAGTTCTATTTAGCCATCTTCAAGTCAGTCCTGTACACTTCCATAACTGTCTAGTTTTGCCGTTCGGCCAACGCTAGAGAGCGCCAAGCACCAGGACAGCCAGCCACAACAAAGTTTTACTCCCTCAGGCAATCTACCCTTTGCACATGCTCTCCTGTTCCACTGTTCCTACCTAAATCTGTACTTTTTCTGTGCATTAATAAATCAATTCAATTGATTAATTTATTAAATTAAATTGGTAATTTATTTTTTATATAAAAATGTTCCTTCAGGTTTTTTTAAATTACTTTTACTTACTTAAAAATGCACAACTGGAAGCTTCCGTCAACAAAACTAATTTCTTTGTAATTACAAACCTACTTGATTCTGACTTTTATGCTGGATTATCCAGTTATGCTGGAATTTTTTTTTAATAATTGTTCAGTAGAAAGAAATGCATTTCTCATCGTGACTCATTAACCATTTTAAGATGTGGTTTTTGTATTCTAACATTTTTAGTCATCAGCTTAATGTTCTCAAAAACCCCCACTGTGTTTAAAGAGGGTTTTTTTCAGGACACTGAGCTGATGAATAAAAATGAAAAAATGATGTGGAGCAACAACGTGAACATAAACATAATAAAAAAGAAATAGCTTAATGTGAGCCTCATATGCCCCATGCTTCGATCTTTACCAGACAACCTCCCCACCCCATCTACCAATTATCAGTCCAACATCGTAACCACTGCGCTACGAATTCAATAACTAAAAAAACAAAAAAATTCTGCTTTGAAATGCCATGGCAACGATTGTGCTTTGCATATGGAAACTTCTGACAAATGTCTCGTGGTGAGTGCTGTAGAAAAAGGCTATAGAATCGTATCACTCTCACCCTGCACCAATGTGTGGATGCTGTTATGGCTCCCTTGCATCTCCAGGGCATCCGCATACTGGCTGCTATTAAATTTGGGATATGTCGTCCCCTGAAAGAGCTGATTGGGGCTAAACGCTCTTGATGCCGCGTCTTGGTTAGATAACAAAACGGCAGTTCCAAGAGAAAAATGCAAATTATAACCAAAAGCGTAAGCAGGTGTAGTATGACTAATTTCTCTCTTGAAAGGTAAGCCATGCTTTCTTAAGACTTCATAGATCTCTTCTCTGAGTTTTAACATGATAGCCTTATATGTGATTCATAGTCAGTTATAACCTTGTCTAGCCTTGTCTAAACCTTTAATTATGCTATTAAAGTCAGGTAATAGAGCTATAGCATGGTTTGGATTTACAGCTACTAACTAGTTTTAAAATAGCACCAGTGAAGTAAGTGCAAAAAGCAAACACTGAGTTTTTGAGCAAAAGAAAAGCAATAAAAAAAATGTATTTTTCAAATAAGACTAGAAAGTAACCTACATTTTCTAGCTTGAATATGTGGTAGCGCATCGGCTATGGCGTTGGACTGCTAATCGGAAGACCGGGGTTTCATTCCCAGCACCACCAATTTTAACACCAATTTAAAACACTAACATTGGCTTTAGGACCAGTAATACATTTTTCTTCTCGTTTAAATTCAATCTTAAACAAGGATAAACAATAAAGCAGTCTGTCAGACCTTCACTCCCGCCTGCATTCCTGCACTACATATCCAGGATTCCCCCTTTTTTGGTATTTCCCTAGAACATTTTTTCTGGAATTTAAACAGATTATGCAAGTCATTTTGTTTTGCAGTCCTTAAAGACATGCCTATGGGATCTCTGTGTGGCAATAGTTGTGGTTTCAATTCCCATAAGCACCAAGCCACTGCTAATTCCCTCAAGCAGTAGTGTCCTTAACTCTCGAATACTTATGTTAGAGAAATGTAAGGTGCTCTGTATTTATGGTATTTGCTCATGGTAAGTGCTCGAATGGACCCTTTGTTTTTTATTAGACAAGGCAGCCATGCATTAAGATTCTATTCTGTTCTGGTACCTAGATGTTGGAATAAACCACCCCTAGCAGTCCAAACAGCTAAATCAACATCCGCCTCCAAATAACAGCCCTGTTGTCCTTATTTTATTTGAGATTGTCTGTGTCCTTTATTTATTAAATTCTTTTTACCAACATGGTTTTTAAGACTGATGGATTTGTTAGTCAATTAGTTTTGTTAGTCTGTGACCTATTAAAGTGATAGCAGGAGGTATTTTTTGTTCAATATTTCCGACAAATGCTTTTAAAAACACTTGCAAATAGAAAAATTGATTTGCTTGTTACGTTTGTTACACTGTCTGGTTAAATATTAGCGATAAATTATTATTATAGAGTATTATTATTTTTTTATAGATTATTATTTTTTATTATTATTATAGAGTATTATTATCCTGCCTTTTCCCTTGCAGAGACAGCTGGAATAGGCTCCAGAAGATCCCTGTGACTCCGAATTAGTAAATAAGCGGGTGTAGAAGATAAATGAATGAATGAATCATCATTATTATTATTATTATTACTATTATTAGGGTGAATTGAGGCATAAGGTCAAATAGGGCAGCATCATTATAATCTTCATTAAAATAGTGTTTTTGAAAGCCCAAACTCCGGGAACGCTAAAGAGGCGGTGTGTGTGGTGGTGGTGGTGGTGGGATGTTCTAAGGGCCCATGCACTTTGTTGGCGACCAGAATTCTGTTTTATAACCCCATATTCTAGCGGCTCCCTGGTATGACATCAGAACCCGTTTAATTACGCGTTAAACCATTATGAGGAAGCGCATAACGTGTCTTAATGTTTTTGAAAGAGGAAACTCAGTGCCACATTATTAAGAAAGCAAACAGTTTATAGACAAGCATGTTAGTCTAGAATATTTATTACATTTCGCATTTTAAAGAAAGTGTTTTAATGCATTTCATTTTGCAATAGGTGGAAAACACATACTGCGCAATTAAACGTGTTGCATTCTTATTCTGGCCTCTGTAAACATTATACATTATTAATGGGGTGTTTTTTTTCCAAGTCTGATTTACCGTTCATCCAAATAAATATGGCGAGTTTTAAAGATGATCGTTGTTAACATTATCATTAAAAAAATTAAGCACTGAAAAAGAGCTGTCTTCTCCAGACTTTCTCATTTTTAATTTCTATTTTTTTTTTTATTAGAAGGAGGCAAAGCTGAAAAGAAGGGGAACTAGAAGTGCATGAGGAGCCCAGCAACCACTGAAAGGATCGCAGTAAGTCTGCATTTCTTCCACTTTGTTGTGTTCTATAAAACAGGTGTGTTTCCCGTTAAGCACGCAGATGAGCTCAACATTTTCGGCTGTAAATTCACAACTCGAATTTACCTCAATGGTTTAATAACAATGGCAGAGGTTGTAATCGGTAGATAACTCTATAGTCCGTTTAAGTAATAGTCCGTTTTAAAATAAATGATTACAACAATAGTTATTGATTAAATTCACAAATTATTATTCATATTTACGCTGTGCTTTCTGTGCCCGCGTAGGAATAGACAAATAGTTAGTTAGTAGTGGTGTTTATTTATAAAAGAATGTAATTTTTCTGAGACTGCAGCTGAACCGCGCCCAAAACCTGCTGCATTGACTAAAAAGGCTGAAACACGTCTTCATTTTAAGGAAGTTAACCAAAATTTTTACAGCTTGTTTCACTGTATTAAAAACACACACACACACACACACACACCACACACACACACACACACACACACACACACACACACACACACACACACACACACACACATACACACACACACATACACACACATACACACACATACACACACATACACACACACACATACACACACACACACACATACACACATACACACACCGCCTGCAAAAACATCGCCTATGCAGAGATAATTTATTAGATACTCCCCAGACTTTATCCCACAAATCAGAGAAACGAATTGGAACATTTTATAACACAATGTAAAAAATATCTATGTTTCACCTCATAGCAAAAAAAATTAGTTAAATTCTGTAAAAATTTCTTGTTGAGCCTGAAAACTCTGGCTTGCAGCTTTCACTTTACAATATGTGTCTGTGTCTAATGTTAAAAAAACGTTACCTTTATAACTTTATATGCGTTTTTTTCTTAAATATTTCTTTAAAAATAGTTGCATTTAATGTCGTTATAAGAAACACATTGTGTAATTGTGGAAATTTATTCCACATTTAGTCCTGGACAGGAAGGGAAACCCCTTTTTACCAAGCATTTAGTTACCCTGCTTTTAGCATTTAGAGAAAAATGTAGCCTATGTGTTTCCTTCTTATGTTTTTTTGTCTTTTCTTCTGATCTAATCATAAAAATAAACAGTCTCCATTTTGTCTCTCCTCACTGTAATAGACTTTTAGAGGTTAAATAATAGTATGTTGTTGTTTTATTCAAAATGAACCCCCCCCCTAAATTTAACAACACTAACCTATGTTTACATCCAATATAATAAAACAAAATGATCCAATTATTTATTTTTCATTATCTCACTTCATGGCTGAATCTGATGTGGGGTCCCCCTTATAGTGCTTAGACTGAAGAGGAAATAAGGGCAGATATAATTTTATAACAATACAATATTGATTTGATTTAAACGATATTGTCTAAATGCGTAACCCATTCATGAGTTCTTACATGCAGGTTCCTTTTTTATTTATTTTATATAAAATTTTATTGTACAATATTGTTAATTTATTGTTCTAACAACCCAAAAGAAACAGTTGAAATAGAGCAGCTTAGGTCATTTAAGGGGAAAGTGGTAGCCTAGTGGTTAATGTGCTGGACAGATAATTGAGGGTTTAATTCCCAGCACCAACAAGAGCGACTTACAGTTATCATTTTTACAATTGAGCAATTGAGGGTTAAGGGCCTTGCTCAAGGGCCCGGCTGTGTATTGCCCTTAAGGCCCAATTGCTAAGTTTTTGAAGTGATAGCTATCTGAGAAAGAGGCGGGTCTTCAATCGTCTCTTGAAGACAAGTACATTCTTCATATTAAATATTAACGCAAAGTTTGTCACTAGCGTTGTAATGCAGGAAATGGTAATTCGTTTAATTACTAATTACAGTAATTATTAATAATTAATAACACAGTTCCCATCACTGGTTCTTGGAGACTAATGAATGTGGCACATCAACTTGGAAACCTCTTTCAAAATGTACAAAGTCATCATCTGATTGGTTAAAACCTACAGCATTTACGTGTGCTGGAAACGTGTGCTGTTTTTTTTATAAGGTCCGCCTGGAAACAAAGCATTTGTAAAGCTCAAACTCCCCCTATTGGTGAGAAGTCCGTCGTGTTTACAAGTGTTAAGTATTTGTAAGGATCAGCTTAACCCTGCTTATTTTCTATAATGTAAACTTTACAGCATAGTCTTATTTTTGGCACGAATTAAATGTATGATCCGTCGTGGAATCCTCTTTTTTTGTGTAAAGACATCAACTTTAAAAGGTTGATGTCCTATAATAGGACTGAATTTATTTGCTCGTTACGTTG
The DNA here is from genome assembly GCA_005784505.1 of Bagarius yarrelli. Classification (NCBI taxonomy): domain Eukaryota; kingdom Metazoa; phylum Chordata; class Actinopteri; order Siluriformes; family Sisoridae; genus Bagarius; species Bagarius yarrelli. Next base: position 381,954 of record VCAZ01000180.1, on the reverse strand, counting down.
TTTTTTTATTCCTTTTGAATTAGTTAAACTAAAACTACGCAGATTTTAGTCTTAACGGCAGTGCAGTGTAATTACAGAGGCGCAAAAATCTTTCCTCACAAAATCACCTGATGTCAAAGAACCAGTCAGTGATTGGACTACCAGCACAAGCCCTTAGGCCATCTGCAGATGCAAACACAAATGTGAAGCATTTTTAACCGTTGTTTTTTTTTTTTAATAAGTGATTCCACATGATAGGAAAAAAGTTGTTTTCGAATTTATCTTAGGTTCTAGAGGCTACTCACACAGCTGGTAATTTGACCAAACTCTCTGTTTTGTGTAGTCATAATTCACAGTTTCAATTAAAAATGTTAAATTCAGTGTTAAATAAAAGGAAAATGCAAAACAATAAAGTCCAGCACCTTAACCACTGCGCAACCAATTGAGAAACATAAAGAATAATCCTTAAGTAGTTTTAATATCAGAGATTGTTGGACCTTACACTGTCTGGTTAAATATTAGCTATACATTATTATTATAGATTATTATTTTTATAGATTATTATTATTATAGAGTATTATTATTATTATCCTGCCTTTTTCCCTTTCAGAGGCAGCTAGAATAGGCTCCAGCAGATCCCTGGTCCCGAATTAGGGAATAAGCGGGTGTAGAAGATAAATGAATTATTGTTATTATTATTACTATTATTATTACTATTATTATGGTGAATTGAGCCGTATCATTATAATCTTCATTAAACTAGTGTTTTTTGAAAAAGACCAAACTCCGGGAACTTCGATTTACCGTTCATCCAAATAAATATGGCGAGTTTTAAAGATGATTATTGTTAACATTATTATTAAAAAAATTAAGCACTGAAAAAGAGCTGTCTTCTCAAGACTTTCTCATTTTTAATTTCTATTTTTTTAATTAGAAGAATTTTTTATTAGAATTTTTAATTATTCATATTTACGCTGTGCTTTCTGTGCCCGCGTAGGAGTGGACAAATAGTTAGTTAGTAGTGGTTGCAATAATAATAATAATAATAATAATAATAATAATAATAATAATAATCTCCAGCAGATCCCCGTGACCCCGAATTAGGGAATAAGCGGGTATAGAAGATAAATAATAATAATAATAATAATAATAATAATAATAATAATAATAAAAATAAATGTGAATATGAATTTGACTATTAAGAATTTTATTAAATTTAACTATTTTTGCGGGTTTTTATTTATAAAAGAATGTAATTTTTCTGAGACTGCAGCTGAACCGCGCCCAAAACCTGCTGCATTGACTAAAAAGGCTGAAACACGTCTTCATTTTGAGAAACATAACTAAAAATTTTACAGCTTGTTTCACTGTATTAAAAACACACACACACACACACACACACACACACACATACACATACACACACACACATACACACACACACACACACACACGCCTGCAAAAACATCGCCTATGCAGAGATAATTTATTAGATACTCCCCAGACTTTATCCCACAAATCAGAGAAACGAATTGGAACATTTTATAACACAATGTAAAAAATATCTATGTTTCACCTCATAGCAAAAAAAAATTAGTTAAATTCTGTAAAAATTTCTTGTTGAGCCTGAAAACTCTGGCTTGCAGCTTTCACTTTACAATATGTGTCTGTGTCTAATGTTAAAAAAAACGTTACCTTTATAACTTTATATGCGTTTTTTTTCTTAAATATTTCTTTAAAAATAGTTGCATTTAATGTCGTTATAAGAAACACATTGTGTAATTGTGGAAATTTATTCCACATTCAGTCCTGGAGGGGGGGGGGGGGGGGGGGGGGGGGGGGACAGGAAGGGAAACCCCTTTTTACCAAGCATTTAGTTACCCTGCGTTTAGCATTTAGAGAAAAATGTAGCCTATGTGTTTCCTTCTTATGTTTTTTTGTCTTTTCTTCTGATCTAATCATAAAAATAAACAGTCTCCATTTTGTCTCTCCTCACTGTAATAGACTTTTAGAGGTTAAATAATAGTATGTTTCTTGTTTTATTCAAAATGAAATCCCCCCTAAATTTAACAACACTAACCTATGTTTACATCCAATATAATAAAACAAAATGATCCAATTATTTATTTTTCATTATCTCACTTCATGGCTGAATCTGATGTGGGGTCCCCCTTATAGTGCTTAGACTGGAGAGGAAATAAGGGCAGATATAATTTTATAATAATAAAATGATGGCATTTATATTTTTAAAAATTCTTACTATTTTTTGCTAATGTCTGCACTATCCGGTTTCTCTTGATTTTAGCGAGCACATACCGTAGTTTGAATGACGATAGTACAGTTCGCTGCTGAGTCTGTTAGTTTGACCGGTAAGGATGTTATTTTTTTTTATTTTCAAACGGGAGAGAAAGACTTCCTTACCGGTCAAACTAACAGATTCATGACCCCAAAATTCGGAAAGCATCACTTTAGTACAATAAACACCAAAAACAGAAAAAACAGAAAAAATAAAACAGAACAGAAAATACTATAAAATACTAACTGCTTTAAAGAGATTTTAAATCAATCTTATAATTACCTAAATTAAAAAAAGCGATCTTACCGAACCAGAAAGACATGCTGAGTTGCGTTGAAAACGAACGAGGAAGCCAGAGTAGAGCATGTGTGAGTGTGTGCGCACGTGCGTGTGGGTATGGGTGTGTTTATAGCTGCCTCCGTGACTCCTATTGGCTATCATTATCCACATTATTATCATTACTCGTTTACTATTTATTATTATTATTATTATTAATTATTAATAATAATTATTATTAATATTTTAATTATATAACTAATATTTTTTATTTTATTTGACTTATTTTTAAAATACAAACCAAGAAATTAGCGAATATGTAAAAAAAAAAAAAAAAAAGTTTCTCTATTTCTGGCAGTGAGTCTCTGCTTACCTCAAATAAAGTTACATACATTTACAGCTCCGGCACAACAACAACAACAACAACAACAACAACACCAACAACAACAACACATTTTAAATAAATAAATAAATAATAATAACTATTGGCCTAAAGGTGGTGGTGACATTAATTTAATACCTCATTTGGCTGCATCTGTGTAATATTATTAATTATTCATATTATAAATACAGCAAGGAATAAAATATACTTAATATACATAAAATAAATGATCACAACAATTGATAATGTCTATTTGTTTATGGTTTATATCTTCAAATGAGTAACATTCTGTCCTCGCATTGAATAAAGCTAATAACAACACAATAATAGTAATAATAATAACTGTATGCCTATAGGTTTGGTGTTTAATAAAATCTACACACGTGTGTATGTGCTGTATTAACAGTGCGCAGATATTCACGCATGCAGTTTTGCGGTTTGTTGTATTTGAGTTAAGAACCCACGGGATCCCTGTCTTTTACACTCTGCCTTGTGAAATGTTATATATGCAACACGTGTTGAACGCCGTTCTACCATGTAGTCTTAGGAAAATTTGTGCATAACTGTGCATGTGCGTTTGTGTGTGTGGCGCGCGCGTGTGTGTGTGTACACGTGGTGTAAATGATTCCTTAAATAGAGCTGATCACTTTTTCTTGCTCTTGTAAGATGCAGTAAATACAGTTAAATGTATATACAGCCATAACAGATAAATAAAAAAATAAAAAAATACACCTTTATCTGAATTTTTGAAAAATGATTTATTTTAAATGTCCAATATTGTGACACCAATATTGTGGTTTTTAAGCAGTCTGGTTATTCCTCCATCTCACACTTTTCTTATCAGATAGCACGATTCATTTTGTTACAACCATATATGCATTTCCCCCCATTTTGATCGGCTATTTACACTTAATTCTAATAAATCCTCTGATCATGTTCACGGTTTTTACTTTTCAAAGCGGCACATTTTGCAGCATTTAATCTGAATTCCTTTAGACGAAACTTTTATCTTAAACCATATAGCCTTAATGCATACAAATAATGTTTCTTAAAACACAAAAACCACACTGAGCCTAGACATAAAACAAACATGAATCAACATAAAGAAAGAACAATAACAAAACATGAAAACCAAAAAACATGAAAACCAAAAAACATTACAATTATATTTCTTTTTTGAATCATTCGACAGGTGATTGCATCAGTATTTTTGAGTTAAAGTCCGTTTTAACAGTTTCAAGTCAATGCAAACAAAACCCCTAATTAACCCTTTGATGTTAAGTGGTGGGGAAGTGGTGTTGTGGTGGGAGGAAGTGGTGGCTCATGGCTAAGGTGTTGGATTACCAACTCGAAGGTTGTGGGTTCGATTCCCAGCTTGACCACTGCAAGGCCCTTAACCCCCAATTGCTCAGCTGTATAACAAGGAATATTGTAAGTCGCTCTGGATAAGGGCGTCTGCCAAATGCTGCAAATGTAAATGATGTGGTTTCATCCATTGCAAACATAATGATGTGAAAATGTGTGTAATTTGCATATAATACTTGCATATTATCATTTATAAATAGTGAGGGAGACAGGCAAATGTAACCTGATCCAACTGTCTGGTCAGGTGATTCACCAGTACTTTCAGTTCAGTAGCAACTGCTGATGCCTCTTCCTTATCAGTTTCAGTATTAAGGACACTATTGCTTGCACTGCTGCTGGCAGCACAATATCTCTGTTATTTTTTTTAACCTTTGCCTATTGTTTAGCTTCTCCCAAACGCCTTTATCTTTACGTTTTTTTGCTTGCCATCATAAGCCCAATTTCAGTGCCAAAAGGTCTGTTTGTTTTAACCGGCTATTACATTAATCTCTGTAGCTATTTGTTTTCCCGAACTTCAGATTATAAGACATATGAAAACTTTCTAAGCCTCCCTGTTAACTGTGGAAAAACTCTTCTTTTTGAAATGAATCAATTTGTTATTGTGGTTGCAGATCTGCATCTGTGACTCACCAATACCACAATATTTATGTAGGAACCTGTGAAACAGAGCAGAAGAAAACAGTTAGAAAACACTACAGAAAATCAGTTACAGATATAATGAATTCTTCTGTGAAAGTTAACTTGTGTGTTAAATTACTAATATTTAAAAAGAAAAGACACTAAGTAACACGTGACCTGACAGAAATAAAAGCTGTACTAACAGAACCCACATTGGAGAACAGTATAAACAGTGACCTGACAGAAATAAAAGCTGTACTAACAGAATCCACACTGAAGAACGGAAACGGTGACCTGACAAAAAATAAAAGCTGTACTAACAGAACCCACACTGGTGAAAGGTATAAGAGTGACCTGACCGAACTAAAAGCTGTACTAAGAGAACCCACACTGGAGAATGGTATAAACGGTGACCTGACAGAAATTCCAAGCTTATGTGATAATGTTACAAATGAACTGTTAACCGACAGGGGAAAGTAGCGTTGACTGTCACATTAACACTACAGTAACATTTCAGAGTTCAACACCAGTCCCTTTTTTGTGTTCATCACTTTAATCACTAATAAACAAACGCTTTTTTACACACTCACTGGTTCACACTGCTTTTAAACTCTGCGGTATTCGTGCACCAGCAGTCAGAACACACTCCTAGAACACACTACTGGATTTACTGTATTGTTATTACAACAAGGTTGTTGTTTTAGGGCAGCTTGGTGGCTTAGTGATTTTGTCAAGTAGGATGTGATCCTGAATCAACATCCTTTGTTGATCCTGCATCAAAATTTAATCAAACAATCATAACCATCTCATCAGTGTGTGTCTACCAAACCCACCTCTAACCATTTTTAAATCTTTCCTTTTTTGTCCACAAACAAAAAAAATATATTGCTGGCTGAGACAGTAATTCGTTGATTCTGAAACAATTTACTGACAATGACGATTCCTGTATTAACTTTGAATATGCTAATATAAAATAAGACTATTAACTATATTTAATATATAATAATTGACAATATTAGTGAATTTAGTCTATATTGATTATAAAAATTCAAAAAAAACATGAAGTATTTCATGTTTTTGTATTTAAAAATACTTTTATAATTTTTACATTTTGGTTTACAAGGAGGGAAAGATTGAAAAATTAACTTAGGCGGGTCTGGTGGACACACACTAATGACATCAGATTTTATTATTGGTTGATTAAAATGTCAGTCCAAGGTTAATAAACAATGTTAATCCAAAATCACATCCTACTTGATTAGTAACATTCTTAATCAAATTACTAATCAAATACATCAGCTTTGGTACACATTTGCTAATTAACTTACTTTGCTAAATACAATACAATTAAACTACAAACCACATATTAGCACGGAATACACACTGTTTCACCTCGTGTAGTGTCAATTCAGTTTTATTTGTATAGCACTTTAACAAAGGTTAATGTTTACAGACATTATTTTAAGATCGAAAAACTACCTAGTGTTGCTTTAGAGTGACTTTTAAAGAGTCACAGAAATGTATCAATAGAAGCAATTTTTAAAACCTTGGAGACATTATTGGTCAGTTTACTTCAATGCTTGATTCTATGCATTGAAGTAAACTATGATGTATTTCTATTTTAAAATATTGTATATCTTGTTGTCAAGTCTTTTGTAGCACTGTTTACAGGTTTTCCCTATACCGATATAAAATAAGAAATTTAAGAAATTTTAAGAAATTATTTAAGAAAGAGTATTTGTTATTATTTGTAAACATACTTGGTTTAAAGATTTGATTTATAATAGACAGAAACTTTGTAATAAAATGATCATAATTCTAATAATAATATCTATTTTAAAATGGCATGTTTATACTTACTTTTAAAATGAGGCAAACAGAAACACCAACAGAAAGCACCCACCAAAAAAAACCTAGTGGTAGAAGAACAAAATAATGATTTCCTTGTTGTTCTATAAAGACATGCAAAAAATAAAACAAAAATGTATAACATTAAGGACAAGGAACAAAATATTTCGGTCTTTTAAAATGAAAATAATTTTAACAGAAAATTGCAATCAAAACATATATCTAAATCATAATAAATCAACACAAAAGCTTTAATTCCCAGCACATCGAATTAGAAGGAGATGGATTTTTTTTGGATCTCTTGTCGTGTATTCAGCAGCCTCATCACAGATTTGTGTTTGCCAGTTTAAAAATAAAAGTGTATTCCCTCTTCCACCGTCTTCATCTTCATGACCATCGTCTTCTTCCCAGGTCCTACTTCTACATCCTGCCTCTAAGTACCCCCAGGACCGTACTCCGAATTTCTTAGTGAATTTGCAGATTTTCTGTCTAACCTGGTTGTCTACGTGGATAAAGCGTTAATTGCTGGAGACTTTAATATTCATTCTGAAAACTCAGACGACCCGCCGAGAACAGCATTTATGTCTTTACTCGACCCAGTGGGAGTAAATCAGTGTCTAATAAGACCCACTCATAAAGCAGGTCACACATTAGATTTAATATTATCTTTCGGAATAAGTATAAGTAATATAGTAACAACTCCTCAGTGCGAAATTATTTCTGATCATCATCTTATATCGTTTAAATGCGTCATACTAATAATAATGCACATGTAGCGCCGCGCTACGCTTTAAACGTACACTTACATCAACTTCTGCTCAGAGCTTTATTAATTGTCTTCCAGACTTGTCTTCTGTCATTGGATCGCTGTCTGATCCAACAGAACTCGAGCAGGCGACTGAATATATAGATGCCGCATTCCGCTCTACATTAGATAACGTGGCTCCAGTTAAAAGAAAAATAATTAAAGATAAGAAACTCGCTCCATGGTATAATGAACACACGCGCTCTTTAAAACAGAGCGCCCGTAAACTAGAACGTGAATGGCGCCGAACTAGATTGCTGGTTTTCCAGGCAGCATGGAAAGAGGGAATTCTAGCTTATAAAAAAATCTCTTACTGTAACTAATCAACGTATCTTTGTAACCTTATTAAAAATAATAAAAATAATCCTAGATTTCTATTTGACACCGTCGCAAAATTAACTAGGATAAGACGACCTCAGAAACCTGCACCAAAACTGCGTGCAGCAGTGAGGATTTCATGAACTTTTTTGATAATAAAATTTCAAACATTAGGCAGAAAATTCACGTTTTTAAAACCAGACCTTTCGAATGATTCTCATGAACAACTAACCGCATCAGATCAGAACTATCAGAAAATTTTACTCCTCTGGAAGAGAACAATCTAATCGCACTCATCTCTTCCACAAAACCGTCAACTTGTGTATTAGATCCTATACCAACACACTTTCCTAAGCAGATAGTACCGGCAGTATCAGAACCCCTGTTGAAAATAGTTAACTCTTTTCTCAGCAGTGGGTATGTTTCCCAAATCTTTTAAATTAGCAGTTATTAAACCTTTAATTAAGAAACCTGACCTTGACCAAAACGAACTGTCGAACTACAGGTTGATATCTAACCTTCCGTTTATCTCCGAAATCCTAGAGAAGGTAGTAGCGCAACACATATGTTCATATTTACAAGGAAATAACATACACAAACCTTATCAATCAGAATTCAGGCCTCATCACAGCACAGAGACGGCACTGGTCAAAGTAGCTAATGACATCTTACTGGCTTTAGATCAAGGCTGTGTCTCGTTGCTTATATTACTTGACCTTAGCGTGGCTTTCAACACCATAGATCACGATATTCTTCTTCACAGATTAGAAAAATTAGTAGGAATTAAAGGAACGGCTCTTGCGTGGCTCAGGTACTATTTAAACCGATCGTTACCAGTTTGTAGATTTAAATGGTGATTATTCTGCGTGCTCCCTTGTAACGTATGTGTGTTCCACAGGGCTCGGTTTTAGGCTCACTTCTTTTCTCTCTTTACATGCTGCCTCTGGGAAACATAATTCGTAAGCATGATATCAGTTTCCACTAATACGCTGATAACACACAGTTATACGTTTCATCAAGGCCTGATGCGAAAGGCCAAGTTTAATAAAATTGAGCAGTGTGTGAAGGAAGTAAGAGATTGGATGTTATGCAATTTCCTCTTGCTTAACGCTGACAAGACGGAGGTTCTGGTTCCAGGATCACAGGTAGCTAAAAGTAAGCTTCCTGATCACACCCTCCTCACAGTCTTTCTGTTTCACCAAGTGGCAACAGTAAAAGATCTGGGTGTGATTTTTAGACTCCAATCTCTCATTTGAGGCCCATGTCGACAATATTAGCAGGATAGCGTTCTATCATCTCAGAAATATCGCTAAAATAAGAAATAACTTGTCGCTTACTGATGCCGAAAAATTAGTTCATGCGTTTATCACATCCAGGCTGGATTATTGTAATGCTTTTCTGTCTGGATGTTCAACTAGGTGCGTTAATAAACTTCAGTTAGTCCAGAACGCAGCAGCGAGAGTCCTCACTAACTAAAACTAAAAGATACGAGCACATCACGCCGGTCTTATCCACACTGCATTGGCTCCCAGTGAGACACCGCATCAATTTTTTAAAATACTACTTTTAACTTATAAAGCTCTAAATGGTCTCGCGCCGCAGTACCCAAGCGAACTTCTAGTGTCTTACCTTCTGCCACACCTACTTTGATCAAAGGATGCAGGCCGCCTGTCAGTAGTTTTTATAATGCGCGGGCATTATAAAAAACTAAAGCAGGGGGCAGAGCCTTTTCTTACAAACCCCCAAAGTTATGGAATAGCCTCCTTATGTATGTTCGAGAATCAGACACAGTCTCAGTGTTTAAGTCCAGGTTAAAAATGTATATATTTAATCAAGCATTTTGTATTGATTCCCCTTAGATAAAGGAGCAGACCCCATCTCCACCCTGGTCCTGTTGGACCCTTCCCTGTGACCTGCCCCAGAGGATGATACATCACCAGGGTGACCTAGGACGTCCCACTTTGCCATAAAGACGTTCCAGCTTTAAATTGTTTACACACACACACACACACACAATGTAACCACATAATCCCTGCTATTTGTTTTCACCCAAATGAGGATGGGTTCTCTGTTGAGTCTGGTTCCTCTCAAGGTTTCTTCCTATCTCATCCCAGGGATTTTTTCCTTGCCACTTTCGCCCATGGCTTGCTTATCAGGGACAAACTGATTTCTGTTTCATTCTATCTCATAATATCTTCAATTGTGTAAAGCTGCTTTGTGACAATCACCACTGTAAAAAGCGCTACACAAATAAAAGTGAATTAAATTGAATTGAAGTACAGCCTTTACAATGACTGACATCTTACGTCGAAACATAATCGGTGTATTTAATACGAAATGTATGCTAACGTTAGGTTCATGTGCATAGTGTGTAAAATTTTCATGGCTGTGATTGAGATCTGCCAATCTACACTCTGGGCTTACCTTTAGGCTCATCCTTAGCATTGCTAGTAGTGTTATCTTCTAATGGGCTTGAAACTGAAACAGATTGTATAATTATTTTTATATTACACTTTAATATAATGTCAGTTATTACCAAGTTTAATATTTTATTGAAAAGAATCCTGCCATCTGTGTCTCAAGATTATTTTAAGATTGAATATTCCACACGTTACTTTAGTAGAGTGAGATAAGAACAAAGAAGTGAGATCTTATTGTGAGGTTTCCAGAAAATTCAGGTCATATAGGATATGACTACTTACATGTACAATAAACCAGACGATTCAACTAAAAAGAAAAACATGAAAGTTTTCTATAATCAGTCAAATTAGTAATAATCATTAGGTAGTTACATGTTAACCTAATTTTTCGATTAAATGCAATACCTCTGGCTTGACACAATCCACCTTCAAGTAAAGGAAATCTGATTCGCATTTGACTGTTACATTATGAGAGGAGTTTACATTTCCTAGATTGATGTCATTCTACAAGTGAGGAAAATAAAGAAAAACAATGTGGTAAAACTTTCAAGTCTTGTTGAAAATATCAATTTAACAATTTTTGCGCATTTGGATAAAAAAAAGGTTGTATTTACTTTGTCTCTTAAACTCAATTCACAATCTTTAGAATTTTCATAATATGAAGACACGTCCAATATAGCATTGCCCATGCTGTCACAGGTAAGGGTTTTCGTCACAGGGGGGTCTAAAAAAAAAATAAAAGATTAAATAAAAAAGTGTACTTTCTATAATACACACACACACACACACACACACACACATACATATATATATATATATATATATATATATATATATATATATATATGTATAGTGTTATAGTAATGTTACTACAGTAAATCCATTGTATAATTATATCGGTAAAAATTGAATTGAAAGGTATCTGATCAGTAATGTTCTCACAGAGCTATTTAGTGGTCACGTGATCACCGAGTTACTACCGCTGGGCCCTGGGCAAGGCCCTCAATTGCTCAGTTGTATGAATGAGATAAATGTAAGTCGCGCTCCGTATAACAGCGTCTGCCAAATGCTGTGAAAGTAAAGTGAGTAAAGTAAATCTTATAACAGGACATATGAATTATTAAACTGTTGTTATTCTTACTGCTACAGCTGGCATAAGATAATGCGCTGTCACTTATGTTGAAGATGCATTATTTTCATTAATGCTTAATGGGCCACAAATAATATATTTTAATCGACATGCTATCGTTTTCATTCTGGACTTTTGGACACCCCCTGGACCACTCTGGGTTACTTCCCTCCACATTTTAAAAGAAATAAAAAGCACTTGAAACTAATACAATTTCTAACATTTTAACTCAGAATAAACAGACTGTAAAAATGATCCTTCAAATGGCGCCTGCAGACCGGGGTGGACAGACCGATATCCCAGGGGGGAAGTTTTTGGGGTGGGATTGAGAAAATAGATAATCTGTACAAATTAACTGATAAAATTATGGAATAGCAAAAAATATTTTGTTATATTAATGTTCTTTTTTAAGAACTGTTTTTTTAATGTTAAATAAGGGTTTTTTCACCACTCAGAAAGGCTAACGACATGACCTTGATGATAATGAAAATTAAAGTAATATTTTGTAGAAATCGATCGATCGATCGAAAAGAAAAGTTTTCATTCAAAAAGTTAAGTAATTGTTATATAAATGAATAAAGACCGGTTGTGTTGATGAATCGAATTCTGACTAGAATACAAGCTTATTACACCTACAGTAAAGCCACTATACCGTATAAACTGCACGTTATACTATTTTGCTAAACGTTACTGCTTACCTGCAAGACAGAATCCCACGAAAAGAGAGAGAAAGACAAACGAATGTCTAACCATCTTGTTCCTCGACACGCTGCTTGAATGACGCTTATTAGTGACGCCACTTTGCGTCAGTCAGTCTCTGCGTGCGGGCGTGTTTCTCGCTGTGATGAAACGCCCCCGGAGCTGCTGTAGGGAAGCAGGTAGTATTCCAAACCTTTCACTCGGCGATTGTCGATTAAAGAGTGACTAAAAGGGTGAAAGAATCTTGTGATATTAACACCCCTGTCCTCTCCAGCCACTAAAGTCACCATTTCCATTCTTTATACCTAATGACGCCATTAACATAGAATGGGGTTTGGAAAAATCGCCGAAGTAAAAAAATCACAAAAACATATGAAATAAATATTATTTTCTATTATTTTGCAAATAAATATTTGACATGGTTCAGTGGAATAGTCCTTTTAATAATTAGGTTGGCAGCTGACTGCGCGATAAAGAAATAACGTCACACAGGAGCACAATTTCATCAAACAAAAACTTTCCCTGTTTACTAATTTTATAAATACATAACACAATAGTTTTTATACATAGGGTTAGGTTAAAACCAGATATATGCAGTGTTCTCTTCATTTTAGTCTTTGCGGCTCCCAGTTTTTTTTGTTCAGTACTGTCTCGAATGGCTCTTTCAGTGATAAAGGTTGCCGAACCCGTTCTAATACACGATGATGACTAAACTGTATTACTTACCCACTACTTGTGTAGCTAACATTATGGAAGTCATCGACTACTGTTAAAATCATTTTCATTGGCGTGAACAAAATCCTAAAAACACACAGATATACATACAATGTTTGTAAATAAAATCCAAATATTTATTCCTGTTACCTTACTGTTGTTGGTGTTGTTTAGCTTTGTGTATTGATTTAATATTTCAGTGTTGTCTAAATTGTAATATAAAATCATTCAATGTTGCAGCATATAGAGTTTCTCTTAGGGTGTACAGTGAGGTTTGGGCTCTGTAAAGGTCAAGGACAGGAATGCTGCTTGTTCTTACCTGCGCTGGAATTTTGTCCCATCCCTTACACCCTTAACTGCATGTATATTTCTGGTATTTGGTACACACCCCGGATCCAGAGCGACCTTTCTACAACTATTTAAATATCTAATGTGGCTATTAGCGGTTGAGAGCCTTGCTTATCTTCTAATCAGCGGTTCAACAAATTTACCACTTGCCTACTGGATCTGATTTATTTTTCATGTTAGATAAGATGTTTTTTTTTGCTCTGACACCCTTTAAAATCACAATATTTGTCATTGGTGTAAAAGTTCAGATTGTAAAGCAGTGGCTGAAAGCTACAAGAAAAAAAAATCCATTAATAAACAAATATTTCATAAATTTTTCATTCTTTCTTTGTTCTCTTTTTTTCCATCTGTAGTATACCTTTCAAAGCAAAATATATATTTTATATATAAAATGTCTTAGGCTATAAGATGCTGGATATTTTCTAGTCTGGTTTACCTTCATGCTCTTTTGTGCTCCGTTTCTGTCTTCATAAAATGTTGCTTTCTTATATGTAAAAAACCCCCCACAAAAGACACAAAAAGATTTCCTCAAAATTAGATCCTCCTACACTGATAACATTTTATATATTTATTTTTAAAAATATGTCTGTTTTATAGATAAACCACTTGAATCACTTAATTAGCAATTAAACTAATAAAATATAGCTTGTTTTATCTGTGAGGTTTGTTAAAAAGGTGTTCGTACAGCCCTTTGGTACACTTTGCTGTACATTATGAGGTGCTAATGTAATTTTTTACTAATTTAAGGATTACTTCTTTCATTTTCTTTTTTTTTTCATTAATAAAATTAAATACTAACCATCAATAATCATTTGTATTTCTCGTTTCACTACTTGGCAACAGCACAGACACCAAGTGTCACACTGAGTCATCTTAAAAATGTTTACAGGGTTTTTCCGCGATGAGCAATGCTTTTTGAAAAACGTGTATTACATAAAATACTTGCAGAGCCGCATTAAATTATAACTATGATAATATGAAATTGTGTTATAATTGTGTTATAATGCTAATATAATTGTGTTTATATGAAAAATATTAATACAATTAGCAAATTATTAGGAAATAGCACTGCAAAACTCTAGTCAAGAGTTACATTTATTTCTAGCCAACGATCTTGGTGATCTTCTTTTAAGAATAAAATACTAAGCAAGAGCAATGTTTATTGTTTATTCTTTTATGTCTAGGCTAAGCTATGCTAAGCTAGCCTAGGCAGTTCATGTTTTGTTTACTTCCTTGTGTCATTGCTTAGTTTGGTGCTTATTGTTGACAGGTGTTAAATACCACCTTGTATCTCCCTGTTTTTGTGATTTGTTGTTCTCTGTACCACTGCGGTGAGTTCTGGTTCATGCTAGTTTCATGTTTATGGTCATGCAAGTGTTTATGTTAAGTGTAAGTGTTCATGTTCAGTCTAGTCAAGTCAAGTCAGTCTAGTTTAGTTTATGTTTGTTTGTCACTCTTGTTAATAAACCGCATCCTTGGGTTTTTAAAACACTTCTCGCCTCAGTGGAGTCTCTTACACTGTGTAAGAATATTATATTAGCTTGAAGTTTATTTATCTTTTTTTACTTAGTAAAGCTTAAAGTTAGAATTAGAAGATGCGGAAAAGCCTTAGACATACAGACAGGAGAGCAGGGCAGAGAAAAAAAAAAAACCTTAGTTAGCCTCTAGTACTAAAATACAACATTTATTTTGCAGCAGTGAGATCCTTGTAGCTGTGAGATCGTTTGTTGTTAATCGCCTCAGGTTTAAATTTTTTTTTATCATGATTGCATGCTCCACCAGACAGTTCATATTAGATACTTAAGATAAAATTAATATTTAATAATAAAAACCTTGCTATAAATGATCTTTATTGTGTAAAGCTGCTTTGTGACAATGACCATTATAAAAAGCGCTATACAAATAAAATTGAATTGAATTGAATCTTTGCTGTAGTTTTTCAAGTGACATTCCTAAAAAATGAAAAGAAAATTTTAACAGGTGATCAAGAAACAACAACATTTTCCCCCCAGATGTTTGGCAGATATTCTAAAACCCTTTATATATTTAGACTAATATTTAGACTTTATATATTTAGACTAAGTAATGAATATATATGGTTGTATCTAATTATTTTGCACTCCCTAAGCTGTGTATGACAAAGAAATGTTGTGGCACTTAATAGATTACTTTTTGTTCTCCAATGATATTAAATTTAATTTAAAGAGTTTTTTACAGGGGCTTTTCCTTTGTAACAGCCTGATCTAAACAAAGATGTCATTACAATAATTCTGTGCTTCTTCACAACAAGAGTGATGGTTTTTCAGAAAACATTGCTTTAAACATTGAAGCATGATTAAGAGGGTTTTTTTTCCTGCGTAAGCACAACAAAGGCTGATTCATTCTGTTCAGCTGGTACATTCTTGGTGGTGGCAAGAATTTGCTGTAGTCCAAGTTGCTGTTTTATATTTTTTGGCAAATCCAGGTTGTGTGCTAGTGACACAGTATATAGAAATGCAGTAGACTATAAAACAGATCAAATACATTTTGGCTGTATATACGTTTTTAATTCATTGTTTATTGTCATTGTTACATATTTAATAAACGAGTCTACAAGATGGCTGCCATTAAACTTCTGTACAAAATGGTGTCTTTGTTGCCTTGGTGACTCTGGTAGGAGAAGAGGGAGGGGGGAGAGAGAGAGAGAGAGAGAGAGAGAGAGAGAGAGAGAGAGGAAATGTACAAAACTTTAAGTTTGTTTCTTTTTATAGTAATCTAATACAATTTAATTCAGCAACAATAATTGTTACTGTTATATTTATAACAGTTTTGTTTTCTTATATTTTACTTGACTAAAGATCTTAATGCCTAATGAGCAAGCCAGGTGTGACAGTCATGCGGTTAAATGCCCTCGGTGATATGAGGAATTAACCTTGACAGCAACAGGACTTTTATTAAAAGGATTACTCGATGTCATTCTTATTTTTAAAACATTGTTCTATGTATTAAATAGTACTGTATATTGTTGTTAAAAAAGTATAGTTTATTTGAGTGGTCTTGTAAGATTTAAACCAGTCTGTATGTGTTTTGAGTTGTCCATTTAAGTAGAAAAACTGACTAGTACATTTCATCGTCAAGTCTCTGAAATAAACAAATCTCTTTGGTCTTCTAAAGCCCAATTTAATGCACCCCTGAAAACCATGATTGGTTTTGATAAGATCTTTTGTTCATACAATCATAGAATATATCTCTTAACAAAATGCTGTCTGTCACTAAACCTGTACTAGTCTTCTGCTTCATGGGTTTGGTGTCCGACAGCAATTTGTTAGGATATATAATCCTGTGATTCTGTGTGATAAAATATGAATCAAACATCAGGGTGAAAGAAGCCAGCCACAGCAATACATGTCTATGGAAAAAGTTATTAATTACTAACATTTTAAAGTAATGTTATCCTTTTTCTGGAATTCCACTTTTCTCTGCACTTTAACTGCATTATGGTAGCCAGACACTTTAATCTTTATGTAGTCTTCTTTATTCTTTTTTTATTTTACTTCTGACTTTATCACTTCAAACATGCTGCTGTTTAGTAATTTTGGTGTTACTTTGGTGTGTGTGTGTGTATATGTATTATATATATATATATGTATATATATATATATATATATATATATATATATATAATATATATATATATATATATATATATATAGTATATATATATATAGAGCATTACATTTTCTGCCAGTCCTTTCACTTTGCAGTATATTTTAAAAAGGGAAAAGAATCGACTCAAGTTTGTCTTACACATGGCTTCCTTATTTACTGAGTAATAGGTTGTATTACTCTTCTTTTTTTGAATGAACAAAGGACTTCCTCTACTTCCTCTACAGTCTAAAATTCTTTTAAACTTCCGTTCATTTTTCTTCTTATTTTTTACCTTCTTAAATAGACGACAAGAAATTATCAATAGTATAAAGACAAAAAGCAATAGTCACATATCTTTATATGCCTAAATGTGTTCAATACTATTATTTTTTATTATGAATGACTAGAGTTTTTAATTCATTCCGCAATATAAACTCAGTCTCCTTTTTTCTTACTTGATTAATAAGTATGTAAAACTGTAAGCCAGGGGAAAAAAATATTCATTCTTGGCATTTATCTTATTGACCAGAACTAAACTAGATCAGATTATAGCAAGAGTGGGCAATCTCGGGCCCGGAGGGTCAGAGTTTATCTCCAACCCTAATTTAAACACATCTGAACGAACTACTCAGCTACTATAAAAGCTAAAACAAGTTCAAGGAGCTTTGTTGTCATTTCAACCATATATAGCACACGCAGTACACAGTGAAATGAAATAAAGTTTCTCCAGGACCCCCTGGTGCTACACAAAACATAGAATTTTACAAAACAACAAGGAGCCACCAAACAGAATAGACATAAAGTGCATGTGTGAAACCGTGTGCAGACAGTGCAGAAACAAACAGTGCAATAAACAATACAAACATTATAAAGACAGTGCAAAAGGCAATAGGAGAACGGAACATAACACAATAGCGCCAACCATATTGTAAATGAGGTAGGTAAGACATGGGAATGTTCAAATTAACAACAATATTGTGCAGATAGCATTGTAAAAGGACTGTGCTTAACAAAAAATGTGGGTTTTTTGTTAAAAACATTTTAAAGTAATGTTATCCTTTTTCTAAAATTCCACTTCGGTGACCTTTGTCCTGTGTGTGTATTTTATAAGACAAACACTTGTCAAAGTTGGAATACTAAAAAAAAGTTACTGTTACTAAATCAAAGTGGTTAAGGTGTTGAACTGCTGCTTGGAAGATCAGGGTTCGAATCCCAGAACAACCAAGTTATGCCTCTAACCCTCAACTGCCCAGTTTTATATATGAGATAAATGTAAGGGCAGCTGCCAAATGGAACTTCAGATATAACAGAGAATTATTTTTGGCTAGTGCAGTTGCAAACTAAGAAGAGGAAATAACGAGACATGCCTTGTTAAACCAGGAAGTCGTTTGTTGTCAACCATGAAAATCATAGATTTTTCCCAGAAACCCCTTTAATTTTTTTTGCCTTTGTCATTGTCCTGCATGTTGTAGTTGTTTATATTATATTATAGTTGATAAAATGTAGCATTATTATACAAGTTGCTTTATTATACAAGTTCATTTTTTTCAGTTTCAATGATACAGTCAGAAATTGATTGTGAGATTACTGGAAATAACACATGTCGAACGATAAGGTTTCATAAGCAATAGAGAACGGAAATAGAGAACGGAACATAACGCAATAGCGCCAACCATATTGTAAAATGAGGTAAGACATGGAATGTTCAAATTAACAACAATATTGTGCAGATAGCATTGTAAAAGGACTGTGCTTAACAAAAAATGTGTTGGTTTTTTTTCAGTCTACTTGTGTTGAATATTTGTGTATGTAGTTCAGTTCTGTGTAGTTAAGTACTTCTTGGTTATAACGATATGAATCTCTGTGACATACAGTATATATAATACTGACTATAATTTATGTACGTGTATTTCACAAGATATGCCCCCCCCCCCGAAATTTAATTGTTTAACAGACACAAACAAGTCTGTGTTTTGAGCTGACTTATAGAAAAAAAAAAAATCTGGTTTCTTGTCACAACTAAAAAAAAGTTTAAATAATTCCTCAAAAAGAAGATATCATTTCCCACAATATTGCTAAGCAGGGAAACAAACAGTAAGCAATACAGAGATCCTGAAATACATGAGTTTTTTGAAAGACACAAACTGTCCCTGTGGACATAAAACATTACATTTACGGCATTTGCCAAACGTCCTTATCCAGAGCGACTTACATTGATCCCTGTTATACAACTGAGCAATTGTGAGGTAAGGGCCTTCTTCAGGGGCCCAACAGCTGTAGCATGGTGGTCCTAGGAAACAAACCACAATCCTCCAGTTAGCAGTCCAACACTTTAACCCATGCACTACTATTTCCCCATGTACTGTAAAACTGTGTATTAGTTTTTTCTTTTTTATGGAATTCCAAATGTCCAGATAGTGTTCTGTTAGTCCACGCTAAATAAATGTTTGACAATATAGCCTTGTTTGACAGAATATAGGAGTGAGCAAACATAAGAAGAGGCATTTATCCGCAAAAAAACCTCAAAACATTTCATATACAGTCAACTGACTAGATAGTTAAAATACTGGCACAAAAAAAGCCTGTACAGCCTGTACAACCTAAACAAATACTAAGCTATGCTTCCAATTCCAACGAGACAGCACAAAGGGCATTAGCTGTCTCGAGCTTTTTTTCTGGACGACACCCTCAAGAACTTACCATGAAGCTCTTCTCCCAAAATAACTTAAACATCAGGGTGAAAGAAGCCACAGCAATACATGTCTATGGAAAAAGTTATTCATTACTAACATTTTAAAGTAATGTTATCCTTTTTCTGAAATTCCACTTCGGTGACCTTTGTCCTGTGTGTGTATTTTATAAGACAAACACTTGTCAAAGTTGGAATACTAAAAAAAGTTGCTGTTACTAAATCAAAGTGGTTAAGGTGTTGAACTGCTGCTTGGAAGATCGGGGTTCGAATCCCAGAACAACCAAGTTACCACTGTTGTGCCCTTAACCCTCAACTGCCCAGTTTTATATATGAGATAAATGTAAGGGCAGCTGCCAAATGGAACTTCAGATATAACAGAGAATTATTTTTGGCTAGTGCAGTGTGGCTAGTGCAAACTAAGAAGAGGAAATAAAGAGAGATGCCTCGTTAAGACAGGAAGTCGTTTGTTGTTAACCACGAAAAGCTACCTTCATAGATTTTTCTCAGAAACCCCTTTAATTTTTTTTGCCTTTGTCATTGTCCTGCATGTTGTAGTTGTTTATATTATATTATAGTTGATAAAATGTAGCATTATTATACAAGTTGCTTTATTATACAAGTTCATTCTTTTCAGTTTCAATGATACAGTCAGAAATTGATTGTGAGATTACTGAAAATCACAGATGTCGAACGATAAGGTTTCATAGTTAGTAGTAGTTTTTAACTTGGTAAAATCCCCGTCAGATTAGTTAATTCTTGCATGAAGTAAACAAAACTGTGACTGTTCACACTTTGCTCTTGATAACCGTACCTCTACCTCGTTTATTTACTTATAAAAATGCTGGCAAGGGCAAGTATTTCCTTGTTTAGTTCATGCTGTATGATTTTAAAAAGCACTTGTTTAAAAGTTTGTTGAGACAGGTAACCAGATTTCTGAATGTGTCAACTAAAAACTGCACACAGACCATCAAACAGGTGCAGAATTCGTTCAAGAGCTGGACTGAGAGAGGGGAAATAAGGGGAAGTGGTGGCTCATGGTTAAGGTGTTGGACTACCAACCTGAAGATTGTGGGTTTGATTTCCAGCTCCACCAAGTTACCACTGTTGGGCCCCTGTAAATGAAATATGTGTTACCATGCTGCAGTAATTTCTTAGAGTCCATTTGTACAATAAAAGAGTTACGTTTACATTTCACAGCATTTGGCAGACGCTCTTATCCAGAGCAACTTACATTTATCTCCTCTAAACAACTGGGGGGTTAAGGGCCTTCTTTAGGGCCCCACAGTGGCAACTTGGTGGTGCTGGGAATCGAACCCGAAGCTTCCAGGTATGAGTCTAACACCTTAACCACTGAGCTACTAATAACCCTTTCCAGATTTAGCAATGCATAGTGTCTTTTACACACAGTGTACATAAATAACCATAGCTAAAGGGGCAACAGTAGAGTGGGTAACACTTACAAGGATGCAGTGAAATGAAAACAAAACAGTGTGCAATAAACAATACAAACATTACAAAGACAGTGCAAAAGGCAAAAAAGAACGGAACATAACGCAATAGCGCCAACCATATTGTAAAATTAGGTAAGACATGGAATGTTTCAAATTAACAAACAATATTGTGCAGATAGCATTGTAAAGTGACTGTGCTTAAGCAGCCTGAGCAGCCTGATGGCTTGAGGGTTGAGTGTGTGTGCATATTTGTAGGTTGAGGTAGTAAAAACAGATTCAAAACACTGATAGCACTGTTTAACAATCTAGCTTAATCTGCTTAACTGGACCCACATGATGGAGGCATAAATTGTAAGTCACTGCGTAACCAACAATTAAAATTTTATCTGTTCACGAAATACTAGACATTTATTTTTAATTTTCTTGTGTTTGAAGATAATGTAAGTATATCTCATGCTGCTAGCTAATTTATTTAACAACAAACGATCCGACAAGGATCTCACTGCAGCAAAATAAATGTTGTATTTTTATACTAGAGGCTAACTAAGGTTTTTTTTTTGTTTTGTTTTTTTTTACAGAAAATTTAACAAAGGATATTATAGTGTTTTTTTCCAATGAAGCAAAAGTTTTTTTGATTATAATAAGGCTAAATAACTTAACCTACACAACCACCTGAAGACAGCACATGCTATAGCTCAAGTGATTTGGAAAGAATAAATGCAATAAAATATAAAGTGATGCTGCTTTTGTTTTATTTATCACGTTTTTACATTTCATTCACATGACATTTCATTCTTTAGAGTGACTTACATTAATGTTATTCATAGGGTAACTGAGAGTTGCATAACCTGTAGCTGAGGGTTAAGGGCCTTGCAGGAAGTGACAGCTTGGTGGTGCAGGAAATTGAACCACAATCTTCTGATGAAAGTCCGAACACTTTTATCGGAACCTACTATGTCCCCTTCTATCACTGTGCTAGGGGGATGTTTAGCTTTATTATTTTAGGGGTAAATCAAAATCGGCTCAGCAGTTTTTTTCTTATTTAAAACCTTGACACATGCACTGTAGAGCAGCTTCCCCGACAATGTCCAAAGTCCATTTTCTCCTCACCCTTGCACTCCAGCAAGGGGTCCTCATACCAGTTCCTGTTTCTGCAACGTTCACAAGCTCCTGGAGTGTGACAATCTTTGAGAAGATCAGAGCTCTAAACAGTGTGGGGGTAGTCGTACTGGAGATGTCCAGATGACTCCCATAGTCTAGGGGTTTCTCCGGCAGCCAGTGTAGTGTCCCACAGATCTTATTCCGTTTTTAAGAAGAGTCTATATTTTAAATAGTCTATGATAAATAACTGGTAATCCAGTAACATCCAGTGTGTTTGTGTTTATTAAAAACAAAGTTCTGTCTAGACCCGATCCTTCCACCAAGGCTACTGGCTGCTGCTCTCTTTACCAGGTTCCTGGGCAGAATCTACAAATACCCAGACAGAGCCACCAGGACCTCAGGCAGAATCACAGACTTCTGCTAAGAAGAAAACAATTGCCACAGAGAAACCTGCTACCAACCTGCTTTTTTTCTGGAAGAAAGGTCGCCAAATTATGCCCCAAAACTAATAATGCACTTGGGTTCATCAATAAAACCATCTCTACTAAACCAATCCATATTATTGTTTATACGGTCACTAATGACTTAAGAGCACAGTAGCAGAGTAGCACACAAAGAGAAGCAGACTCCATTAAAAAAGTGGCACAAACAGCCACAGTAAAAAAAAATTCAAATGCTAAAATGATTATTTTTACCATCCTTCCCAGAAGTGATTTTTACCCTACCACCATCCAACGGTGAAACCGCATGCTAAATCACCCGCAGCTGTGCATCAATGGCGAATGTTTATCTGGCACGCCCCACCCCAACCTTAACAAAGCTAACACGCTCAAGAAACTAAACCCACTACACACACAGCCCGAAAGAAATACAAACACTATTAGACACCTTTCTGGATACAACACATCCTCCAGTACAGTAAGCTACAAAAGACTGAAATTCATCTCTCTCAGGAGCGTGGAGTGAGAGACCAGGTGCGTGGAGTGAGACAGGAGACAGGGCTGCTGTCTGAGTCCAACATTATCTAATATCTATATTATTACGAACTGGCCTCCATTCTAGAGCGTTCTACAGGACTATGAAGTAAAGTTCTTGCTGTACACTGATGACTTGTCCCCACAGTTCTGTCTGCCCCCACACTTAGGTCTCAAAAAAAAGAGTCCCCCACAGCTTCACTCTAGGGATACAAAAAAAAGATCACAACACTTTCACTCTAGGACTACCAAATTACAAAACTAAAGACTACACAGAATTACTTCCCAGAGCTAAACATTACAACCCCATTTCAAACACATGACTCCTGACCAGAGCATACCAGCTTTTACCACCCCTAAAACACAGTGACTACCATATCAGACTACCAGTACCCAAATACCCTAAAACACAGTGACCCCCAGAGCTACCAGTACAAAACCCTAAAACACAGTGACCCCCAGAGCTACCAGTTACAAACCCTAAACACATGGTGATACCCCAGAGCTACCAGTAACAAAAACCCTAAAACACAGTGATCCCCAGAGCTACCAGTACCAAACCCTAAAACACAGTGACCCCAAAGCTAAAACCAGTACCAGTAACAAAACCCTACCAGTACAAAACCCTAAAACACAGTGACAGTGATCCCAGAGCTACAGTACAAAACCCTAAAACACAGTGATCCCCAGAGCTACCAGTACAAAACCCTAAACACAGTGATCCCAGAGCTACCAGTACAAACCCTAAAACACAGTGACTCCCAGAGCTACCAGTACAACCCCTAAAACACAGTGTGATCCCAGAGCTAATTCAGTGCCCCTAACTACCCTTACAAAACCACCCGCCCCAACCCCACCAGTACAAACCCTAAAACACCATAAACACAGTGATCCCCAGAGACTGATCCCCAGTACAACCCAGTAACCTAAAACCGGTGACCTCCAGACTACCAGTACAAAACCCTAAAACTCAGTGACTCCGTGAGCTACCATTACAAAACCCTAAAAACACAGTGACTCACAGAGCTACCAGTACAAACCCTAAAACACAGTGACCCCCAGAGCTACCAGTACAAAACCTAAAACACAGTGACCTCCCAGAGCTACCAAGTACTGTAAAACCCTAACAACAGTGACCCCCCCAGAGCTACCAGTACAAACACCCTTAAAACACAGTGATCCCCAGAGGCTGGAACCAGACAAAACCCCAAAACTCAGTGATCACCAGAGCTCAGGCAGTACAAACTTCTGCTAACAGTGACAATTGCCTTCCAGGCTAAACCTACAAACCCTAAAACCACAGTGACTCTCCAGAAAGCTACCAAAGTATCCCAAAACTAATAATGCACTTGGGCTTCAGTCATAAAACCCTAAAACACAGTGATCCCCAAAGCTACCAGTACAAAACCCTAAAGCACTGTGAGCCCCAGAGTTACCAATACAAATCCCTGAAAACACAGTGATCAACACCAACGCTACCAGTACAAAACAAAACCCGGAACATGCTAAAATGACCAATGTTGGCTACCAGTACACACCCTAAACCACTTTTTCTCCTAGGGTCTACAGTAACAAAAACCCCGGAAGCAACAGTGAATCCCAAGGGGCTACCAGTACAACACCCTAAAAACACAGTGTCCTCCTAGAGCTACCAGTACAAAACCCAGTTACAAGCAGTTACCCCAAAGCTACAGTACAAAAACTTTAAAGCAGTGATCCCCAGAGCTACTACCTGTACAAACCCAAAACATACTTTCCCCAGAGCTACCGGTACAAACCCCTAAAACACAGTGATCCCCTCAGAGATCTACCAGTACAACCCCTAAAACACAGTGACCTCCAGCGCTACCAGTACAAACCCTAAAAACACAGTGATCCCCTGAGCTACCAGTACAAATCCCCTAAAACACAGTGACCTCCAGAGCGCTGACCAGTACAAACCCTAAAACACAGTGATCCCCTGAGAGCTACCAGTACAAAATCCTAAAACACAGTGATCCCCAGACCAGCTACAAGTACAATATCCTAAAACGAAAACACAGTGACTCCCAGAGCTACCCAGTACAAAACCCTAAAACACAGTGACTCCCTGAGCTACACCGTACAAACCTAAACACAGTGACTCCAAGCTACCAGTTCAACCCTAAAACAGTGATCCCCTGAGCTACCAACAATATCCTAAAACTTGGTGATCCCCAGAGCTACCAGTACAAAACCCTAAAACACAGTGATCCCCAGAGCTACCAGTACAAACCCTAAAACACAGTGATCCCCAGAGCTACCAGTACAAACCCCTAAAACCAGTGACCCCAGAGCTACCAGTACAAAACACTAAAACACAGTGACTCCCAGCGCTGCCAGTACAAAAAAAACCCTAAAACACAGTGACCCCCAGAGCTACCAGTACAAAACCTAAAACACAGTGATCCCCAGAGCTACCAGTACAAAACCCTAAAACACAGTGATCCCCAGAGCTACCAGTACAAACCCCTTAAACAACAGTGACTTCTCAGCTCCAGGCTACCAGTACAAACTCCTAAAACACAGTGAACCCCAGAGCTACCAGTACAAAATCCTAAAACACAGTGACTCCCAGAGCTACCAGTACAAACCCTAAAACACACTGATCCCGAAAGCTACCAGTAACAAAACCCTAAAACACAGTGACCCCCAGAGTTACCAATACAAACCCTGAAACACAGTGATCACCAACGCTACCAGTACAAAACCCTGAAGCACAGTGATCCCAAGGGCTACCAGTACAACACCCTAAAACACAGTGTCTCCCAGAGCTACCAGTACAAAACACTAAAGCAGTTATCCCCAAAGCTACCAGTACAAAACTTTAAAGTGGTGATCCCCAGAGCTACCTGTACAAAACCCTAAAACATACTTTCCCCTGAGCTACCGGTACAAACCCCTAAAACACAGTGATCCTCAGAGCTACCAGTACAAACCCCTAAAACACAGTGATCCCCAGAGCTACCAGTACAACACTCTAAAGCACAGTGATCCCCAGAACTACCAAAACAAAACCCTGCAGAGCCCAGATATGAACAGAGAGCATAGTCTCCTTACCCAACTGATCCTGAATCTCAGTACACTCACAGGCATCATGGCTCCCTATCGATGAGGAAAACACTGCACTCCAATCTCTCACTGAGTGTACAAAATATCAACAATTATGGGAAATATACTTTAATAAATTTGAATTAATTTACCCCCACATGTCACACACTGAGCAACAGCCAGTAAAACACACACACACACACACACACAAACATAAAACTGAACTGAAACACTTACATATACATACACATGCATGTGCAAACACACCCATTCACACACACACAACTACACACACACAGTTGTCTCATTACTTCTCATTATTTCTCATTACTTATTTCGCTACTGTCTTTTTTATTTCTTTGTTGTTTTTCTTTTATATTTTTGTCTATAAAATTTTTGTTTATTACATTTTTTTGGTGCTTTGGCAAAACTGTAACTATATATAGTCATGCCAAAAAAGCCTTTTAAAAAAGAAAATTTCAATTTGAAAGAAAGAAAGGGAAGGAGAAAGAGGGCAAAAGAGAAAGAGAGAAAGGGAGAGAGAAAGGGAATGAGAGAGAGACTTTTTAGACTTTTAACCAACATTTAAAGTCATTTTATACATGATAAGACATAATAAATAAGAAAAAACATTAAGACATTTAAATATATAGATAAATAAATTAATTAATTATGTCAATACTTTTTGTAAGAAAACACAGTATAAAAAACAGAATATAAAAAATAGAGTATATAAAAAAACTGTGTTGTTCTTTTTTTTTTTTTTTAACATTAGTTCTGGCGCAAAGCAGAGTTCTCCATTATTACTAATAAACACGAAGCCTTAGATTTCTATTTGACACACCGTTGCAAAATTAACTAGGAATAAGAAGACCTCAGAAACCTGCACCATAACTGCGTGCAGCAGTGAGGATTTCATGAACTTTTTTTTTTAATAATAAAATTGCAAACATTAGGCAGAAAATTCAACGCTCTAAAACCGGACCTTTTGAGTGATTCTGATGAACAATTAACCGCATCAGATCAGAACCTAATCGCACTCATCTCTTCCACAAAACCGTCAACTTGTGTATTAGATCCTATACCAACACACTTTCTTAAGCAAATTGTACCGGCAGTATCAGAACCCCTGTTGAAAATAGTTAACTCTTCTCTCAGCAGTGGGTATGTTTCCCAAATCTTTTAAATTAGCAGTTATTAAACCTTTAATTAAGAAACCTGACCTTGACCAAAACGAACTGTCGAACTACAGGTTGATATCTAACCTTCCGTTTATCTCCGAAATCCTAGAGAAGGTAGTAGCGCAGCAGCTATGTTCCTATTTACAAAGAAATAACATACACAAACCTTATCAATCAGAATTCAGCAGGCCTCACCACAGCACAGAGACAGCACTGGTCAAAATAGCTAATGACATCTTACTGGCTTTAGATCAAGGCTGTGTCTCGTTGCTTACATTACTTGACCTTACGCGGCTTTCGACACCATAGATCATGATATTCTTCTTCACAGATTAGAAAAATTAGTAGGAATTAAAGGAACGGCTTCTTGCGTGGCTCAGGTCCTATTTAACCGATCGTTACCAGTTTGTTGATTTAAATGTTGATTATTCTGCGTGCTCCCTTGTAAAGTATGGTATTCCTCAGGGCTCGGTTTTAGGCCCACTTCTTTTCTCTCTTTACATGCTGCCTCTGGGAAACATCATTCGTAAGCATGATATCAGTTTCCACTGTTACGCTGATGACACACAGTTATACGTCTCATCAAGGCCTGATGTGAAAGGCCAGTTTAATAATATTGAGGAATGTGTGAAGGAAGTAAGAGATTGGATGTTATGCAAATTTCCTCTTGCTTAACGCTGACAAGACGGAGGTTCTGGTTCTAGGACCACAGGTAGGTAAAAGTAAGCTTCCTGATCACACCTTAACCCTAGACAGTCTTTCTGTTTCACCAAGTGCAACAGTAAAAGATCTGGGTGTGATTTTAGACTCCAATCTCTCATTTGAAGCCCATGTCGACAATATTATCATTCTATCATTCTAGCGTTCTATCATCTCAGAAATATCGCTAAAATAAGAAATATCTTGTCGCTTACTGATGACGAAAAATTAGTTCATGCATTTATCATATCCAGGCTGGATTACTGTAACGCTTTACTGTCTGGATGTTCAACTAGGTGCATTAATAAACTTCAGTTAGTCCAGAACGCAGCAGCGAGAGTCCTCACTAAAACTAAAAGATACGAGCACATCACACCAGTCCTATCCACACTGCATTGGCTCCCAGTGAGACACCGCATCGATTTTAAAATACTACTTTTAACTTATAAAGCTCTTGCACCTCAGTACTTGAGCGAATTTCTAGTGTCTTACGTTCCGCCACGCCTACTTCGATCAAAGGATGCAGGCTGCCTGTCAGTACCGTGCATTATAAAGACTACAGCAGGGAGCAGAGCCTTTTCTTACAGTGCCCCAATGCTATGGAATAGCCTCCCTATGTATGTTTGGGAATCAGACACAGTCTCAGTGTTTAAGTCCAGTTTAAAAACATACTTATTTAATCAAGCATTTTGTATTGATTCCCCTTAGATAAAGGAGCAGATCTCGGGGACTCATGGGTGTTGAGTATTATGGTGATCTGGTATGTTTAGTTATATCAGGAAGCCCTCATGTCTGTGTTTCCCTCTGGTTTTCCTTTTAGTTATGCTGACCTAGTTAGTCTTGCCAGAGTCCATCCTTGCACTCTACATTATTAATTTAATCAATCCAAACCGTGTGATTACATTGTCACTTAACTGTTTTCCTTCTTTTTGCCTTCCTTTCCCTCTCCTCTTCTCTCTCTCCTCTCTTTTTTTCTCTCACTGTTAAGTTACATACGCCACAACGGAGCTGCCGGTGATCCAGACCCCACCTCCGACCCGGCCCTGTGGGACCCTTCCCTGTGACCATCCCAGCGGATGATACATCACCAGAGCGATCTAAGACGACCCACTTCGCCATAAAGACGTTCCGGCTGCTTGCTAAGGACTAATGATTATAGTTGTTTACACACAGACAATGTAACCACATAATCCCTCCCTGCTACAAGAAACAAAACATTTTCTCTCTGTGAACAGAAAGGACAATCCTGTGTGACTTCAGGATCTAAAACTGAAATAAAAAAGTTCACAGAAATAATACAATGTAAAATTCTCCATTGGAGGTCGGCAGCTATTTTGGTTAACGGTGGTTTGTAAAGTGCTCTCCACTCTGGTTTAATATTATCATTAAAACCAAGAACCTGTCGCCATGGGGTGTCTACCCTTCCAGTCAGTTTTTTCTTATTTAAAACCTTACCACAGGCCCTGTAGAGCATTTTACCCGACACTGACCCAAAGTCCATCTCCCCCTCACCACGGCACTCCAGGAGGGGATCAGCGTGTACTCGCGCCTCTGATGTTCAGACAGACCTCCAGCGGTGCAGGAGCTGATTGACAACACGCAGGGATCTCAGCCCCATATGCGCTGCCAGATCCTCAGTCCTCGACAGATCTGTCCCTGTGATGCTAACCAGTTTCTGGAGGGTTACCCTCGGGGAGACCAGGGCTTGGGACAGTGCCGGAGAAATGGCACTAGAAATATCCAGGCGCCCGCCGTAAACCAGAGGCTCCCCCAGCAGTTCATGCACAGTTCTACATCCCTTGTTTTGTTTTTTTAAAAAAAATTCCATATTTTAAAAAGTCCACGGTAAAAAACTGGTAATCCACAAACGTCCAGCGTTTTTGTGTCCATTAAAAACAAGGCTTTGTCCAGTCCCAGTCCTTTGACAGAACGTAAAAGTGCACAAGCTGCTGCTCGCCATACTAAGTCTTTGGGTCCAGTTAAGAGTCTTTGAATGAACTGCAGGCGAAATGCTGCAGTTCTACTGGCCAGCTGGACCAGCCTTTGACCTCCTTCCTCCTTGGGCAGATGAAGGACGCTCTGGGGTACCCAGTGTAGTCCATCCCAGAAGAAGTCCACTAGAATCGCCTGGATGTTCGCAAGCAGGTTTGGCGGCAGATCCACACAAGCCAGCTTGTGCCAAAGGGACGAAGCTGCAAGATTGTTAATGACCAGCATTCATCCCCTGTAGGACATCTTTGGGACCAGCCGCTTCCACCTGCTTAGTTTGCCCTTGACAAGCTCTACAGTACCCTCCCAGTTTTTATTTAAAAACTCGTCATTCCCAAGGTAGACACCCAAATATTTAAAACCACCTCTTCTCCACTTTAGGTTTGTTGGTAAAGCAGGTTGTCCACCTCCTCATTCCCCAACTAAAATGGCCTCACTTTTCTCCCAGTTGACTTTTGCAGAAGCTAAAATCTGAAAATCTTTTAAAACATCAATTAAAACATCCATTTCTTTCTGGGAGTTCACCACTATAGCAAGGTCATCTGCATAAACAGAAAGACAGACAGGCACATTAAAAAGAGGTATGTTAAAACCAGTAAGCTCACCCCTTTTAATTAAAAGAGGTTCTATTGCTATTGAGTATAACATCCCTAAGAGAGAGCAACCTTGTCTTATTCCTCTTTGCACCTTAAAAGGAGAACACAAACCACCGTTAACCTTCAGTACACTCTCAATGTCACTGTACAGCACCCTGATCATGGCTATAAAACCTGACTTGAACCCAAAGGTTTCCAGCACCTTCCACAAATATTTATGTTCAACCTGGCAATATTGCCCTATCAGGCACACAGTACATCTGGTCATGGTGGATGATCTGCTCCATTACCTTAGTCAGTCTTGAGGCTAATACATTTGAAAGCAGCTTGGTGTCAGTGCACAGGAGTGACACTGGGCGCCAGTTTTTTAGTTCTGTCAGGTCTCCCTTTTTTGGCAGTAGGGTCAGGACGGCCTGTCTGCAGCTTAAAGGGAGATGACCTCCATTCACGCTATCTATTAGAACTTCAAGCACATCCTGCCCTATAGCTGCCCAGAACGCCTTATAGAACTCTACAGGGAGACCATCAATACCTGGCGCCCGTCCATTCTCCATGCCTTGGAGAGCCTCCTGGAGCTCTGCCAGTGTTAACTCCATCCTTATTTCATTGGCCACTTGTTCAGAGAGCTTAGGCAGACCCCTGAGGAAACTCTCCTCCACTCTCTGTGCCCCTGACCACTCACTGCTATATAGCTCACTGTCTGCTTGCGAATTTTACTGGGCTCTGATATGAGATCCCATGATTCTGTCTGCACAGCATGTATAAACCTTTTCTGTTCATTTTTTTTCTCTAAACTGAAAAAGAACTTGGAAGGAGCATCCATCTCAGTAACACTTTTAAAGCGTGAGCGGACCAGCGCCCCCTATGCTGTAATGCCTAACAGGTTGTTCATTTTGGCTTTTTTGTTTTTGAGGGCCTCAATATGCCCTCGATTTCCTGTGTCTTCTAAGTTCTGAAGTTCCACTATTTCTATCTCTAGAGCTTTTAGAGACCGGATGATGTCTCTTGTGACATTAAAAGTGTACTGTTGACAAAACATTCTTATTTGGGTTTTAGTCACATCCCACCATTGTTGCAGAGAGTTAAAAGCTGCCTTCTTTGACCTAAAAACATTCCATAAATAAATAAAAGATTCTTTAAAATTAACATAATCTAAAAAGTGTGGTGTTAAAATGCCAGTAGGCACTCTGGGGTTTTACATTCTTTTTTGTGAGTGTGCACAGAACCAGGCTATGATCAGAGATGCCTACTGGGACAATAAAAC
The DNA here is from genome assembly GCA_005784505.1 of Bagarius yarrelli. Lineage (NCBI taxonomy): Eukaryota > Metazoa > Chordata > Actinopteri > Siluriformes > Sisoridae > Bagarius > Bagarius yarrelli. The sequence continues at coordinate 350,114 of VCAZ01000180.1, read as the reverse complement.
ACATTATAAAAAAAGACAGATGATGTTTAAAACAATAAAAACGATCTAGTCTCGCCAGTGAGAGATTGTTATCATTGGTGTGAGCCCATGTGTACTGTCTTTGTTTTTTATTAAATTTCCTCCATATATCATTCAATTCATGGGCCTCAAGCATCTCCCACAGACGCTTACAGGAAGCTGGATAGGGTTCTGTATGATTACGATCTGTTTTATCTACTGTGCAGTTAAAATCACCAGCCAGGATTAAAAAGTCGGTTGTGCTGCAGTTAACAATCACCTTGTCCAGCATATCTAAAAAAAAACATCCTCTCCACTGCATTAGTGGGAGTGTACACACAGATAAAAACAAGAACCTCATTTTCATAAAATGTTGTCACTTTTAAAAGCCTCCCGTTTAAAATCTCTTCCACTGAATAAGAACAAGGAATAAAACTACGATTAAATAAAAGGGCAACCCCACCACTAAGTGATGTGTTGTGACTTAAAATCACCAACCCGTCCCCACTCCTTCACCCAATCAGCAGCATTATTTACATCGCTGTGTCCTGGTTTCCTGTAACATCACAGCATCCACCTGTTTCTGCTTAATGAGTTCATAAAATTTCGCTCTTTTACTAAAATCCCTTGCTCCAATAATGTTAAAACTTGTTGATTGTATTCATTAAAAAGTGTGAATAAATGATTCATTCTTCAAATGAAATATTTCTGTATCACTAAAAGCTCCTTCTTTTCTAAAATACTTAACATCATATAAAAAATGTTGCTTATCTGGGAAAAAATCTTCAATTAGAACATTTTTCTGATGTTTAGTTTTGTTTAAAACCTCTTTAATATCTTTAGCTTGGTATAAAACATCTAACGGTTCCTCCTGAGAGCTAAAATTGAGAACGGAGTCATCACTGTCAGACTCTCGTTCTTCAACCACCACATCTTTTTTTGCTTGTTTATTTTTCTTTCCTTTACCTTGACTTTTTCTCTTGTTCGGTACTTTAAACATGGGCTCGTCCACCATCTCCACATCTCCCTCGTCTCCATCCACTGGTTTAGTGCCCGGTGTGTCCAAGCGCTGGCTCTGCTCCCCTGTGCCTGCCTCTGCCAGCGCAAGCAGCTCCAACTCTGCTCCAGAAGGCACTGGACTTCCACCGTTCGGCTTATCCTGGTCCGGATCAGCAAAACTGGGCTTTTCCGGGTTGGGTTTTTCCAGCTTTGGCTTCCCCGAGACCGGTTCAGCCGAGCAGGGCTTCTCCAGGCTTGGAGTAGCCTCAGTGTTCTCCTGGGCAGCAGGCTGGGCTTGGAGCTCACTCTCCTTTTGTATTGACGCAGAAACCCCGGAGCTTTCAGCAGCTGGCCATACTGTAGTCGCAGGGGGAACGACCACAGCAGGCCGAGCTGCGTCCTGCCCCGGCCGCTCGGAAACACCTGGTTCACCCTGTCTCTCAGGACAGGCTCGGACAAGGTGCCCTGTCTCACCACATTTAAAAAATTTCATCTCTGTGTCTGATGTAACATAGATGCTGTAATCATATGCATCCACTGTAAATTTGAACACAGAATTCAGCTCCTCTACACCTTCTTTAAACACCATAAACACAGATCTCCTGAAAGACACTACATGTTTAACCAGTGGAGATTTACTACCAATGGGGATTCTCTCAATGGGGGAGACCAAACGCCCGTACCGAGACAGAGCTTTAGCGATTACATCATTTGGAATAAAAGGAGGAACGTTTGACAGTATTACTTTTTTAACATTGAACTCAGAGGGGAAACCATTTCTAGTTTTTCATTAATCACCACTCCTTCCTGAATCAGTTTCTTAACTTTCTCTTCGTCTCTCACAAAAGCAACAATAGCGCTGTTCATGCGAGAGACGGAAAACACATTCTCATATCCAATAACAACACCAAACGCGATCGCACACTCCTCTACACTCGCCTTAAACTCCACACGCACACCGTGCCGGCGAGTTAAACTTAGAAACCGGTCCGTGCTCGGAGTCGACATGCTTCTCTGACACGCCACACACACACACACACACACACACACACACACACACACACACAAACACACAAACACACTCGCGCTTGCGCGCACAATCCACTGGGTTAAGCTTTTACACACACACACACACACACACACACACACACACAACACACACACACTTTAATATTCCGAGATTTAAATATGGAACGAAAAAAAAAAGCATTAAATGGCGGGGAAAAAATTGGCAGACGCCAATCGCTCTCAAGAGCTCTACACGCCACGCTCGCCTCTAGAGAGAGAGAGAGAGAGAGAGAGAAGGGAAAGAGAGAGAGAGAGAGAGAGCATAATTACACAAATAAACATTAGGTCTCATGTTTTGTGTAAGGGAATATGGACCCTGCTTCTTTAGAATAAACTCAAGTGTATTAAAGGATCAGAGATTTAATCTTTAGTAAAGCAGCCAATATTAACAAACATAACAGCCAAAATTACTATTATAAAAATCCACATTGTGCTCATATGGAAAGTGTGTTAATGCCATGCTGTGGCTTTTGAATACTGGCTGGCTGTACATTATTGTATTCTTACAAAAAAAAAAACTCTGTATAGATTATTTTCTCTAAAGGATAGGTCTATGTTCTAAAATAAACTTTATTACACTTACATATGTAAAAGAATATTTAACTTGTTTGGATAAATACAGAGGAGTTTTAAGGATAAATCTGAATGTGCAAATAGTATAAGGCTTAGAATGACCCAGGGGACATAATGGAGCGAACATGTAATATAAGACAGTGTATGGAATATTTGTAAACGTTTTATATATTTTAACAGAGTGTTTTAATGTTTAAATTAAAAAAACAAAAAAAAAAACCAAAAAAAACAGTGCATTAGACCTTGGTTTCGATTCCGGCTTGGGTCCTTTCCAGTCCCACCTCTCTCTCGCTCTCGCTCTCTCTCTCTCTCTCTCTCTCTGCATCTTCCTAATTTTGTGTTACTGAACTAAAGTTTAAAGAAAAATGAAGCACGGGAATGTCTTTCACTTTGCTTTATTTAAAGAACAAACAGTTTAAGAAATAAAGAAAAAGGATAATACCTCCACAACCACACAGAGAATTTCAGCCATTAACAAGATCTAAATGGAAGAGTCTAAAAGACTACATGTGTACTCACTGGCACAGCAGTTCACTGAATGAGCTTCCACAGCTTTTCAATTACAAATATGTGCCGTAAGAATTCACAGATGTTAAGCTAAAAAACGGCATTATAAGTGTTTAATTAAGGCATTTGTTGGTATGAGTAAATATGCTCTTCTAACAGTATGCAAAAATACATAGCAAAACATTGAAGGTGTTTACATTCTTTGGATGATTAAGGCCCTGAAATATGGGTATTTCGTATAAATACCTATGTTATAATAATAATAATAATAATTTTAAAATTTTAATCATCTACTTTGTATCTAGTATAAAACAGCTGGATGTCAATTTCACAAATGGCCATTTCTCAGGCCCCACTTAACACACAACACACACACACACACACACACACACACACACAAGGATAACCACAAGGTGGAAAAAAATCCACCAAATCCACCAAACGCAAACTAGGGAAATCACGTTCACACAAGAGGAGACATTTGGTGTGTGTGACTCTTGTTCAAGCTCACATGCCAGTCCACCCAACATCCTTCCCATAAAGCACCTCAGATTAAAACAAATGGGCTTTAAAATAGTCATATGTTAAAATGTGTATGATAAAAAAAAAAAGGATCTGGGGACCTTTTTAGCTAACACTTCCCAGAAAAGACCAAGTGGCTAACAAATTGTAAAAGATGGAGAGGTGAGAGTAAAATGTGGACATACTATTCAATCGAATGGCTAATTAATATTGTATGCATATACAAAAGCTATAGTTAATGAGAAGTTTTGTTAATTATAAATGTGTGCAGAACTACTACTATTACTCCTCCTACTATTTATTAATTTCTACTACTATCTTTCCAGAGTTTTTCCTTTCCACCACTGCCTCTGGCTTGTTCATTGAGGACAGATATCACTACAATTTAAAATTTTTGAGGTCAGAATTTCAATAAATGAGTAAGTCTATTATTATCAAACTAAATTAAGGTGGTGTATGACATGTTACAGTAGTTTGTACCGGTACCTTCACAGTCAACAGTATGTATTCTTACTTCACAAAAGTACTGTGTAGGTAGTTTCAAGACAATAATGTGAAGGCATTTTTGATAGGTGAGGGCAAACATTTACCCTTATCTCCTGTTCCTCTGGAAAATATCGCTTTCTCTTGATCTCTAATCAAAGACGTGCTATAGGTTAAAGTTCCACTACTGTCTTTTAGAAAATGACATTTTATGAATTTAAAAAGCTCAGATTCAGTGGTGAAAATTCCAAAACATGTCTAAATCTACAAAAAGCTACTCGACTATGTACAGATCACTCAGGAAATCTAGCATTACTATCAGCTTTATAAAATCGATAGATCCACTATACTTCACCGCTTTCTAGGTTTAAGAACTGCAGTTATGCTGTGCTTACATGAAGTATATATAGATATTTATTATACTATTAACAGTTGATCCTTAAAATCCAAAGAAGGTTAACAATTTAAAAATATGCGTGTATGCAAAAAGAAGAGCAGAAACATAAAATACAGTGGAAAAAAAGGCAACAGAGAAAATAGATGATCTTCTGAAAAAAAAATCAACTATACACTATATAGCCAAAGGTACGTGGACACCAGATTAGGGCGCAAATGTGGAATTCTTTCTCGAAACTGTTAAAAAAGAAAACTAATTGTGTGGAATGTCTTTGTATACTGTAGCACCACAGTTTCTTTTATAAACAGTGCAAAAGTTATCGACATAAAGGAACTTGAGATGGAGGAACTTGGTCTGGAGATCCCTAACCACATTTTTTGTGCTAAACTGGAGTGTTGAGTTTCATGCCTTTTCACTCAACATTAATACCCAGCGGTGCACAATCTTGATTCTTGATTGTTTAGTTATAATGTTTATTAGTGTAATATCCACAGAATTACCTAGGGTTAGTTTTGTTGAAGTTGATATCATATCAAGAAAACAATCAGGCCTATACTTAAACTGGAATTACTATTTCAAAAATTGCTAAAATCTTATGCTACGTCATTTTCACTACGACTAAACAAGCCCCGAGTAAAATTTAGATCTGTATTGGTGTAATTATCACCACTGGCTATATAGTATATAAAAATCATTAAAAACTTCTTTTTTTTTTTTTTGTGAAGCACATACTTCGGTCCTCATCACAATGATCAGCGTTGGTGTTGCTATAAGGTAAAAACAAAGAAACTATAAATAGCAGAAGACACAGAATAAATAATAGGAAGTACATTAAGTCAGTGACTAAGTAGAACATACACTTATATTCACCACATCCAGTACCACAGGCACACAAGCATGATCACTGCCATGCTTATCTGATGGTGAGCTACAACACATGCAGAATAATAACACACAGACACGTGGTGTCAAATTAATGCAAAAACGTCAGAGTATGTGAGCGCAATGAGGCAGCATAGATTTTAGAGCATCTTAATATCTAGCGAATAAGCTAGCTAGCTAGATAGACAACCAGACAGAGAGACAGACAGACAGACAGGCAGACGGATAGATAGACAGACAGCCAGACAGGCAGATAGACAAACTGACTGACAAACAGACAGACAACCAGAGAGAAAGATAGACAGCCAGACAGACAGATAGATAGACAGACAGACATATAGACACCCAGACAGACAACCAGACAAAGACAGCCAGACGGCTAGATAGACAGACAAACAGACAGACAAACAGACAGACAACCAGAGAGACAGATAGACAGCCAGACAGACGGATAGATAGACAAACAGACAGACGGATAGATAGACAAACAGACTGACAACCAGACCAGAGACAGAGACGACAGAAGAGAGAGAGAGAGAGAGAGGCAGGCAGACAGACAGACAGGTAGATAGACAGACAGATAGACAAACTGACCGACAAACAGACAGACAACCAGACAGACAGACGGATATACAGCCAGACAGACGGATAGATAGAAAGACAGACAGACAGAAAGATAGATAGATAGTATTTAAGGAAATATGTCATGTCCCACTTGGTCACTTCTGTATTCCAGCTTCCTTCAGGTTTAATAAATTGACAGTTTTCTGGTCTGGAAACTAACAATTCCCTCTGGCAACACTGCTTTACTAATGACCACCACTTTAATTAAACTGTGCGTCAAATAGCACGCTCCCTCCGCTCCGCTCCGCTCACATAATCTGACAGACATGCAGCTGACAAGCATTCATTAAAAATCAGAACCATGAATACTAATTTATTTTAGTTTATTTAATATTATTTTATTTAGTTTTACTCACTTGCTCCATCACGGATTGATGCCTGGGTCTTATCGTTGCCCTTAACTGCAAAAAGTAAATAAAAATAAAAATAATAATTCATTCGTGTTAAATGACACTGGGTCTGTTTTTCCTTCTCAGTCTTAGGATAAAATAGAATAAAACTAGACGGGTACTTACACTTGTAGCAAATCTGATGAAAATGCTGAAAAAGAACCCCACAAAGAAGACAATCTGTAAAATCTATTTAAAAAACTATATAGTCTTGAGATCTATGAAATTAAATATTAATGCTATTAGATTCTTTACGTTAGTAGAGCTGCAGTGCACAATCAAGTCAACTTCAGTCGGGGTGCATTGGGCTGTTATACTTGAAGATGGTGTTAAAGATTTAAGATTTGTGCCACTCTACCGGTGAAAGAAAGATATTAGAAAATACATAAAAATACATGTGGATATTGACTACTTTATCTGTTAAGCACTGCAATAGAACATTTGTATTTACCTTATTCCTTATACTCCAATGACAGTCTTTATACAGCTTATAAAATGCTGAAGTGTTCAGTAGAGCATTGCCACTGCTGTCACAGATGATAATCTCCTCGGAGCAGTCTAAACATAGATGTTTGGTATTTTTTATCATAAAACACCGTATTTAACCCTGGATGATAAGTCTATGCTATATTGTGCTTTCCTTCATAAAATCATAATAAAATCTTCAGAATGATACTGGTAAAAAATTAGCTTTTTCTGCTAATTTTGAACATTTACCCACTGACAAAGAAATGATCAGTCTATAATTGTAACAGTACGTTAATTATAATAGTGAGACACAGAAGAACAACAAAAACACATTTTAAAAAAAAGTTATAAATTGATTTGCATTTTGATGAGTAATAATAAGTATTTTTCCTTATTAATCAGCAAGATTTCTGGCTCCCGGGTGTGTTTTATACAAGTAACAATGTAAGGATTTTAAAGAGACTCTCTTAAAGGAAGTTCTCCTAATCTCAGTTTATTAACTGTAGAAAAGACACATGTCCACAGAAACAATCATTTAATCAATCAGATTCCAAACTCTTCACCATGGTCAAAACCAAAGAGCCGTCCAGGGTTGTCAGGAACAAGATTGTTGACCTACACAAGGCTAAATGTGTACACAAGCAGCTTAGTGAGAAGGTGACAACAGTTCAATTATTCGCAAAAGAAAGAAACACAAAATAACTCTTAATCTCTCTCAGTCTGTATCTATATACAAGATCCCACCTCAGGGAGTTTTAATGATCATGAGAATGGTGAGGAATCAGCCCAGAACTACACAGAAAGGATCTTGTCGATGATCTCATGGCAGCTAGGACCATAGTCACCAAAAAAACAATTGTAAACACACTATGCAATAAAGGACTAAAATTCTGCAGCTCTGACGTTTGACAATAAACATCTGAATGATTCAGAGGAGAACCGGCTAAAGGTGATTTGGTCAGATAAGACAAAAATCGAGCTCTTTGACATCAACTCGCCGTGCTTAAAGGAGGGGGAGCTGCCTATGACCCGGTGAACACATTTACAGTATTTGGCAGACGCCCTTATCCAGAGCGACTTACAATATTCCTTGTTTATACAACTGAGCAATTGGGGGTTTAAGGGCCTTGCTCGGGGGTCCAACAGTGGTGGCTTGCCGGAGCGGGGAATCAAACCCACAACCTTCGGGTTGGTAAGCCAACACCTTAACCATGAGCCAACCACTTCCCCATCACCATCCGCTTCATCAAACATGGAGGTGGAAAATTTTGCTTTGCGGTTGTACAGTATTGCTGCTAAGGGGACAGGACAACTTTACTTCATAAAAGGGGGGGTGGGCAGGAAATATGTACAGTCAAATCTCGGGTTAGAATTTTTTCTTTGTCAGTAGGCAAATGTACAAAATCAATAGGGGATCAAATAATTTTTTATTCTCATTGTGGCTCATTACGGAAAGTAAAAATAGCAATATAGTTTAGGTACCTGCTGCTTTAGAGGAAAAACGTCCTTAAACTACTTGTTCATAATCAGACTCAACAGATACTCACAACTCGCTTATTATAAAAAAATAAACACGGTTTATAAAATAATGCATTTTTAATCGTAGAAAAACGCTTTCCCGCCAACTAACAACCATCATGTTTCCAGCGCCCGAAAACTCCTCGACTGCGCCGATCCCCGTTCCCATTCTCCCAAGGACGCACTGGTCATTACGCTGATCGTTTGTCTAAACTTCAGGATCTCTGTTATTTATAATAAACTCATATTTCTCTGAGACTTTATATTAGAAAGAACTCACCTTTTTTAAGGCCGCATTTCACAGTCAAAAACAGCAAGAAGAACACTTTTAGCAAATCCATCCTCTTCCTGCTAAAAAGAACGCGCAAGTATGTGGGTGTGGGTATTACCGCAGGCACGCCCTAGCGATTGAATTGAACGTGTAAGCATGCAGAAAAGACATTAGAACAGGGCTTCTCCTTACCCTTTTTTTTACTGAGGCCACATAGTAACACATAGTTACAATTGAAACATTCCTTTAATTTGGTTATTATAATAGTATAATAAATAAAGCCCTGGAAAATACTATAAATGTTTTTTTATTTAATATGGATGTTTTTATTGACGTGATTTGCAAATAGTATTCTATCCCGTTTACAATCCTACTGAACCCTAACCTTAAAAAAAAAATAGAAAAAACTCTATAACCATTTTTGTTATTTGCGCTTATTTCATTTGACATTATTGCAATGTATCAAAAAAAATCCACTCTCAAATCAATAATCATACTGCCAGATTTAACATCAGCATTACTAAATGTAGTCAAGATATACATTCCACAAAGTTTTATTGCTCAGGGTGTAATTTTGTAAAACGGTATCAATAAAAACAAGCATATGGAGATACAGACAGGTTTGTTTTACATATTACATAAGACTGAACTGTTAACAAAATGAGGAAATTACTTACACTCAATCTTGTTTCAGAAGGCATTGTTCAAAGGAAAAGGACAGTCACTGGGTGGGTGACCAACAAAAAAAAAATGCATGCCTTCTATGCAACAAAATCAATAATCTAGGCACTAGAAAGGGGTAAAAAAAAAACAAGTGGAAGACAGAGAATCTGCATTGGTACCTAAAAAACCCCCCCAAAAAATAATCTTATACCTATTCTAGTCTAATGTAGACTAAAATATCCCTCTTGGTATTGCTCTGAACATAAACATCGGTGGTTCCAATAAAGAGATCAAGCTACAAGGTTCGAATCACAACCTTTGGAAAAGTGTCGTCTATTAATAAAAATTACAGACGGGTGAGAGTCTGCAAATTCCCGGAAGAAGAGTGTGGTAATTTTGTGAAGTTGAGTACGTATGAGCACATACAAAAGAGCTGAGTCAGCAAATAATAAATAAATCTGGTCATCTGAATCAGTTGAAGGTCACAGATGGGCCAAAAAACCCACATGAGCTTTCTTTTAGATTTAGTCCTATACTGCCAAGCCAAATTAGCTTAGAAACAAAAGATTTAATACAGGATAAAAAGCTAAACTCACAGTGGATTCAATTTTAGGGTAGCTAATTACTAAGTACTCTCTAGTGAAAAGCTATTAACAAGTTTGCTACACAGAAAACGTACAAAAACAATAAATAAAACCAGAGATCTGTGTAATACATTTAAATGCACATCATCTTGCACCTCTAAAAGGTATAATTTAATCTCTTAGTATTAATTAATTTTATCAGAAACATGCAGTCCGACATTGCAAATTCCTCACAAACTGAATTGAGTACAGAATTTCACAAATCTGTGTATTTCACAAATATAATATTTGTAAACACTTATTATTTCTTTTCACTCCCGATAGTCTGGCTAACGTATTTCACCCAAGTGTATAACATTTTTCATGCTGATCTTAAATAAAAGTGCACTTATAAAAAGCCCAGAAACAGCTAGTACCTTTTCGCTAAACACATGGCGAACGCAAGCTTATTGGTTTATACTTGTTCTGCTCATACTCTAATCTAAAAAAAATTCAAGTTAAGTGAAGTTAATTTTTTTTGTTCCGACAGCAAAAATAGAAGTTTTTATATGAAATCCTAAAAAATTGACAACACCGAACCTCTACTTAAAACAAAAGATAAAATGTAGACCAATTCTGGAGTGAAAACTTTGTAGACTGAATACGTTCATTATTACTGAATAAGTGTTAATTGTGAAATTGCGATGGTAATAGAGAACACTCTCTCTTTTTCTCTCTCTCTCTCAGCCACTACAATTTAAATGTTGTTATGTAATGTATCTTAGCTATATGTATGTAAAGAATGCTAAGATAGCCCATCAAAATAAACATAAACTACCTACACTTCTATATTACTAACAGTTTGGTTTTTCAATTTGGGGCTGTCACATGATGCAGGAATGACTCGAACCTGAAGACTTGAGAGATGAGTGGTGAGGTAAGCTAATCATAGACTAAAGACCCAGATAAACAATGAATGAATCTTTTCTGTTTCTGATAGCATTATAGTTTTGTATTGTTTTGTAGTGTGATCAAAGTTTGGGTGAGTAGTAGATGTGTTAGGAAATTAACACAACATTTTAACTATGTTTTGTTAAAGTAAATGAAATGGTTCGAAAAATAGAGTCAGTAAAATGAGCCGAACTTCCCATCACTAATTGTTACACACATTTACACTCTAGTTAACTGAAACATCGCACATACAATTATAAGTTATAATATTCTAAGTTAAAATTTATATATTCACTAAACACACAAGCTATCATGTAGATAAAGGTCAAGAGCATCAGCTAATATTCACATTAAAATAAAGTAAAACTAGCCAAGGTTTAGTTTCTGGTGTTAGACTGACTGGACAGAAAATTATTTTACTTATTATGGGACTTATAGGAACAATAGTATCACAAAATAGTGTGAAAAAAGCTTGTCTAGCTCTCTATCTAACGACCCATTTCTACCTTTATTCAGCTGTTGCAACCGCACAGCATTAATTACTGAAAAAAATGTTTATGTTAAAACAAATTGGACATTGCATAATACCAGTCCAACAAATAGACATTAGAATGGACTCAAATTTAAATACATTGATCACTGTTCACAAGCACACAAAGCAAAACATAAAGTGACATTTTCACTAAACAGATCACAAGACACTAAACACAAGACAATTAGCAAGTTGTTCATAATGCTTTGAATTTAACACTGGAAACCTTAGTTGCTCCGATTCAGACAACTTTTCTTCCATGGTACCTTAAACCTGCTGGACAGAATTGCATCTATTGTAGAACCTCCTCACTCATACCTAGATCAGAAAAAGTCGTCAGTAAAAAGTCACACTTAAAAGAGCACAGATAAACTTAAGGTTGCTCTTGTTACACTCATAACTACTTTTATTTTAGGTTTCCAGCCAGATCTTGTCATGGAATTTAATATGCCTAATTTTACTCTGTTAGGCTGCTATTGTATTCTTTACACCTGAAACTATTCTATTTTGTTATTCTATACTAATGTATTCCACTATTACACAATGTAGATTACAACCAGTTTAACCATAAGTCAGATATTTATATAATTACAAATGTTATTTCCAAAACTTACTTTTCCACAGCATTTTTTCTTTCAATACACCAAAAGAGGATGCACTAGGATGCACAGGAGCCACAGAAAATGAACTACAGTAACAAATATAAAGATTATAAACAGAGTTCATGAGTTACATGCAGGGTTTGAATAAAAACTTCCTTTTGTTATGTGTATCATGCTGTTATAAAGCTTTTATCAAAGCCAAAAAATGTGACTGTGATGTTGTTTACTTGGTTTATAATAGTCATTCGAAATACCAGAAACATACAGAGACACCTGTTTACAAGATAGTGAGTGAGACTGAAAAAGTGTCGTGTAGTTAACAAATGCAGTGTTAACAAAAATGTTAAAAAACTGAAAAGCCAACGTGAGCTACGTGAAGTTGTAAGACAATAAACTAACAACACAACCTGAACCTAAACATACCATCATGCCGTTACCCAGCAGTCCTTACCAAATAAGACTTAAACTTTAAGCTGACTAAAATGAAAGCCAGGGTCTTGTTTTCAAAATTCTGTACAAAAGAAATTAGTGGTGGAATCATATATCAGGCCACAGATTTAATTTCAGTCTAGTGCAACTTGTCCCATAAGTGGGTATAAATAAGCCTAAGACAGACCAACCATTTTACCCCATTTGGCATTAGACAGCATTTGGCATTAGACAGCATATGGCATTAAACAGCAACTTGTCTTTTGAGAGCCATATTTCTTAAACAGCATTTTCCACCTTAGAAATATTGCTAAGTGTAGAAACATTTATTTTATTTGTATCGGATACAGAAAAGCTGGTTCATGCATACATAAGCTCTAGACTAGACTACTGTAATGCATTACTAGGTGGCTGCCCTACATCTTTGATAAACAAGCTACAGCTAGTCCAAAATGCAGCTGCTAGAGTTCTTACCAGGTCTAGAAAATATGACCACATAATCCCAATATTAATATCCCAGCACTGGCTATCTGTTGAATTTAGGATTGATTACAAAATAAGGTAGCACGGTGACTTAGTGGTTAGCACGGTTGCCTCATAGCAAAAAGGCCTGGGTTCGATTTCCGGTTGCTTGCTTGCGTGGGTTTACTCCGAGTTCCCCGGTTCCCTCCTATACTCCAAAACATGTATGTTAGGTTGGGAATAAGCAGGTATAGAAGATGAATGAATGAATTATAAAATATTGCTACTTACTTATAAGACACTAAATAGTTTGGCTCCAACTTACCTAACTAGTCTTCTAACATGCTACATTCCATCACGCTCCTTGAGCTCTCAATCCTCCGGACTTCTGGTAGTCCCCAGAATAGCAAAGTCCACAAGAGAAGGTAGAGCTTTTACATATTTAGCTCCTAAACTATAAAATGGTCTACATGACAATGTTCGGAGTTGAGACACAGTTTCCCAGTTTAAACATAGATTAAGACATATCTTTTTAGCCAGACATACACATAACATATCGCACAATATAATGCTCTAGTATATCTGATTAAAGGCACATTATCAGCTAGTGCTTGTTAATACTATGAACAGCAGCTTCTCTAATTTCTCTGCACCTGTTTTATTTTTATACCTATCCTGAGGTATCCAGAGATTGTCCCAGCACTAGTAGACCTTCAGGGAGAAGATGCCAACCTTGCCAGGATCCTGAGGCACCAGTGACCTCGATATCAAGGAGCTTCGAGGATGGAATGGGACTCACTCTGCTCCACTGGCCCCAGGCTACAATTTACATTACATTTGATCATTATAATATGTTGTAATTTACAATAACATGTGGTGTTACCCAGATGAGGATGGGTTTGCTATTGAGTCTGGTTCCTCTTAAGGTTTCTTCCTACTTTATCTCAGGGAGTTTTTTCCTGCCACAGTCGCCACCGGGTTTGCTCATCAGGGACAAACTTACTTACAATCTTACTGTTACTGCATTCTGCGTGAAGCTGCTTTGGAACAATGTCCATTGTTAAAAGCGCTAAACAAATAAAATTGAATTGAATATATTTTTGAATTAATTGAATAAATATTGCATAGCCGGACTAGGTCTGGACTCCATAGAGACTGACTGACATAAAAGCATCATGTTTAGGAGTGTTAAGATGTAAAGTACATATTAAACAGACTGGCATGCAACTATAGGTTGATCATTTAGAAAAGTTGTGCAGATTTGTTTTTTTAACTGCTTATGAATGACTACAGTAACATTTGGAAATAGCGTAATGACGGCTTCATTCTTTAGGCCAGCATTTAAAAACGTGACACACGTGTATCCCAGAAATCCAGTAAAATAAGGCAATCAGAAAAAAATTCATAAAATTAACTTTGTGTGTCGTAGATGAGAGAGAACTGTAGTGGCTGGAAAGGCTCAACATCTTCATCAGTTAGTAAAAATTCTTACAACTTAACTAAATACAGAAGTTTTTTTTTTACTTTAAATGAAATGTTATTTACAGTAAACAGTACACCACAGTCACTTTTTGGGGGATTATTACACATTTGTTACCTTTCTTCATTTTTTTATTCATGTATTAAACTGAAAACTAAAGTTTCCTCAAAGATTAGTTAAAAGAACCACCTACGGTTTTCCTTGTTTATGCCATTATTCCCGTCATTCCCATTCTGTCCATCCACAATTTTATGTCCTGTAACAGCTACAAAAACAATAATATATAACATATAAATTTTCTAAAAATGTATGTATTATATTATATTTATATAGTTTGAATTATTTTAATAAACTGTAAAGATTTCTAGAATTATTACCAACAAAATCATTTACCTTTGTAGGAAATCACAAGTATGGCCTAAATTGAGAACATGAATCTAGTTATTGGGTATAATAAACACTTTATTCTACACTGTTATAAGATTAAGACCTATTAATAAGATTTAATCCATTTATTAAAGTTACTCTCCAATACCGTGACCAAGACAGAAACTGACCAATACAAAAGGAGATTTTATTGACTGTATATGTCTAATTTGCATATTAATTTAGTGAATCAAATAAATGATTATGTTGTTGAACAGTTAGTTTTAATGGCGAGGTTAAGGTTTAAGACTGAGAAATATAGGGCATGTCATTAGCTTATATTCTCGTATAGGGACCCTAATTGCTAAACTCTAAAATGATACAGGTTTGTCTTTAGTGTATGATAACATTCCAACACCAATCTGTTACAGAATTTAAAAAACAAAACAAAAAAGAGCTTACATTATAGTGACAGTCTATTTTCCAGTATGCTTTATCCAAACAGCTGCGAGTAGTCAGATTCCAACAGGTTACTTCTGCTATAGAATCTGGTAAATTGCTGGGATTTTTTGGGTCAACCAGAAGGGTGTTGTTCTGGACCAATGAAAGAGGGTGGAAGAGTCGTGTGACATTTCAGAGGCTAATTATTAACAAATATTATTTTAATTAAGACAAACATAAAAACAGTGTTTTGTAAAAAACACTCACCTCATCATACCAGCTAACTTCACATTTTTCCATGCATTCCACCGGTATAATCTCTGAAACCTGTAACGTGTATCCACTGTCTGTTCTGATTTTCTCACAGGTGTAGGGGACGGTTTTATCGATTAGAGAGCAGACTGAAACAAATTATTGAAATGCAGTGTAGGTGGGTAGGTAGAGATTTTTTTCACTTAAATGCACAACATATTGCAGTGTTTTGATAACCCTAGAAATGTTGATGTTGCTAGGTGTTAGACTGCTGATCGGAAAATCGTGGGATCATTTCCTAGAACCACAAAGCTGCTACTGCTTGGTCCCTGCCCCCTGAAACACATATCTGTCCCTGAGACATGTCCCTGCTTTACACCCCAGCAAGTGTAATGATTATAGCTGAACATTTACATTACATTTACAGCATTTGGCAGACGCCCTTATCCAAAGCGAATTAAATTTTTCTCTTTTGTACAACTGAGCAATTGGGGGTTAAGGGCCTTACTCAAGGGCCCACGGTGGTGGCTTGGTGGTGCTGGGAATCAAACACTTTATGGTATCAGTCCAACACGTTAACCACTAAGCCACCACGGTATGTCACTGTAATGATATTACAGTGTGTATAACAGTCAGCAGGTTGTATGTCTACCTACCAAAAAAAAAAGGTACTGTTGAAAATGCTGCTTTCAAACTATTATATAGAAACAAGTCCAACCTTCTAGTAAATTAACTATCCTTAATTTTATACCATCATTGTTTAAATCTGTACATCTACACTGAAAAAAAATTAAAAGTTGCGCATCCGCTATTTCCAAATCTCAACTGTGTAAAAAAAAAAACGTGCTTTCATTCCGGAAGAGACCGGTGTCCCTCATTCATTCTTTATTATAGTAAAGCGATTCATATAATCAGAATAAATACACAACACGCATAAAGTACAATTTTACTTACTATTTAAACACGTATCGGAAGCGCAGCTCCAAAACAGCGCAGAAATGAAACATACCATCAGTTTTGCGCTTTTCATAACTGACGCAGCAGCAACAGAAACAAAAAAACAATACAAAACACACAGAGCTACATTTAGCACCGCCCAAATGTCCAAACAAGGATTTACACTTGGGAGGCAGTTCTTCCAGCTTAATGTAGTAGTCTTGCAATTCTAAAAAACAAACAATATATTATATATGTAGTGAAAATAGTCATGGGAATGACTTTTATACATAATTGTAAGGGAGTTTTTCTTTATTTCCACTGCGCACTTTACAGTATACTGGCAAATAATAAATACTGTAATAAGTCAATAGGCCACATATTTTACATTTGATATAATATTTAATAATTCTTTATCTCGAGTTTTTGAGGTTGTGTACAATAAAACATGCTACATAACTAGGCCTGTGAACTGATGTAAAAAAAAAAACCTTTTTAGTTTTGGAATTTAAAAAAGACACCTACCTAACAGTAAAGACACCTTCACCATCATCGGCAAGCCTGATGTCCACTATCACATGAGAGAACAAGAGCGAGCGAAACAGAGAGAGAGAGAGAGAGAGAAAGAGAGCAAGACAGAGAGAGAGAGAGAGAGAGAAAGAGACAGACAGAGAGAACGAGAGCAAGACAGAGAGAGAGAGAAAGATGAAGAGAGACAGACAGAGAGACAGAGCGAGAGAAACAGACAGAGAGCAATCGAGAGATTCTAACGAAAAATGTTAATGTTTACATTACTTGAGGCCTTGAATTCTTTTTCTTTTAGTATAGTACTCCCTTAAAAGATGATAGACAACAAGATAACACAAACATCAGCTTCAGCACAAACCCATACCTCACTACATTCGGTTCCATAGATAAAAAAATATTACCAGTATTGTATTGGCTTGGGTTTTAATAGATTTTTTTTCTAAAAGCAAATTTTTAAAGGAAATATTAGTTATTATCCAGGCCCTGGTTTGTACAAACACACACAGCAGTGTCTACCAGCTCAATCTCATACATACCTGTTTTACCATCTGACCCCCCCAAGGGTAATATCCAAACAGCCTCTAAAACAGTGTGCAGAAAATATATCTTTATACACTGTCTTCAACAATTAATCCAAACAGGATTTTTAGTACACATTTTAATGTGTAATGTACTAATGTAGATTTATTAGTTTATTAGTATTATTAGTTTATTCCTACTAATTGAAGGTGTTTGATTTACTAAGAAGTGTTACTTACTATATATATATATTTGATCTATATATTATATATATATATATATATAGATATATATATATAGCTATATTACAAGAGCTATAGCTCAATAGCTCATTTCAAAGCTTTGCTATAGCAAACTATATACAAAGAGCTATGTCAATTGCTAGACAAAGAGCTGAAAAACTTATACTCAATATAGCTATATGACACCAACGTATAAATCACCAGAGGTTTACTTTAGGACAAAGATATGAAAAACTTACCTGCTTTGCAGGATCTTTAAGTTATGAGTCTTTTCCTGCTTTTGTTACGTCACATCCTCTTAGACTGACGGCTCAAGTTCAGGCCTAGAATCTTAGGAGAACAATTCATTTCTATTTCTGCCACATACTGCATAGCTGAGGCCTATGAGGCTGTTATCTGATGAACAAATGACTCCGTACAGTTTCCGTACAGACCATATGCTGTTCATGCCGGTTCAACACAAAATAAACAAATCACTGTCACGTCACACTCATATTTCTATTTTTTAAACATTTTTCTATAAACATTAGCATGGTGATGCAGCAGGAGAAGTTGCTATTTCAGGGTCCCTGGTTCGATGTTAAGCTCAGGTTAAGGTCTGGGTGAAAGTTTTGTGCATTCCACTCACCCTATATATGCCACCTCAAAAGCATAACTGTAGATAAACCGACTATTTAAATTGTTCTATGTGTGTAATGTAGGTAATAAACTGGTGATCAAGTGGTAATCAACAATTAAAATGCATTAGAATATCTCATTTTGCTGTTCTTTTATGACTCTCTATGCCTTACAACCATGACATCATGTTTTCTAACTAGTACAAATACATTACTTAGGTAAATGGTAAATCCAGTGACCCCATGTAGGGCTCCAATCACTAGATCAAATAGTAGGTAAGTAAATTTTATTTATAGAGCACATTTAACACTGACCAAAGTGCTGTACAGAATAAAAAAAGGTAAATTATAAAAATGTACAAAATACATTAAAGAAAAGGTGAAAGAGTAAAGATGCCCTCGTTAAAAAGAATGAAAGCACTGATGGCAACGGATCCCTTAATCAAGTAGCAGCAACTGCAGCGGCTCTGTTACCTTTCAGTTTGAAACATGATTGTGGAATATTGAGAATGTGAACCCTGTGAATAGAGAACTGAAGGGTTAAATTATTTATTTGTGTTTTAATATTACTAGAAGCTGTTTTTTTTTAGTTTTGTTCACGTTGAAGGAAAGTATTAGTGTTGTTTTCCCGCAATTTTCCTGTGCCATGTTTATGTTTGATCATGTTTCCTGTAAGATTCATTCCTGATTGATGTTTACCTCTTGAATGTTGACCTCTGACCTTACGTTTAATGCCAGCACACCAGACTAGCATTCAAAAGGAAATGAATATTTCACATTAGTAACATTTTATTAGAGCTGTTTGTATAATTACAAAAAATTGTTTTGCAAAAAGACAATATTCGATCAAGAAACTATGTTGAAATCTAAAACACACAATACTCTACAAATAATTAAAATAATGCTTAAGGACACACAAAACCAAAGAGTATAAACAACAGAGAAAGCAAAGAAAAAAAAAAGATATAATAAAGGTAAATAAATAAATGAGAGAGTGCCCTCTAGTGGTCTCAGGAGAAAATACTATGCATGTGACAGCATAAAGTATACAGCAGTGGTGTGCAGTCAGGGTCAGCAAGTCCTTCTCTGCTGCCTAAGCAATATCAGAAGCTGACCTACATTTACAACCTAAATTCTAATATTTGTGTTACAAAATTGTATTAATTTATTCCCAACAGTTTATTCTATTCATTTCGTCGTGTTTCTCTCAGCTGCACTGCTGATTTTAGTTTTTATGTGCTGCCATGTTCTAATCCGCCAGGGCCTTTAGAATCAGTAGTGCTGCCCATGGAACTTAAACCATATTAGCAGAGGCAGACTGTTTCTTTAACTAATCATATTTCAATTTTGCCTCACAGGGCCAGATAACTGGCCCACATAAAGTCAGCATTTTTTGCAAGTATTGAGTGCTTGTTAAATAGCATGACAAATGAGAAGGGTCACTCCTCCCAAGCACACAAGACAAATAATTTAAAACAGGATGGGACGCTGAATATGATAAGCTAGAATATGTTGTAGACCAAAATAATGAACCTTTTATAATTCAATCGATAATAAGAAAAGCTATTAGACAGATTCTCATATAATATAATTAATTATAACATGTTTAAATTTGTATTTTATCTTCTGCAGTTCCCTTTTAAAGGTGACAAACTTATTGAACATTATGAACATGCGCTATATCAAAGATCGCTCTCACCCCAACCACGGACTCACAAACAGACTGAAAAACAGCTTTTTTCCTGTGGCTGTTTTTGCACTTAACAGCTGATTATACAGTGTTAATTACTACTGCACTGCCACTTTCTGTACTTTACACTACTTTATCATTATTGCATCTTTGCACCATCCATAACTATCTATTGTTACACTTCTCTCTATTCCATCTATATTTACTCTGTATTTACTGCATCATACATCAATAACTATCTATTCTTTACACTTCTGTATATTCCATAACTATCTATCATTACACTTCTATATAATTCCATAACTATCTATCCTTACACTTCTGTATATTCCATAACTATCACTCCAAAATCTTTATTTTGTTTGTCTTCAGCCATTTAAAAGTGAACATGCAAAAAAATAAGAAATCAGTAAGGGGGCAAACACTTTTTCACACCACTGTACTACTGCACCTTCTGTACATTATTTACCGACCTTATCAACCTCATATCCTTATTTATTGCACTGCTATTTATTGTAAATAGGCCACTTATGCAATTCTGGTTAGATGCTAACTGCATTTCATTAGTTCTGTACATTTAACCTGCACAATGACAATAAAGTTAAATCTAATCTAATCTATATACAAAACCACATTATACCACATTATATACACTGCATGACCCCAAAAATTCATCATATAGCAGATAGGTAAAAGCTTTTTACTGAATAATTAGTGTAGTAATGTATTCGAAACCTTTTTATTTCCTGAACAATCATGTTAGAAGAGACCTATTCAGTGATATGCAAAGAGAGTGGGACGTATGCTTTCAGTGATAGCAGGCTACATTTTTCAAGATGTCCTACTGCACCAAGTTAGACAAGCACAATGCAAAAAGAACTCAATGCAATGGGATAAAGATGTGTATTTTTTCATATAAAAGTTTTAATTAGTAAGGCTAATTGGAAAAAGGCTTTCGTTTGAGGAGCTTAAAGATCTTTGTTGCAGCCTAATGATTTGATGCGATGGCTGCTATTGTCACTCGTTACTATCGTGCAAGACTGTTGAGGCAGTGTTATGATCTTCGGTTAATTTAATTGTTTAAGGTTGCAAAATTGAGTCTGGTTAACTTCCTAAATATACTGAATGACCAGGGTTTATTTACTAAGGGCACAGGTTCATTTCAATATCACAATACCAAGATTTATTGGCCTCAAATGGTAAAAAATCATTTTCACACTTGGATTGGCCACAGCAGAGTTCAAGTAAGACTTTAACCTCATTTACAATATTGGAGATGTTTTGAAGAAGATTCTATATGAACAAATGGCTGTGTGCCATTAGCAAATTGTTCCATTACTATTTTTAATCTTTCTGAAAGGAGCTGCTTGTGCTGACGTGCACTGCTACACTGTAGATTTTTTCCACTTGCAGCAACGTTTATCATGCTTAACTGGACATCACTAATCCTGTTGCTGGGGACAGTGTTTTCATTTGTTTGTCCTGTGTTCTCTGGACATTTTTCCAGGGGGCCAATCAAAAAAGGACATGTGAAATGAGCTGACTGGTTGGTGGCAGTAAAATAAAAGTATTTCCGATGACTATAGGTTGACAGCAGATTAAATTCACAGTATAAATCAACTAGAAGTGAGAAATATCCCAACATGAAACCAAATAATCTGCATTACATGTGTTAAACATTTGTGCATGTCTATATTATTGAGCCTTTTACTGACTCGAATCATTGTTCTTATAAATGCCATACTTTTTTGGGTAAGTGAATCAGTCAGCTTTTACTCTCATCTCTAATTTGCTTTCCTCCAAGTATGTGTTAAAGAATCACTGCCAGCTCCACCGGGACACGCTCCCACCCTCTATTAGCCAAGAATCATTTCCTATCAAAGAATAAGTCGGTACTACTGACAGAATTTTACTCACTGAATAAAAAGGAATGCCCCTTCACCAGATGCATCCTGTGATTAGATTCTTGCGTGATTTAACGATTTCAGGGGAATTTTATACTGGGGAAATGAGTCCTAATTACAGTACTATTCTTTTGAAATGTCTTTCACAGCTTCTCCAATTGTATTAAAGGGTCATAAACCCTGGCTAAAAAAAGCTGTATTTATTTATACAGTGCTTTAACTCTGTGAGCATTGGTTAAAAAAATGCATCAGATTTATTACACTCAAGGGACATGTTAAATGCGAATTGTCTAGATAATTTCGAACAAAAAATTTTAAGCAGAAACAGACACACCGGGTGGAAATGGCTGAGGAATGAGCATTTTATTAGAAATGCTAATGCTAAGTAGGACCTCTGTTCTTAAAACATTCTTTCAGCTTCTGCTCCGAGTGGACATGATGGCATCATACAATTCCTGCATAATTGTTCTACTGGATTTAGGTTTGGTGATTAGGGAAACTAGAAAAAACATTAAAGCTCATTGTTGTGCTTATGAAAGCAGTTTTGTAGATTTGATCTCTATTAACAGTTTTAAAGTAAGCTTAGAAACTATTCTTTACACCAATGTTTGGTTCTTAGATTTATGCTGCTGGTGCCAAATCTTGACCTTGCTATTTGTGGGGTTCAGCAAAAAATATAGATTTATTCCACCAGGCCTTTTTTTTTCAGTTCAACTTTCCAGTTTTGGTAAAAATGTGGCCAATATTTTTTGCTCAGGGTATGTTTTTTATCTTTATTAGTTATACAACTAGTGCTGGCCTGTAGCTGCATGATTGTCCACATTGCACTGCTGCCAAATGATACGTTTGTATTTAAAACTTAATTGTTATTTTAGTTTAGTTAATTTAGCATGCAATTAATTATCAATTAATTTAACAAATAATTATTTAGTCATATAATAAACAGACCCAAAGTTTGCCAAGAAAACATTGCACACCGTTGTACCACCTCCACCACCATATCCTGGACATATATCTTATTATATATTCATGTAATACATTTTTCATGTGGAATTATATGAAAAGAATTGAATACAGCACTTTTCAGTGCAAAGTTTTCTACAAATTATTGTCAAACAGATCCAACGCATGTCTTGGCACGGGATCTTCCCTGGGTGCCTCAGAGACTTGGGAGGACCCACCTGGTCCCGCTTTCGTACCAGGTGCCTATGATGAGGGCCGCTTCCTAGCCCTCAATTGCTGTCTCGAAGGCTTGAGAAGACCCAAGCTGGAAAAACCTTGGAATATGGCAGCAGGGTGAACTATACTCGAATATCGTATAACTGTGTGAAATTTCATTTTTTTTATATGATAAAGTCTACAGTAAATTGAATATGGCTACCAATGGACATTTATGGTACCTAACACACAGCCAAAGCACAAAATGTTACAAAATTGACTTTAAAATCCACCACCACCTTTGACCAGGGAAAAAACTTTACTCATGTTGGTCTTTTAAGTATCTTCATCTGATATTTAAATATTGACACAAGGTTTTAATAAGCTTTTTTGTTAAACAACCCCACTCCATGAACTGTGACTGCTGTTTGTCCTTTTGTTGCATCAAGGTTTTTCTGGCTTCTCAACATTTTTTTTAAATGTAATGGCACAATATTGTACATTATACCTGAAAGGTAAAAGACTTGTTATATAGTCATACTTCAATATGTAAAAATAAAACCCTGTTAGAATAATGTCCGGCTATGTCACAAAAATAAGACGCTCTTTATTTAGATACACCGATTCATTTCAAATATCATGAAAAAAAAATAGGGTGGACAAGAAAAGTTCTTCCGAAAACAGCTGCACATGTACAAAGGACAACAGTACAAGTTTAACCTGTAACAGTAGAGTAAGTCTAAAATGCCCAAAAAATAGAGCATTAGTATGTGTGTGTGTGTATTTGTATTTTAAATAATACTGCCCTCGCCAATTTAACATCTCCTTTGCTCAAGACCTGTAGGATTCACAAGCAGGAAAAAAGTAGTCAACATTGTGCAAGTGAACACCTTCCCCTTCCTGACAGCTTCTTTTCACAGTGATCAGGTGCTGCTGTATAAAAGGAGAAGGAGAAGAACAAGAAGAGGTGGAAGATACGCTTTCCCTGCTCTTTTTAGGCATGAATGACATTCTCCGTCTTAGAAAAGAAAGAGACAGAAATACATTTAGAAAACAATTTTATTGATCGATATTTTTTCTTTTTATTTGGTTTTATTTATTTACTGGTTAATTTTTATGCAAATTTTAACCCTGGGATCTGATTTATGGTCCATATTTTCAGCCAAAATGTTTTAAATAGTAGTTGGGTACCAGCAAAAGGAGCCTGTTTTTGTGGACTATCCAAAGTTCAGACACAAGACATGACTTTGTTTTTTAATGTTAGACTGTAGGGTTTATTTTTTGCTCATCTCTCTGCTTGTCGCTTTTGGGATAGACTGAATGAGAGGCTTTAATTATTGTTGATTTCTATATTCATTTGTAATGTTCAAATTTTTTAAATCTATAAACCTGTAAAAATTGGCATATCATTATAGTTGTAAAAGTTGGTATAGATACAGTGTTTCAGTGTGATTAAACATTTAAAGGAATGAGCTATAAAGTACCTGAGAGCATAGGCAGAAAGAATGATAATGATGATGAGTAGAGGGAATCCCACCACCCACAGCACATGGACCCACAATACAGCATCAACATGATCAGCACCTATAATATCACAGAAAGAGAGAGAGAGAGAGAGAGAGAGAGAGAGAGAGAGAGAGTAAGAGAAAGACACACAGAGAACTGTCATTACTAATTATTCTACAATTTATTCTTTACCCTGTTTAGTGTAGTACTTACTCAAAAAATGACAACATTTTTGTTTTTATTAACCTAAATTTATCTTGAACACATAACCATATCCTATCACATTAGGATCCACCATTAATAAGAATACCCTTATTTTATACAGTTTAAAGTCTTATAAAAAACACATTTCTTAGAAGAGAAAAGCTTCCATTACTTTTCTTGACTTACCTTACACTTATGTGTGACGTAAAAATTGAGAAGAAACTTGTACAGTGTTAAACATAATTTGTTAAAAAGGCACCTGTAATCAGTGAAAAAATGCTGCGGCAACGGAGATGATTTTATAAGCCACCTTTTACATTCTAAAAACAAATAATACCAGCAACCCTAATCCTTCCTTTCACCCGAGCATTTGTTAATGCCTACATGCAGATAGACCAGTCCGTCCTATGTTTATACAGTGGCATTAGTTTTATTGTCCATGCAGTTATTTACTGATGTCCTGACACACTAAAATCTACATCTGAGCTTCGCTGCTGGTAATATGGACACAAACACACCCTTTGTACAAGTGGACACTCACCGTCTTCCTCTTCAGACCCACCGGAACCTTCAGGAAATATCCAAAATGGTTCCTAAAGCAGTAAGTGTGCAGAAAAGACAGCACTTAATTGTGTATACTTTCTTCAATAAATAATATGAGGACAACTAAATGGACAACACAGTTATTAGTACACAATTAAAACATTATTGACTCTTGACTCTTTTACTACAAAGATTAAGGAAGTGTTTTTTGAGTCAATTTCTCGATCTTAATAGAATTTGACAATATAGAAATAAAGATGAAAAATTACAACGTTACAACTTTATCTATAATGAGCAAGCTAGAGTGGCATAGAACAACTCTGATATGTTATGAGGAAGAAACCTTGAGAGGAACCCATCAACATCTGGGTAAAACCAAAGTGAGTGTTTATAGATTATGTCCTGTCTACTTTTAAATGACATCATCTAGCAGACACACTGATCTGCAACAACGCACAAAATTGCTTTGAGTTTCATCATTGAACAGGTCGATGTTCGTATGCTAAATCACAAAACAACCCACAAACTGTTAAAAAAGAGTGACATAGATAAAGAGAAGCATAGAGAAATAGACACAAATATTTTGACCACCAACCTGTTAAAAAGCTTTAAGCGCAAACAAAAACCTGATGTATAGACAAAAGCTACATTGGGGTTTTAATGCCGTCTTGTGGGTTAAAACAAAATAAAATTAAAGGCATCTTTTCTCCCATAGTCTCTTGCCCCGGTTTACCTTATATGATCTTAACAGATATGGAAATTTAAGCAAATTATAAATCAGTGGCTTTCTATCTTCTCCAAATAACACACTAGTAGTTAAATGGGTTTGTGTCACTATGACTATGTGAATATGTGTCTGTTGTCTCTATTAGGAGTTAGAGAAAGTGCTAGAAACATAAGCTCAAACCACTCAGTTCCCCTACAGCCTAACGATTTTAATGTCTGTTAGTTCACCCCTGTTTGAGTAGGGTTTTGTAAGGTAGAACTTACCAGACTCGTGTCAGGGCCATCGGTGGTAGTGGAAGCTGAAAGACATTAATTCAAGATTAGAGGCATCATGGTGGCTTAGTGGTTAGCACCGTTGTCTCACAGGTTTATATCCCTGGCAGGGGTGCTTGCGTGGGTTTACTCCGGGTTCTCCGGTTTCCTCCCACACATTTATGTTAGGTTGACTGATGATTCTGAATTGCCCATCGGAGTAAGTGTGAGTGTTTGTGGTAGTTTGTATAATAATCCATACATTTTTGCACAATATACATATAATTATATGCTGTAAATATAGTTTGCACATACTTCTCTATACCGACTTAGTTTTATTTATTGATGTACATATTTATTTGCACTTGTCTATTTGCACAATTTCTACTATTTAAACTTCTGGTAGATGCTAAACAGCTTTTTGTTGATATGAACCTCTAATTTGCGATAAAAAAATGTAATCAGTCTATCCATCTGCCTATCTATTAGTCTATCTATCTGTCTGTCTATGTATCGGTCTATCTTTCTGTCTGTCTATCTGTCTATCTATCTATCTGTCCATCCGTCTATCCATCAGTCTATTATTCCATCCGTCTGTCCATCCGTCCATTTTAAAACCTTATTGTACAATGATTTTTTTGACAACTGGTTCTGCTTTTAACTGGCTTGTGGTTTCTGCAACAGATTCTGTACAGATTTGTACTTTTGTACTTTTCATAGCACGCTTAGGTGATTCATCTCTATCTTTATGGGACTGAAAGTACAAAAAATAATTATATTTGTAGAGTGGCAGACTAACTGTACGCAAGTTAGGCACATGTAAAGACCAGACCGGAATAGAGAGTCTTATGTAAACAGTTAACTAAAATTAGAATAACAAAAAAAGGGTGTATGTATACAGGGCTGTTGTGTGTTATGTGTGTATTTCTGGACTGTGTGTCGTGCATGTGTGTCAACTTTAATTACCTGCCCATGTGCGTGCATATACTGGACTGGTCCAATCGCTCCACTGGCCGTCATACTCGTCTTTTGTTCGAATCTGTACCTCGTAGTCAACATGCGGTAGAGCGTCTGAAATGAACCATAACAGCTCTGTATCCTCTCTTTCCACCTGCTGATACTAAACACACAAAAACATACAAAATGTTTCGGTATGGAACTTACTACAATTTGTAATTTAAGATTCTATACTCTATACACAGATATGTCATTTTTTAAATATTTACACAGACACAGTATAAATAAAACACACATATGCGCATGCGCATACACACACACACACACACACACACACGTCTCTTTACCTGTTTGGCATGTTTAGGACGATATCTCAGCTGAAAATGAAGGCTGTAGTAAAAGCTCTGCCTCCAGGTGGTGGGTAAAGACCAGGTGACCTTCAGCGTGTGAGGTTCAAAAATGACTGGATTGACTGTAACTCGAGTTGGAGGATCTGGTTTAACTAAAAGGAGAAAAGAAAGAAAAAAAAAAAAAAAACAGGAACAATTTAATGATATCTAGAGTATGCATTCCATTTAAAAAAAATGGATACACACTTACTGATGTTTTGAGGAATGTAGTTGTATGGAGAGCTGGTGACATTGCCTGCTGTGTTGGTTACACACAGTTTAGCTGTATAGAGATTTCGGTCACTCTCTTCACTCGGTAACACACACCAGCAGCGGGAAAACTTGGCAGAATACGAACAATTTACGCGGGAAATCTCCAGTCTGGGCAGAATTTTTTTAAATAATTTAAAGAGACAAAAAGTGTTTTTGTTTGATTTACTGTACATTTATCTATAGATAAAGTTATGAAGTCTTATAGTATTTGGCAGACGCCCTTATTCAGAGCAATCAGGGGTTAAGAGTGTGGTAGCTTTTTTTGTTTGCATTTTTGCTTCAAAATATTTGTACTTAACTAAAACACCCTTCAGTTGTATTATGAAGCAGCCCAAATATTATCAACCAGCATTTATCAAAAGAAGGTTAAGAAGATCAATCTGGCAACCCTGGGCGAGATCCCACCCAATCTAAAAACACTGGCGGAAACCAACCCAATCTGGCAACACAGAGCAGGAACTTACTCAATCTGGCAACACTGGTGGAAACCAACCCAATCTGAAAACAATGGGCAGGAACCAACCAAATCTGGCAACACTGTGCAGGAACCAACCCAATCTGGCAACAGTGGGCGGGAACCAACCAAATCTGGCAACACTGGGCGGGAACCAACCCAATCGGGCAACATTTAACAATTAAAATCGGGTAATAATTAAACTGTATAGTATATTTGATGGGCAGGCCTAAAGTTTGCTTACAAATTCTTATTTTAAGAGTCTTGAAATGTTCACTTACTTTCTAATAGTGTTTAAAATAATTTATTTAGTATTACATGCAAAAACCAACCCAATCTGGCAACACTGGGCGGGAATTTACTCAATCTGGCAACAATGGGTGGGAATTAAAAAAGTAGAGTGTAAACCTCTATGACTAGGAGTGTGAAACAGTTGGAGGCTGTGTCCCGTATTATTATTATTTAAAGAAATTCACTTTTTCTATGTTGTGGCTGTTTTGATTTATATTTTTAACAGATACCGTAACAGTAAAAATACAATAATGAAGGTCTAATGAAGTATGTGTGCATCAGTGATTTATTAGTGGCACAAGAAATGAGGAATAAACACTGACAAGATTTTAGTGATTCAGAAGACTGGAGATAAACCACCAAAACATATCTGTTTATAGTTATGGTGACTGACAATTCCCAGCAGCGCCAAGCTACCACTGCTGGGGCCATGAGAAAGGCGCTTAAACCATAAGTGCTCAGTTGTCGGTCTGGATAAGGGAATCTGCCAAATGTCATAAATATGAATGTAACTTGAAAAAGCACACACACACAGACTTACCCTCTCCTGTGAATCAGGTAACACTGTGGATGTGGGATGATGGGCTGTCTTGATATCCACTCACACCGGATTTTGCTGATGTGGGATTTCTTATGGCATGACAAATTAGGGCTCACAGGAGGGACTGAGGATTATTAATGTAATAACAGAAGGTTTATGCATTTTCTCTTATAAATATTTCAGTGTTTTTATATAAATATATTACTAAACGTCTTACTGCCAACGCTGATTTTAACCGATGAAACTAGTTTGCCTCTTCTATAGCAGCTGTAGTTCCCTGAGTCGATCAAGCGAAGAGCAGAAAGTCTGAAAACCCCGCCACGTTCCACACCGTCTCGCATGAGTTGACCATTCCTTGTCCATTGTGCCTGCCGCTTACTGGATCTGGTCACTCTTAATCCCTCCATCTTCTCTTTATATTCCTCATCATCTTCATATTCTGTCCCAGTGTTGCTCTCAGTGCTTGTCCCCATTTCCATGATTACACTAAAAGCCCCTCCTTCTTCTGTAACTCTGCCCACACCACTGGTGGATTTGGTGGATTGATTGACAGCCTGCGAAATTCCCCTACTTCCCATTTGCTCCTTTTCTATGTTCATAACCGAGTTATCAGAAGTTACAAATTTACCGACTCTATCATTTGTTTCAGTTGCAGTATTACTGTTGTAATTTCCAGTTGTGGTATTATTCACAGGATCCAGATGTTTGCTTATATTAAGAAAACTTTCTCTGGCTTTTTGGGGTCTCCACTGATTAGTTCCATCTCCTCTATTCTCAAGTCTCTCTTTGTGTTTTGCACCCATTACTAATGAGATCCCGTCCACAGTAACATCGCCTCTGCAGCCCAGGATGACCTCTGAACCCAAGTTTAATGTCAGCACACCAGGAACAGATTCTAAAGGAAAATAAATGATGTAAATGAGGCAGGTTTTGATAGAGCTGTGTCTCTTAAAGAAAAATAGATGTCGGTTATCATGCAATAAGGTATTTCCGAAACTTTATGGAATGTTTGATATGAAAAATTGTAATCGATACAGATAGCCGATAATCAAGTCCATTTTATGACCAGTACTGATACAAATCCAGTTAAACAATGAGTCCATTTTATATTGTAATTTCATATAATCTGCAGTTTATATGTGCACTCAGTAGAATAATAAAATCTCAAATGCAAGTGATATATTAGTAGTTCTGGCCAAAATATAATAGCAAACATTAGTCCGCTCTCTTTAAATGTTTTTATTTTTGCATAAAGAGGTAATAATATATTGAACATTTTGATTCAAAAAGTAATAAAATCACAAAGCAGCCCAAATATTATTAACCAGCTCAATTCATTTATTTTAGGTCTGACTTGAGCAACAGAAGGTAAAGAAAACTCAATCTGGCCACACTGGTCGGAAAAACCCACCTAACTCGGCAATACTGGTCGAGAAACCCACCTAATTCGGCAACACTGGTTGCGAACTCAATCCGGCAACATTGGTCGGGAAAACCCACCTAATCCGGCAACACTGGTCGGCAAACCCACCTAATTCGGCAACACTGGTCGGTAACTCATTTAATCCTGCAACACTGCCCGGGAAACCCACCTAATTCGGCAACACTGGTTGGGAAACACACCTAATTCGGCAACAGTGGTCGGGAACTCACTTAATCCGGCACTGGTCAGGAACACAATCAATCTGGTCAGGAAACCCACCTAATTCGACAACACTCGTCACGAACTCACTTAATCCGGCAACACTGGTCGAGAAACCCACCTAATTTGGCAATGCTGGTTGGGAAACCCACCTAATCTGGCAGCACTGGTCGGGAACACAATCAATCTGGCAACATAGGATAATAATTAAACTGTACATTTAACTCAAAGATAAATGTAATATTTTTCTTATTTTGGCCCTTTATTCCTACCTATTTTATTATATCTTTTTAGGAGCGTTAGCATTGTATCGAGGGTGTACAATACTATCAGGGCTTTCCTATATGTTAATGATCAGCTTGTGGGCAGAAATAGAGATAAACTGTTATTTGGAGGGGTATTACAATAATCCGCATGCTCGTCCTCCTGTTTCCTGAGTTTGTGTGTTCAGCAGTTGACTGATTTGTACAGATAAACTGCAAAATTGCACAACAAAGCCTCTAACGCTCAGTTCTCAGTTCCTTAATTTAAATGTAGCCCTGTCTCTTCCTTTTCTTCTTCTGTTTCACATGCTCTTCTTTTTTTCCTCTTCTTCTTGATTTTGTTTTAAATAAACAAAAAAAACCTATTTTGATACTAAGTGTATTAAGAGCTAATTTTTATTCTAATAAGAGCTAATTCTAAAAACACAGAAATCTGTACAACACATAACCGTTCACTCACTTTTAGAATGATCAATAAGCAGCTAAAGGTAGCATTGCAAATGAAGTGAAACTACAAATTTAGAAAACAATAAAAGATAAATTTCCCCAGTGTTAATCATCTGATGCGACTAGTAACAGAAATTAGCGATTCAATCATTGGAAAACCTGTCATAATGTCAACCAAAGTGTAATATATTGTTTAAAACATTTACTTAATTATTTTTAAAAATTATAAGTTGATGGGACCAAGTGACAGACAGATAAGCAATCACATGTGGATGTTTGGGGAAAAAATAGTTAAAATCTTATATGTATTCAATTATTTTCATGAATAAATAAATGTATTATTAACAGACAGACATCATTTGTCGCAAAATCCATGTAACTACTTTAAGTTGTACTAATTTGTTTCGATGCATTAATAGGCTACTCACCTTTGCGAGGACATGTAGGACTCTCCTGAACACACTGGACTTTGACCGTACACAACACGACAAGAGTAAGCACAGTGAGGACGTTCATGGCTCAGTAGTTCACCAAATAACTGTTCGGGAGCCCACAAACAAAAGCAGGACCAAAACTATGGCAAAGCATAAAGGATAAATCTTTAAATGTCACCTCATGTTGCTTTTGGTTAAAAATGTTGTTTAAAACCCAGCTCAGTCTGTGTTAAGTTCAAGATAGTTCTTAAAAATAGCGGCTTGGTAGCTGGGCAGTTGTTTCCCCTGAAGTTTTTCCCCTCCTCTCTCACTCGCTCACTCGATTTCCCTTTTATCTCTCGCTTTCTTTTGCTTACTGAGTGTTCGATAAAATTGCATAACAGTAAGGCAGGGTCATCCCTCAACACAAGGACGAGACAAATAGTGGACAGGAAACAGGATGGGAAAGCTTACGTGGCACTAAAATAAGTGAGATATGTTGCTGACCTAAAGAATGTTTTTGAGATCATATATTATAATAAGATAGTAAAAACCTATAATAAACAAAAAAACAAAAAAAAAAACAGTAACACAATTAAAGGAGGCACAGGATTATCTGGCAATTCTGAGGGTTTGGGGTTTGATTTCTTCCTCTGAACCTCAGTTTGCATGTTCTCTATGTGTTTTCTCATGGATTTCTCCTAAAGATATGCGCTGTAGGCTGACTGACATGTCTAAATTGTCTATAGTGTCTAAGTGTTTGTGTGTGTGTAGATAAGGAGAGAGGGTTTGTGCCTTGTGTAAAATTGGCCCCCTGTCCAGAGTGTTCTGCTCAAAGACCCCTAAAATTAACTTTAATGCTTTCCGTGACCCCTGTGGGATACGCAGTATAGAAAATGGATGGCTGGTTAATGGTTTAAAAAGAATAATATATTTTATCTGCATATTATTTTCACACTGGCGCATTGACAAAGTTGTTGAAATTCAATTTATTGTTAGTCAAAAACGAAAAAAAAAAAACCAGTCAATTTTTTAAATGCAATTTTAATAATATTGCCATATTTTCATTAGATCAGACTTCAGACCCTTATTATGTTAATATATATTACAGATTACAGCTGCTGGTTTACAAAGTTTGTGACAAAAGTTTGTCTCTCTCACATCACCATTAGATTTATTCCAAACCCAATGAATCATTACATTCGGCCATGTATTCACCAGTGCGTACAACTTATGTTAAACCAGACTCACACTGTATGCTTTTTAACAATTGTTGCTTGTTAGACTGTACGAACGTGATCGTCATGTCACACTATAGGATTTGTTGTCATAATGTCAGGCGGTCAAGACGCATCAAATATGGACAACCACGGGAAGACTGGTACCGGGCTTTACATCTTCAATCCGTTGCATGTTTCGTAACCCGTGTTATCTCGCTAAATGGTAGCTAGCAGCAAACAAAAACAATCTGTAGCAATAATTTCGCTTGTGACATACCTTAATAAATTTCTCTTTTTGCTTTATGGTCCATCTGACTTGTTTCAAACATTTTCCCACCGATGGTTTGAAGTTGTTGCGCTAATTGTATCATCCTATTGGTTCTTGGTTTGAGGGTCGTTGTAGAAGTTACACTGAACATAAGTGTCTGAAATCTTCTGACACTGCCGAAAATTCACTTGAGGAACCCCCCCCCCCCCCCCCCCCCCCCCAAAAAAAAACCCCACTAATCGCATCGACCATTAATGGGACCGTGTCAAACTAGCAATCAAGGACAACAGTCTCAGACGAATAAATCGTGGTCAAAATCGCACAGTGTAAGTCTATACATCTAAGGCCACTTCGAGACAGAGATGGTTACTTGTTCCAGCAGACGTAAGATGAGATCCTTTTGTAGACTTTTTTCATGACTTTTGTTCATTCCTTTTAAATCAAAATAAGCAAATTTATGGCTCCGAATACTAAATACTCAAATACTCGAGTAGTCCAGCTCAAAGTCTTGGAACACCAATATGGTGTGATAAAGGCAAAAGAGTGAACGAGAGTTTTTCCATTTGAGTTCATTTTTCATTCTCATGGAGAACTACAGAATCCAAACAAACATAACAAAAGTGCTTCACACATTGGGTCCATTGTCTTCACTTGAGCTTAGACTGAATCCATATCCACAAAAATAAAGCCATCGTCCAATAGTCCATGTATGAGTTTCAATAAATATGACAATATACTGTAAATTAGGTCAAAGTCGGGCACTTCAAAACATTCTTCTATAAGATTCTTCTAGAATCTTCTATAACTCTAACCGACTCTGTCGCTGTCACAACTTAACACAATTGGATTTTTTTTATAGCACCTGGAAAAGTAAACAATTTCCCAAATGGAAATATTGCCAGGCCTAAAAAAATATCACAGTAATCAGGCTATCCTTAAAGGACCAGAAAGAATATATAAAAAATAGTAAAGTAGTATGAATATTCTGTATTGCGTTTACCTTTTCTCATACATAACCTTTGCAACGAATGAAGGCAAAGACAATGCTAACATTTCCGAATGATAATTAACAATCACTTTGAGATCTATGATATTTTAGTGCAACTAATGCTTGTCTATTGACAGTGTATAAAGGATTTACAGGTCAGTGCATTGTCGAGTTGTACTATCTAATAATAAATCAAGGCAACTGAAGTTAAAGCTTAGAGTACAACACAAATTCATTTGCCTCAGATGGGAAAAGACTGCATTGCTAAACGTCTTTATCAGGAACCTGCTTATAGAACAGTTTTAAATCTTTTTGAAAAGGTTTAAAGAAATGGATATTAACCCCTGTGTGATATCAATGGCTTAGTAAAGCCATGTGGTATTTAGAATTTAAACTAAAACCGAACCAAAAATATTCATCTGCAGTAAACGGTAAAAGCATTTCCAGCTACTGTCTACACTGTTATTTTTAGTCTTCGACATGAAAAAAATGTTTCGTTTGCTTTTATTAGAATGTCATGCAGTGGAATGTACATCTAGAAACAACAGGAAGTATGTTCAGTGCGTTTGCTGTTTCTGCTCTCAAAGTCCTTCATTTTTGTCTGCATGTTCGTCTTATCAAAGTTGTTTACAAAGTGGGACGTTTATGGACAGGGTTCCTACACTTTTTTAGAGTATGTGTAGGATGTACGATGAGAATTAAAGAAGGCCTAAAGTAACAATCCTTTTATCAGAAACTCAGTAACCCTAAAAAGAATGATAATTTTTCCAGGACAATTAATTTCTTCTCATTTTTCCCTTGTTTTCCAGGACTGGAATTTTGCTAGGAACAAGTGGAACCCTGGAAATTCCGTATGTCTACATTGCTCACATTCCAATTGATGTTTTCCCTGTGGAACAGATTGGAAAAACGTCTGTCTCTGCAGTGCTGTGCTCTTGTTCCACAGCTGCCAAACAGTGTTTCCTATAAAAGAGAGCATGTAATGTGGCTACTGATGGAAAAAGCAGAAATTCCCACTAAGCAGATACATCCTGCTGTTTCTATTAAATATTCTCTTTAATTACATCACATGTCTTTTAAATGTAGCTAAATGGTTTTTTTAAAGAATTTTTCAAAATCCTAGGTCATGAAACCGTGGCTAACAGAAGATGCTTGTTTATATGGGGCTTTAAACGCTGCGAGTCTTCTCAGAGTTTTTTTAAAGCATTAGTTAGACGTCAACTGCAAGACAGAGAGAAAACTGACTGAACTATCATTTGACCTGATGATTTTTACCTGTGTTTCTTATACCACTAGTCAACTCTTATTTTATTTATTTCTGTGCTGCTGGAACCAGAGATAAAGAGCAGATGTTATAGCTGGTGAAGCTCAGTTTAGTGTGTATAAAAAAAAGGCCAATAGAAGAGCTCCACATTCTAAAGATTACACGTCACGTGTTACGGTGGTGGCAAGATTCATACGTCGTTGTGAAACCAATCAGTGAGATCAAGATCACCTTTTCATCCTTCACCAAAACTCAACACCTGGTGATCCCCAACCAGGTCGAAAGCTGACAGGTTTCTGCAGCCTGACACACAGTATATTCTTTTACATGTTACACAAACCAAGTTACCCTACACAGTGGATCCAGTGGCAGTAACAAGATACAGACAAGAATCATCTTGTCAGACAAGAATTATCTTGTCAATACTAGCTGGATTAACTCATCTCCTTTCTGTCCACAGTTGAGGTGTTTATGCATGTTAATAATATGTAGTCAATAAACAGGCAAAGATATACAAGCTCTGTTTTATAATCAATTTATATATTTTATAGTCTATTCCTGCAAGGCTGTGTGACTTTTTTTTTTACTCGTGTTTACCTGCATTACAAGACAGTAGCTGTGATCTCCACTTCACAATTTATCCCGCTTAACTGAACTTCACTAAGACTGTTGCTGGGGACCTGGTTCAAACGTGTTTGCCCCGTGCTTTCTAGACACATTTCCTGGGGGCCAATCAGAGAGAGAGATATGGAGAGTGGTAAGGTCTGTGAGTTAGATGGACTTGGCTGAGCCGTGGAGGCTGATGTATGTTTTTTCTTTCGAAGTGTATCAATCCAGGTGGTGCTGTGCCGCGAGGCAAAGGTAGCAAGGGCGAGCGAGCTCAGACGCATGTTTTTGCCAGATGTTATCAGCTCCCCGAAGCCTTCTTGATGTGCAAACGCATAACCTGAGCGACGAAAGCCACCATTAAATGAACGCCCAGCAGCTACACCTCCTGTGGCACTTCTTTCACCTGCACCAGATCCGGCGCGCCCACCAGGCTTCCACTTCTTCTGACTTACAAGCTGAGTGTAGCGCACCTTAACGGAAATGTTTCAAAAAAAACCTTTTATTTAAATATTGCCAGATAACACACACTCACATAATTTTACTAGCCTTTAGAATAATTTCCCTCAACATAATTTTTTTTAAAATAAAAGTCTCAACCAAAAATCAGGATCTTAATCAATTTCACATAAAAGTTGCATGAACAAATCAAATTGTCCTCATAAGGTCTAGCCAAATGTTACAACTGTTAATTATTTCTCTATTTGTGGCGACATTTGGTTTATAAAACCTCATCCCACACCCACAAACACACACCTACAGTAGCTCAGCATATATAAACATGTTTTGACTCACAGTATCTGACAGCTGGGGTTTAACGTTTAGTTTGAGGAAGCGAAAGACGACCACGGGGGCAATGCAAGTGACAGTAGCTAAAGCAATAGTCAACCACACCACTGGTTGTGATAATGTGTTTTGCGCAGTTCCTGTGGAGAAACAAATACATATTGCATCATTCAATCTTACATACATTTTACTTGTTTACCTTCTTACTTGAAAAATCATGACCCAGTGACCAACAAAGTTGACTATTATTCGAAATACTTTGGATACTTTGTCTGGATCCCATTAACTATAAAATAAAATAAAATTATAAAAAAATTCTCCACAGATTAAACATGGCTTTGTGGAAAGAAAAAGTAATTGAACCGAGTTTCTGGGGTACGCTAAAGGAAAAGGTGTACTCAATAAAAATCACAAAATCACAAATAAAGAGTAAACGTGCTAAAATTGCCAGCAATGTGGATCTATTACATTGTCAGCAATTTTAGCGCATTCACTCTTTATTTGTGACATATAGGCAAAAATAAGTATTTTTAGGAAATAAAATGTATTAACATTTTATTCAATTGGAATGTTAATAAATTTCATTTCTTAAAAATTTGTATTTTTGCCTATATGTCCAACATTTAAGAGACCCTGTATAAGTCCCATCATACGGAGCTTATGAAATTGTGTGCTGTAATCTTTGTACCTGGATTAGGATAGAATGGAACGGTGTGGATTCTTACCCAGGAAGTGAAACTGCTTGGGAAAGAAGTTAAACAGGATGCTGGAATGCATGGTGAAGAGGATAGTGAAGTATGCCCCCAGAGAACCCCACACAAAGAAATGGTTGATAGCTGTCCAGTATCCTGTGTCCAGAGAGATCTACAAATATACACACACACACTCAGGATTAATGTCATGTTAGGGTGTTAAAATATACCTCACAAAAATGTCACGCTTTCATTAATCTGTATCAGAAACTGAGTCACCTCTTCAACTGCACAACGATAGCTGTTTAAGTAAAAACCTGCTTCATTTTTAAGCTACTTTATTTTTAGCTACTAAATGTCTTTACAAAATTATGTCTTTCCGACAGCTTGTAGATCATAGTAAAAGTGTTTAGTTGAATTAGTCACATCAGTGCAAATCACATGCATACATCACAAAATTTTATGCAGATTTGTTAATGAAAAAAAACTAAATCTAAATATTTTCTGTAATAAATATTGCAATATGTTAAAAAAAAATTCACTAGATGAGTTGGATAAATATATTTGAAAAGAATTCATTTTTTTAGATTGATTGTGGTAATTTTGTAAAGGAGGTTAATCTGCATAAAATACAATACACTATTATAATCATAGATAAATACAAAGAATACATTAGGAGAGGTGGTAGCACAGTGGTTAAAGTGTTGGACTGCTGATTTAAAGATCAGAATTCAATTCCCAGCACCACCAATGTGTCACTGCTGGGCCCCTGAGCGAGGCCCTTAACCTTATACAGTAACAGAACTTAAAACAATGTACAAGTGATAAACTTTCACTCTATTATTAAACTTTGCAATTAATTCACAAATCCCGTGCGCTGTACGGTGATGCAGTTGAACTATAATCCCCACTTGCCATTCCACATCATGTAATGTGACTATTGCAGATACACACATTGTGATGTTGATGCTGAAACAATATATACAACCCTACACATTATATACTATTACATTATTATTACAATATGTGCAACCCTATACATTATTACATTATTTAAATTACTTTAAAACAAATCAAAACCTGCCAGTTAATTACTTCAAAATAATCATTTTGCCTTATATAGAGACGAAATAAAAATACCTAGCCACTTTTGCTATCAAATGAATGTTCCAGAAGGTCTAAAAATGCTTAAATATAAAAATTTTTTATACAAGTTAGATTGATAAGTCAGATCAGCTGTCGGACGTCTTAACTAACCTGGACGCTAACCACAATGACGAGGGCTGTGGCGGTGGTGACAGCGAAGGTCTGATAATCAGCGAGTGGAATGCCGTTGCTCTGCGTGGCTCGTGAAAGAACGCAGTACGGCACGAAGAACAGCACTACGGATGTGTAGATACCTTGAGTGATGCAAATGAAGAACTCCCGCTTGTTAAAAAGCAGGTTTAGCTGACCTGGCTCTCATACAGTTTCGGGTACTCCAGACTACGCTGCTCAGGGACATCCTGAAGGGAGAAAGTAAGGGAACGTAAGTGTCACATGACCTTTTAAATTCTAGAGGTGTTCATTTCTTGTAGTGTGAATACCTGGTCAAAGATACCCATGGCCAAAACAGGCAATGATGTGTACACGATGTTATAGAGAGTGATGAAGTACTGATCATAGACTGTCTAAACGAGACAGAAAAACAGAGGGGTGAGGAATACACTATATATAATCGTATATATAACATGCCATAGCAGAGAATATCTTATATGATGCACAAACTATATAGCACCGTATGGCCATCACTTATTATGCTTGTGTTAGGTCTGTTTTAATGTTACCCCAAGCATAAAATACACATTACCTTTTAAATCCTTTAAATCCATAAGTGTAATGATCGACTAAAAATGCTGTATAAACGCTAAATATAGCGGGTAGCGAATAGTTGTTGTGAAATGTACAACTAGTAGGGGTAATTTGGCACATAGAAATGGCAGCACAGGCTAAGAACATCTGTATCACCTCTTTAACATTACAATGAGGTTCCGTGGGTATTTATAGCCGTTTCAAGCCTTGTTACTATTATATCCAAGTCTAGATCTATATTTTAACTTTCCTTTTCTTTAGATTTCTTTTCTCATTTTGATCTTGATTTGAAACGATTTTTAAAACAATGCCAAATTACAGAGACCCATTTTTGATTCATATTAGTTACACTGGTGTGGAGAACTAAAGTGGTGTGGAGTGGTGCAATAAAGAAGCTGATCATCTGAAAACCACAGTAAATTACATAAAGACGTCATACATTCATATTCAAATCTCCATACACCTCCACATAAAACAGCTGAAGCCTACTTTATAGGATGGGCATAATTTTGCCGAATAGGATGGGATTCTGGATTGTTAATCCTGGATCAACTTCCTTTGTTAATCCTGGATCAACATTTTAAATCAACCAAATCATAACCATCTGATGTCATCAGTGTGTGTCAACCAAACTCTCCTCAATCCTTAAATCTTCTCTTCTGTGTAAACCAAGTGTAATATTATAAATGTCTTTATTAAATAAAAAAAAATGAAATACTTAAATATGTAATACATTAAATGCTGTACTTTAGCTGTAGTTTAGTTAATGTGTGAACATTTCCCTCACCTGAGTGACCAAAAATAGATGTGTGTGTGCAGTAAAATGTATTTAGATGTGTTTGCATGAATATAAAAATTTAAGTTTTTCTAATTTATAGTTATGGTTATAGGTTGTGAATAATTAAATAATCGTAAACTCTGTTTTGTAGTATAAATGTTGCTTTATTGCGGGTTCACCATTTTAGAAGATTTTACATTTAATTGTTCATTAGTGTTTATGTTTCACTGTCTAGATTAATTAATGTTTATTTAAGATCAGTCTAAATTAGACCACTGGGCCATAAATTATTTACCAGAAATTATTTTTGGACAAAGTAAGTTTGTCAAATTTTGTGATCCAATGTTAATTCAGGAATCACCATGGTCAGTTAATTTTTGAATTAATGAATTTTCAATCTCAGCTAATAAGATATTTTTCAGCACTTACTAAGTTTTCGAGCTCGTTTATGGACAAAAAAAAGATTTAAAAATGGATTAAGGTGTGTTTGGTAAGCACATACCGATGACATCAGTTGGTTATGACTGGTCGACTGAAAAGTTGATCCAGGATCAGCATAGGATGTTGATCCAGGATCACTTCCTAATTGGCAAAATCACATCATTAAAACCATGCACTCACCCAAAATTGTATAGCTTTTTTGATGTACTGTATATGGTCTAGTGTCTGGGTTAAAGGCTATGAGCTTAACTCAATGAGAGAAAAACATTTAGAAAACATTTTACTGCCTTTCACCTGGGCAGAGAAGCCGCAGAAGAAGCCGAACCAGAAATGCACCATGGTGAAGGCAAAGTTCTTGTAAAAGAAGTAGCAAAGGAAACGGCACATGCGCAGGTAAGACCACCGGCCGTGTACCAGTAGAAGACGCTGCAGGAATCGAAACTGAGAAAAGGAGTAGTCAGATGCCAGCACCGCTTGAATGCCTTCCTGTCCGCTTATTCCCACACCTATATGAGCCGCTGGATAGCGAAAAACAAAACAGTGCGTGCACATGTTTATGTGGGAGGGTATAGTTATTATACAAATAAAACCACACATTTAAATAAATGTTCATATTTTTATTCTTGGGTTTGTAAAAGTGGAATATTTGAAAGTGATATCGTGGATGTGCAAACCTTTACGACTATTAATCGCAGACTGTATAACAACACTGTAAAACCAGCCAAAATCAAAAGGTTGATGAATTTTCCACATTAAACCCTGCACAAAAGACCTGTAACTTGCCAATGAAAGACATAACCTTTTAACCAAACCATATTCATCCACATAAAACCTTTTCAATTTGATGTAACTTAACTATCTTTATTTGGTGTAAATAAATGTATAAACATGACCCTGGCAACCTGGTTTGACAAAAATTAGTTGATTTGTACACTCATTCCTTTACTATTGCTGGGTCTGAAATCGTACTACATTTAAATAAATTAAAAGAAGGTTTTCGTTCAAGCTTTACTCAACATTGCGGAGTATCCACATTGGAGCATCCACATTTCCTTGAAAAATAATCTAGCCACAGGGGTCACAAGCCAGTGACTTCGGTGCCAGTCCCAAGCCTGGCTAAATAGAGAAGCTTGTGTCAGGAAGGGCATCCAACTTAAAACTTTGCCAAATCTGAATATGCAAATCATTATTCGAAATTTCATACCAGATCGGTCGAGGCCCGGGTTAACAACAACCGGCAACGGCACTGTTAACCCACAAAGTGCCAGCGGAAATTGGGCTACTGTTGGTCAAAGGAGGAAAGGAGGAGGCGTGAATAGACAGAAAGAGAAGAGGAAAGGCAAGAGTTTAGGACTGAGAATAGGGATGCTAAATGTTGGGACGAGGAAGGAGCACACAGGTAGATTACATCTTATGTAGACAAAGCGATCTAAAAGACTGTGTGACTGTAAAGTTGTGGTGGGAGAGAGTGTAGCCAGACAGCATAGAATGTGGTGTGTAGGATGAAGATGTTGGCCTGGAAGAAAAAGAGCTCAAGGGTAGAGAAGAAAACCAAGTGATGGAAGCTATAAAAAGAAGAATACTGTGAAGAATTTAGACAGGAGTTGAAACAGGCTCCTAGCGGTCAGTTAGTGTTACTAGATGAATGGCAAACTACAGCAGAAGTGATCAGGGAGACAGGAAAAAACTTGCTAGGTGTGTCATACGGAAAAAGGAAAAAACATAAAGAGACTTGGTGGTGAAATGAAGTTTTGGATAGTATACAGAGGAAGAGGTTAGCCAAGAAAAAGTGGGACATGGAAAGGACTGAGGAAAGTAAACAGGAATACAAGGATTTGCGGCACAGATTGAAGAGGGGAGTGGCTAAGGCCTAGCAATAGGCATTTGATGAGTTGTACACTGGGTTAGACACTAGAGAAGGAGAGGATTTGTACATGTTAGCGAGGCAGAGGGATCGAGATGGAAAGAATGTGTAGCAGGTTAGAGTTATTAAGGATCGAGATGGAAAGGTGTTCACAAGTGAGGAGAGTGTACAGAAAAGATAGAAGGAGTGCTTTGAAGTGTTGATGAATAGAGAAAATGAGAGGAAGAAAGGGTAGAAGAGGTAAAAAAGGTGGAGCAGAAAGTTTAAAAGAGTAGTA
The DNA here is from genome assembly GCA_005784505.1 of Bagarius yarrelli. NCBI lineage: Eukaryota > Metazoa > Chordata > Actinopteri > Siluriformes > Sisoridae > Bagarius > Bagarius yarrelli. The sequence continues at coordinate 307,145 of VCAZ01000180.1, read as the reverse complement.
CATGCGAAGTAAGGATGGCTCTGAAAAGGATGAAAAGAGGAAAGGCAGTTGGTCCTGATAAAATACCAATGGAGGTGTGGAAATGTCTAGGATAGGCAGCAGTGAAATTTTCTTACTAGAGTGTTTAACAGGATTTTAGTGAGTGAGAAGATGCCTGAGGAATGGAGGAGGAGTGTATTGGTATCTTTAAGAACAAGAGTGATGTGCAGAGTTGTAACAACTACAAAGGCATAAAGTTCATGAGTCATACAATGAAGGTATGGGAAAGAGTAGTGGAAGCTAGGTTAAAGCTGGTAGTAGGTATTTGTGAGCAGCAGTATGGCTTTATGCCAAGAAAGAGCACTACAGATGCAATCTTTGCTCTGAGAATGCTGTTGAAGAAGTACAGAGATGGTCGCAGAGAGCTGTATTGTGTTTTTTGTAGATAGCATATCACCAAGAGTAGAGCTGTGGTATTGTATGAGGAAGTCAGGAATAGCAGAGAAGTATGTCAGAGTGGTACAGGATATGTATGAGAGAAGCAGGACAGTGGTGATGTATGCAGTAGATCAGACAGAGATGTTCAAAGTGGAGGTGGACTGCATCAGGGTTCAGCTCGGAGCCCCCTTCTTGTTTGCTGTGGTGATGGATCGGGTGACAGACGAGGTCAAACAGGAATCTCCTTGGACTATGATGTTGTGCAGATGACATCGTAATCTGTAGTGAGAACAGAGAGCAGGTGAAGTAAAACCTGAAAAGGTGGAGGTTTGCTCTGGAGAGAAGAGGAATGAAAGTCAGTCATGGCAAGACAGACTACATGTGTTTTTGAATGAAAGTAAGGAACAGTGGAACAGTGACATTACAGGGTAAAGAGGTAAAGAAGGTTACAGGTAAGTACCTGGGGTCGACAGTCTAGAGCAATGAAGAGTGTGTAAACGAGGTAAAGAAGCAAGTGCAGGCAGGTTGGAATGGGTGGGGAAATGTGTGAGGAGTGATGTGTGACAGGAGAATATCAGCTAGAGTCAAGGGAAAGATGAACAAGACAGTGGTAAGACCAGCTATAATATATGGTTTAGAGACAGTGGCACTGAGTAAGAAACAGGTGGCAGAGCTGGAAGTAGCAGAGCTGAAGATGTTGAGGTTTTCTTTGGAAGTGACGTGGTTGGACAGGATTAAGAACATGTTCATTAGGGGGACAGCTCATGTTAGACGTTTTGGGAAGAAAGTTAGGGAAGCCAGACTGAGGTGGTTTGGACATGTTCAGAGGAGGGATAGTGAATATATTGGTAGGAGGATGTTAGAAATGAAGCTACCAGGCAGAAGGCAAAGAGGAAGACCAAAGAGGAGGTATATGGTTGCGATAAACAAAGACATGAAGTTTGTGGGGGTGAGTAAGAGGATGTAGAGAATAGGGTTGGGTGAAGACAGATGATTTTCTGGGGCTACCCCTAAAAAGGAACAGCTGAAAGGAAAAAAAAAAGACGACATATCTTTCAAAAATGATAAGCTAATGCCAGTGCAGCTGACTGGAAAGCTGCCGCTGGTTTGCAACTGCAATATGCAAATTATGCATAAGCACACTCGACAAAAGTACATCAATTAAATCAGGATCTTCACCTTTACTGCAGTTTTTCCTAAAGATCTTCCTACTGCACTTGTTACACTGGATCGATCAAGACAGCCACCACCAGAACGCAAGGCATCATCAAGGTAAGCCCTCTGCCACCACCATTATCGCAAGATGACAGCACTCACCAACTCCCACCTAGAGCCTTGTGTTTACAGATCTTCTCTGACAAGGGCCTACTTCCTCCTTCAGGGCCAAAGGACAATTGACTGAGACGGAAGACTGGGCAGAAGACTGGGCCAAGAACCCCGGTTCCAATTTTAGCCAAGCCATACAGACTAGCGGTGCCCCTTGCGGGGAGGGCTTTTAATGGGGAAGGTGTCTCTGCTCTGCATGCCATGGCCATCCTGCAGATGGTCAGGCAAAGCTCCTGCATGCCTTGTATGAGGGACAGTTGTCAACGAACATCTCCAGACAGCCAACCACTTTGCCCTCATGGCTTCCAAGAGCATTGCCGAAAGCCAATCCTTTATGCTCTGATCATTTCCTCCAGCCTTTTCATTGACACAGTGGAGGCATTATTTAAGCATTTTGCAAAGACCCAGGAACATGTTAAGGTTAGAGAGCCAGGTCATACCACGGACTGCCTTTCAGCAGCCTTTGCATTCTCGATCATCCTCAGTTTCTGGCAAGGCCCGAAGGGAAGACTCAAATTAAATACTGTTAATGTATACACATGAATAGTATTTTTTTTGTGCTAAAAGATAAACTTAGAACAAAAAACATTCCTGTTAATACATTCCTGTTAAGTGAGGTCAGTATTTTGACTAGCTCCAGTACATTGCTGGATTTGGATCCGTTTCAAAAGAAGTTTTAAAAGATTTCTTTCCCTTAAGCACCATGATTACATGATCATGTTTCTCAGTCCACTTTAGCAGCTCATATCATGCACTGTGGTGAATTTGTTTTTTGTTTTTTGTTTTTTTATTGAGTTTTAAGCTTTGATTCTATTCACTCTAAAATGCTCTGTCTGCTCATTAACTTACACTTATTTCCATCCCATCTCAAACTTTGTGACCTCTCTAAAGTAAAAAACACGCAGGTCAGTCCAGTCAGGTGTGTAAGAAGAAAAACATATTGAGAAATGTGTTACAAGATAGTGTACTGGAGATTTAGTCATAAACACAGGTACTTTCCAAACCCTTCTTCTTCTTCTTCTTTTTTAGTACCACTAGTTGTGACACGATAAGGTTTGATGGCAGACTTCCACATAAGCTATGTGTTACTATTAAAACACACCACAATTGACTTACACTATATTTCTACCTATCCAAAAGAAACACTGCAACCACAGCATCATCTTTCAGATCCTTTGACTCCTGTAGTCGACTCCGTGAAAACGTAACGCTGATAATAATTCGGGTTTTTGCTTTGTTTTCAACCAGCTTTTTTTACTGTGAACATGCCGTTGATAGTGTTGCCAGATAGATGTAAATCCTATTTTATTTCTGTTGTCATCTTCCATACTTGTGTTTGTTAATTAATAAACCAATAAACCGCACGTTTTAAAGCTTAACAGATCCCAAATTTTGTACACCCTGAACAAGTAAATTTTTACCCACACAATCATACTTACCAATCTGGCAACCCCGACTGATGAAAAGTCCTGTCTGCAGTATGCAGGTACATAAATAAATATGGTGAAAGCCTATCATACAGTTTCCGATCAAATTTTTTTGTTTTTTTGTCCTACGCCTTTACAGAAAATTGTTTTTTGTTTACGCCTTCAACAGAATATGCCTTCAACAGAATATGTAAATACATGGGAATGCATTTAGAACACTAAACTTAATAATAATAATATTCAATTCATTGTGCAAGGTATGTACAGAGCCAATGAAATGCTTTTTTTCGCATATCCCATCTTAGTAAGTTGGGGTCAGGGCGCAGGGTCAGCTATGATGCAGCAGGAAGGGTTAAGGGTCTTGCTCAAGGACCCAACAGTGGCTGGCTTGCCAGTGGTGGGGCTTGAACCCAGGTTTTTCTGGTCTTCAGATCAGCAACTTAACCATTTGAGCCACCACTGCCCCTTAATGAGTGATATCAGAGTGATATAAATCAACGTAAAAAAAATTTATCGATTTTTTTTACTGAAAATGATAGGAGGGTAATTCTGAGCACGAAGACATGCATGCCCGAATATTTACTATTTAAACTTTTATATTAATTTTCTACCTACATTTTTGTTGTTTGTTATGTCACATTAAAGGGAGATCTGGATTAAATAAGATTTTGGCAGCAGTTATCTTAAGTTAATATGTTAGTGGCAAAGTAGTGGCAAAACATGTTTTTCTTTTCCAAGTACAAACACCAGATGCATGCACAAACACACACACACACACAAGCACAAATCAAAAGAGGTTGTATTTCTTGGCTGAGTTTTTCAGTCATTCATGTGGAATGTGCAGTAGTACCTTTGACCTTTGGGGTCAAATGTCCCAGTCCATGGACCAACAATAAACAGGCTACATTACAAAATCCAGACAGGCGGCATCTTCCTGTTAACGAAAAACCTGCCAAGGTCAGTACGCCTGTGATTTCTTAACAATGCAGGTCAGATTTATTTACACTGGTAAGCAGAGACAGAAATCTCTCTCTTCTTTAGAAGAGGCTGGCTTCCATAAAACAGTGGTGTAACTGACCTGTTTAATAGAAATTCCTTACACTCTTTCCCACTTGTTCTTATGTGCACATACATGGTATTAGTTTTAAAGCTTACATTGCACATCAACCTGATATAAGATCAACAGTATGACAGGGTCGTCTCAAAAAAAAGGAAAGGGGAAGAAAGGTTAGTTTACTTCCTGTTTAAGAAAGACAGAAGTTTTGAAAAAGTAAGTCTTCCTGGCAGTAGGTGAACTTCTCGGGTTTTATTTTTATGCACGTATAGAATTAAAGTACTATTCTAAGTTTTCCAATCAACATTTAAGTTACAATTATTAACAGTTGATGTTTGTGATTTCATGTAGGGATTTGGACAGGTCCAACATCTCTGTGTTTGACACATATTAGGGGGAGTGGTAGCTCATGGTTAAGGTGTTGGACTACCAACCCAAAGGTTGTGAGTTCGATTCCCAGCTCCACCAAGCTACCACCGCTGGGCCCCTGAGCAAGGCCCTTAGCCCCCAATTGCTCAGCTGTATAAAGCGATAAATGTCGCTCTGGATAAGGGTGTCTGCCAAATCCTGTAAATATTAAAGTGGACAATTTTAACAGTTTATATGATTTGACTCTTCCTGTCGTTTTAATTATTGTATTTTTTGGCAGGGTATCAAACACATCTAGATCCATTATTGGTGTGTAGAAAGTAGAACCCTGAATGCCGACATGCTAGCGAAAGATTGTCTGGTAGTTTATGTTTACAAGAAAAAGCATTGGAGAAAAACCTTTCTGCCAATCACCGACATTCGCATTTGGACAGGTGCATTTAGATTTTCTCCAACATCCACTTGTAAATCTAGTTCCATCCGAATGGGGCATATGTCGCATTTTTAGCTACCCGGTTTAGCAAATGTACACAATCTTGTCACTCTATTTCTGTATAACTACATTACTTTACCTTTAGATTACTTATAACTCTAAATATCATTTATTATTGAGTTAAAATAAGATTCTTTATTTCATTCAAGTGTATTTTACCTTTCACTTACTTACCTTTAAATCTAAAAGCCATTAATAAAATATTTCAATTTATATATGTTTGATGTATTAATATCTGAATACTGTATTTGTACTGAATACTGTATTGACAGAACCTTATTTGTATAACAATCTGTAATTTTAATGTTATTTAATTCAATTGCTAATAGAATAAAATAATTATTTAATTAAAAGAATATTAACAAACTCTGCCACATGTAAACCCAATAGTTCCAGATGTATCAGATGTATATTTAATTCGTACTATATTAGAACTTACTCTTGATCATACTGACGTCATTGGCTCCGTCTCCAATTGCAAGGGTGACGGCTTTCTTGTATCGTTTGACAAGCTCCACCACCAATGCCTTCTGTAGAGGTGTGACCCTGCAGCAGATCACTGCCTTACAGGCACATGCTGTCTCTAAAAACTCTTGCTCCATGTCTGACTCCAGTGCATGAGCCTGCCACAAAGATACAAATTAAAGCTGCTTTAATGGCACTAATAAACCGGATGTCATCTGGAAAAAAACCCCATCACATGGTAAAAGTTTACCCATTACAGCCCTTTTTTTAACCTGTTTTTATTTTTTTGTGTAACGAAAGGTTATGTCAGAATTCGGATGATCACTCTGATTTTCAGGAATTACATTTTAAGAAAAGCGGGTTTAAAGAGAGGCAATGAAAGTTGGCTGTCACTGTTTGAATAACATGAAAGTAAATGCACAGTGTTAATATGAAAATGGCTTAAAGAATGAGAGCCTGAGCACTGAAGAGACAAGCTAATGTTACCCTGAAAAGACATGTTAATGCTACTCTAAAAAGACTAGCTAACGTTACCCTGAAGAAACAAGCTAACGTTTCCCTGAAAAGAACAGCAACTTGGTGAAGTACTGTAAGTTTTCCATTGTTGGCATAGTCTCTGAACTTTTGATCACCCCTTGTATGTTTAGATAACACGACTACCATAGCTGTGTAACTTGCATTTAAAATAGCAACTACAGTGCACAGCAGGAGAGTATACCTTCATCTGACTCCTTGATTCCCAGCAGTGGCAGCTTGGTGGTGCTGGGAATTATTATATCATTAGCAGTACAGCACCATAACTACTGAGCTACCACGTCCCCCAAAAGATGATAGACAAGATGGTATAAAATCAATAATGTAACGGAAAACAAATTTACAATTAATCAATTACTGAACACGTCCGAAATCCGAAGGGTTTTTTTCCATATTAGATCACAATCAGTTGACGGCTTTTTCACCAAGCCACCAATCAAATCCCAAGAAACATCTGTCACTCACCAGGCTGTGTCCACTGATAACAAGTGCAAACTCTCCGCTGATGGACTCCAGCACTGAGGTAGGAAGCGGTTGGGATTGAGCACCTGTCCTCTCATTAGACATCTGCTTGGCTGCATCTCTTTCATATCCATTACCGAGTTCTTGAGTCTCTGCCTCCTTTCCACCATCTCCTTTGCGGGCTGACTCTAACATACGCTCCCTTGCTCTCCTGTGAAAAATAAATGAGAACCAATCAAATGACCAGATGAGCACTGGATATTTGAAAGAGTGGATGAATAGCTTGTTTGCATGTAACGTCATTGCTGTGTCACGAGATGGCTGGAAGTGGTTTTCTACAGTATATAGGAATCGCTAGCAGAAAATGACTATTTTTGTGTTGTTTATGGATGCACAAATCAGTTAAACTAAAAACAAAAACAAGATCTTAAATCGTATACCAAAAATTGTCTTTCCTAACAAGGAAAATTTGAAAAAATTGACTGAGAAACGTAGAAAAAGTGGCTTAAAAACCTGCATCTGCGGTCATGAGATGCAGTCATGTTATACTTGTATTTCGTATCTCTACACTATTTAAATGTTGTGGTGTCATGTGACAATGTGAGGTGTTTCCTTAGATTTGAACTACATATCACAGCCGTAGAGAAACTCTTTTTTCCATGCTTATAAGTTGCATGTTACACAAACAGCCTTGTCTTTTACCTCACTGAGGGAAATGCAGTGTTTATACTTCCAGTTAGTGAAAACTACCTTTGAACTCGTCGGACTTGCCATCGCTCTGAATCCTTTAGTACGTTCAAATTTCATTCTCACTACCTGTAACCATACTATATAGAACATATATTTTTAACGATCAAGAAGTATGTACTCACTCTGGCCAGGGAAGCCTGATTTTTCTTTTAAGGTTTATTCTCTTAATCTGTCACAGATTGTCTTAATTTACATTTAAAGCATTTGGCAGACACCCTTATCCAGAGAGACTTTATCTCTTTTATACAACTAAGCAATTGGGGGTTAAGGGCCTTGCTCAGGGTACTGGTAGCTTGGTGCTGGCAAGTGAACCCCGATCTTTCTGGTATCAGTCCAACACCTTAACCGCTAAGCTACCACTCCCCCCAAAAATATGTCATTGCTGTCCTGTAAGAAGACTGAAAATGTTTTTTTTTTTACACTATTTAGAAATCGCTAGCAGAAGATTTTGTGTTGTTTATACCAAAAGCTATAAGGGGAAAATCTGAAAGAAAAGTTGCACATTATATTTATCTCTTTTATAGAATTGAGTAATTAGGGGTTAAGGGCCTTGCTCAATAGCTAAATGTGTGGCAGCTTGGTCGTGCTGGGAATCGAACCCAGGTCTTCCAATTAGCAGTTCAACATCTTAAACACTGCGCTACCACTTTCCCCAGAACAGGGAGAATAAAATCTACATGCTGAACACTGCTGGGTGATGCTGCATATATTTCCAGCCAATATATTCAGTGCATCACTACTTTATTACATGTTTATGTTTATTATAACAACATACAATACACGCAACACCACATTACACCTAACAGTTATACAAAATACAACGGACTGTAAATAAGTTACCCATAAGTTCATTTAGCCATCATCAGAATAATGAGATTGCAAACAAGCAATAGGTAGAAGAACAAACAGATAGAATGTACTATACCTGAGGTCTGCACGAACACTTTGGACTGTGTGCCCATTAACAATGAAGATCTCCGTCATTTCATCCGTCAACATCTTACATGAATAGCCAATATTCACTGCAGTCTCTAAAAGAAATCCAAATGATGGTGTATTAAAAATTAATATTAGCATTAGTTACCTTGAATCTTTCCGCCAGATACGGAAATTGTTGGGCAAGTAATTAGTTACTAGTTACTTCTTATGAATAGTAACCAAGTTTTTTCACCATAGTAGTAACTAACTATCAGGGAAAGTAACTAAGTAAAAATGTTTGAATATGTCAAATAACTTGGATGTCCCCAATATTCAATAAGTTAAATTGACACTAAATAAAAAAATGATAAAACATTGTACACGTCTCTATTTCAATGTTGTGGTGTCAATGTGACAATGTGAGGTGTTTTATTATAATAGAATTACTTGCCACCGATGTGGACAGACTCTTTCTGCCTGGTCATAAGTTGCTCATTACATAAACAGTAACCTCAACTAGGGAACGGTGGTGTTTATCTTTCTGTTTGAGATAGCTACTTTTAAACTTGTTGGATTTGCCATTGCTTGAAATCCTGTAGTACGTCACACTGACCGTATCATATGTTTGTACAGGGTTTGTTCAGTGAATATTGATAATGTTGTGTTCACTCACCCTGCTTGTCTCCAGTTAACACCCAGATTTTAATATTAGCCAGTGATAAAAGAGCGATGGTCTCAGCCACACCCTCCTGCAGCTTATCCTCTATAGCAGTGGCTCCCAAAAGCTACAAAATATAGTGCAATCAATACATAAGCAACATTGCACATCATATAGAGATATACATTATGCCTACTTATAGGTGAGAGAAACATCTGTGCTGTACAATAATGGAATGTTATACCCTGAGTATACTGTATTATCCTGCTGCTCTTTTCCTTAATGACTTGAACATGAGGCCTAGGAGAGGTCTCAACAAGCAGAACATTGAAAAAAAGCCATAAAAAAGATAAAAAACACCACCCTCCACTTTACAGGACTTTTCTCTGTGCTGGCACCAAGATAGTGGAATGAGTTTTCCATCTGTTCGAGTCACTTGTGTGTGTATATATATATATATATATTTTTTTTTTTTTTTTTTTATTTATTCTGGGGCACGGTTAGGAGGTGGCGTGGGTTTAGAATGAAATTGAGGGCCCCAACGGATCTGTTTTATTAGTAATAACAGTGCAAAACAGGTGTTGTAGGGGCCCAACCTCATTCTTTCATAAGGCACAAAATTGCTAGTAGCCTCTTTCAATCGATAGATATAGTCATTATTATTATTTTATACTTTATATATATTTCAATCTCTTTATTCTGTCACTATTTTTTAACAGTTTTTGTGTTGTTCCACTTTTTGTTGTGGTCTAGCATACTAATATTCATCTATTTAATAATGAGACTCAATGCACTTTTGTATGATCTATGAGGTGCTTAGTGGTTAAGGTGTAGAACTGCTAGCTGGAAGATCGGGGTTTAATTCCCAGAATTTATCTCTGTAAATGTAAAAAAAACCCCCACTTATTTAAGGAATAACACAGGACAGTACGGTCTAGTATGTTTTTCTACTTACAGCACAGATTGTCAACAGAATGTCACACTTTTTATTGGTAAGATTTACACTAAGATTTATCATTTAAAAACCTTTAAGGGTTATAGTATAGCATCGATTAGCAGCGATCATTCAGGCTCCCTGTATGCTGTTACTATTGCAACAATAATTTATTAGAACAAACAAATACCAAGCTAATATTCATGCTAATCTAGAACTAATCATGGTATTATACAAATAATGAAAAAAAATCTGGCAAATCTATAGACATTTTAACAGACATGAGTGTGGAAAGACTGTTTTAATTACCTGGACTTTAGAGAAATAAAGTAAGAGGTTTTATCTCAAGAAGAAGGAAATTTAAATCTTGGTGTTTAATATATTTTCAGAAATGGCCGGGCTACAAAAATGACTTTCTATTGCATTTATGAATAACTGAACTGTCACAAAAGAGAACATAAGCAACTGAAAAACTGCAGGCCTGTCCTGCCTCAGATGAGATCAACAAGTCTATCATTAGAAATAGACAAAATTGGTATACAGCTAGAAGGATAAAATCTTATATCTCATCTTATAGCTAAAAAAAATACCTGACCAAAGACCAAAAGTAAAAGATTTGCTATTACATGCAGTTTAGAGATTATCATTTAGCATTGAAAAAATATAGACTAAGTTTTTATTTATCTATAAGAAAAAGTAAGTTAAAATATTATTCATTATTAAAAGTTTGAAGTTTAAAATGTAAACAGCCATGTTATTTCAAAACAAAAATGTTACATAACAGTGAATATAAAGTCTTTTAAGGGGCAGGGGTGGCTCAAATAGTTAAGGTGCTGAGTTGCGGATCTGAAGACCAGAAACACCTGGGTTCAAGCCCCACCACCAGCAAACCAGCCATTGTTGGGTCCTTGAGCAAGACCCTTAACCCCTCCTGCTCCAGGGGCGCTGTATCATAGCTGACCCTGCGCTCTGACCCCAACTTACTAAGATGGGATATGCGAAAAATGCATTTCATTGGCTCTGTACATGTACCTTCCACAATGAAGTTGAATATTCTTTTCTTACAAAGGGGTTTACTATAATGGGGTAAATAGTTCTATCGATGTTTTTTGTATAAATAGTTTAATAATTTATTTGTGAAAGAAATTTCCAAACTTGTCAAATTCTTCTATAAGCCAAATGAAATAAAACTGAAGAAATCTCTGTCTAATAAATTGTCTGATATAAAAAATGTAAAGGCGTAATTAAATTTTTTGAATAATAAAATCAATAATAATAATAATAATAATAATAATTAATATTATTATTATTATTAACAGCGCAACACCAACTAGTAGTCAACATACCAAATTCAGTCCACCTTTATCTCTCCTATGTTAATTAATTAATGTTAATATGTTGCCAGACACTAAAAAAGGCAATCCTGTTTGGTATGTAATTGGGTATATTCCTTTTTTTTTGCATATACTCTTATAAAATATTCATCTAAACTTAAGCATGACAAAAGTGTGTAAAAAAAAATCACTTATAGCACAATACCATCATGTTCTGTTCAATCTCCTCATAAGCATCAGCCAATCGATCTTCCCTAAAATCTATAGCTTTGTCTGCACCGCGATAACGTTCTGCCCATGCCTCCCACTGCTCCTCAGAAAGATCTCGATAGGCCAGCACCAGTGTCCGCAAACCATCCCCTGCATACTCCTGTAAAACAAACCCACACAGATATATATTAAATACCATCAAATACAGTCACTACTTTTGACTAGGCTTTACTATACTATAATCTTATTCAGAGTATATCCTTTATTCTAAGCTATAAACTGTCAGCTAGGGGAAGAATACAAACACTCACTATCAGATGAAGTCACTAGATGGCAGTATTTACAAGAAACAGTGAGATTCTTTCAAGTAACAGTAAATAAAGATCAATGTGATGTTGTTATGTTAGCTTAATTTTCTATAATTAGCTTCACGCATACAAATTCACAACCAATCAAGCACAAACACCAGCATACTCACACTGAGGTGATCTGAGGTTATGTTCATCAGTTCACGGTTGCAGTGGTGAATTCTCTCAAGCAGCACAGTGTCTGCTCCTTTACAGTAGAGACGAATATGGCCCTCAGGAGTCCTTACTAAACACCAACGTCCACAAAAATACATTCATTTTGTATGTTTAGATGACAACAATGCTCTCTCTCTCTCACTCACTCACTCACACACACATCCAAATTAGACTTGATTAACATAATTTCTTTTCAAAATATATTTTTTTAATTACAAGATACATTTTCAGTGCCTTTAAATAAATATTGTCATGCATCAAAATTATCTTGCATTTCTTTATCTGCATGTTGACTGTTCATATTGTTGTGTATGGAAATGTATATAGAATTTCACAATAGATTGCTTTAAATTGTATGAATATCAGACAAAAGAGCTGTAATCTGGCACAAACATGTTGTATTGTAAATTAAAAAGTTATGATAGCATGTGTACAAATTGGACATGGATTACATTTTAATTTTCAGTTGTATTTTAAATCTTGCTGTATCTTGCTATACTTATATATGTACAGTGAGAGAAAAGATTATTCGACATTCTGTATGTTTGCCCAATGATAAAGAGTCTATAATTTCAATAGAAGGTTTATTCTAGCAGTAAAACAGAATAACTACAAAAACCTACACAAAATCTACACAATCTACACAAACATATTACAAAAAAGTTATAAATTGATTTGTATTGTAATGAGTGAAAAAAATCATTTAATATCCTAACAATCAGCAAGATTTCTGTGTTAAAGGGAGTCCCTAAGATTAAGATGCTCCTAATCTTCGTTTAGCTTGTATAAAAGGCACCTGCCCACTAAAGAAATCAATTAAACAGATTCCAAACTCTCTACCAACACCAAAGAGATATCCAAGGATGTCAGAGACAAGATTGTAGACATACACAAGGCTGAAATAGGCCCCCAAGCCCATTGCCAAGCATCTTGGTTCGATGGTGACAAAAGAGCGGATATTGGAATGGTAAAAACACAAAATAACTGTGAATCTCCCTGAGGCTCGTGGCGTTCCAATGATCATGAGAACGGCGAGGAATCAGCCCAGAACTACACAGGAGGATCCTGTCAATGGTCTAATGGCAGCTGAAACCGTAGTCACCAATAAACAACACATTACGCAGTGAAGAACTGAAAGGTCCCCCCTGCTCAAGAAAGCACACGTACAGGCCCATCTGAAGTTGGACAATAAACATATGAATGATTCAGGGGAGAACTGGGTGAAAGTGTTGTAGTCAAATGAGACCAGAATCAAGCTCTTTGGTATCAACTCAACTCGCCGTGTTTGGAGGAATGCTGTCTACGACCCCAAGAAATACCGCATCAAAGGGACGATGAATGGGGCCATGTATGATTAAATCTTAGGTCAAAACCCCCTTCCTTCATCCAGGTCATCGAAAATGAGTATCCCAGCATGACAATGACTCAAAAAGCATGGCCAAGGCAAGAAAGGAGTGGCCTAAGAAGAAACACATTAAGGTTCTCTAGTGGCCTATCCAGTCTCCAGAATTGAATTCTGTGAAGAAAGCTGAAAGTTCGAGTTGCCAAACATCAGCTTCGGAACCTAAATGACTTTGAGGGAATCTGCAAAGAGCAGTGGGACGAATGTGCAAACCTGGTGGCCAACTACAAGTAATGTCTGACCTCTGTGATTGCCAAGAAAGGTTTTCTCACCAAGTTCTAAGTCTTGTTTTGCAAAGGGGTCAAATATTTATTTTACTCATTAAAATGCAAGAACTTTGTTATAAATGTGTTTTTCTGGATGTTTTTGTTATTCCGCCTCTTGCTGTTAAAATAAACCCACCAATAAAATTATATCTACACACTAGGCATACAAATTCAAGTGTGTGTATGACTGTGAACGTCATACCTATGACTGACATTCTCTTGCGGATATTGTTGAAGTCTAGAATGGCAAGTAGTGTGTATGTGACGGCTTTGCCCAGTTCCTGTGTAGTAATTGTACCAGGTGTACGAGAACGGAACACAAAGCCGAAATTGCATGCTGCTGTCACCAACGCACCCTCGTCAGGGGACTGAGCCTTATACACCAGCTCTCCTGCAGAACAGAACAAGGAGGGGCAGATAAAATTAAGGGAACATGCAACATAACGAGTTAGATATAAACACATTACTTCCTAGAATCTGCTGGCCCACTTCCTTAGTAATTTTATTATAAGAAATTATTGGATTTTATTGTATTTATATCCTTCCCAATTTAGGTGCAAGGTCTAGGACCACAGACTCATCCATCTGAATCCCAAAGTATAAAATGCTTAAACTGAAATTACCCACAATTTGTAAGAGCAGTGAAAATGAGGGAAAGATAGCCAGATGTCAGTTGTGCTCTAAATGTAATGAACAAAAGCCAATTGAGAAATTACCTTCACTTTTCTCCTCACTCATGACCGTATGACAGAGAGACAGCAGACGGAAGAACTCGTGCACTGATGGGTCCCCAGCCTTTACAGCTTCCAGCAACGATGAGTCATAGAACTGAAAGTCCCTATCAGCCAGCGGGTTCCATGTGCTGAAATCCACAGGCTGAGCCCTCTGACAAAAAGTCATTATATATCATAAGACTACATAAAGCGTAATAACTCTTTAGCTCATCTTTACAAATCTTGCTAAATAGTTTCACTCTCGATCCTAATAATAATGCACACAGTTTCCTACTTGTAACTTAAAAATATATATGCAGCTGTTATTACAGATTATTTATTAATTTTGATAGGGAGACCCTTTGAGTTTTAAAAAAACCTTTTACAAGAGAGACCTGGCCAAGGTATTAGCTGTCCAAGCCTAAAGCTGTCATCACATGTCTAAGTTAATCCATAGACTGAAGATGATTGATGACACCAATTTATTATTAATTTTAAAGTTATATGTTGGTCAGTTTGCCTTTATTTAACCAACCAGACAGTAATAAAGTAGGGAAGACAGAGAAAAAGGAACCGGAAAGGACCCAAGCCAGATTAGAACCCGGGATGCCTTAACCCAATAAACAGCACAGCGCCGGCCGACACCAAGATTTTATGTAATAAAAATGTAATAAAAGTGTGTGTGCGTTTGTGTGTGTCTACATGTCAAAATTCTCAAATAAGTAAAACCAAGCACTTACTTTATGCTGAACTCCTGGAATGACTGGGATTACATCACCTGTAAAGAGAGACACAGTTTCAACACACTTAATTAAAGCATGTAAGCAAATAAAGCCTTTTTCATGGCTTGGTTCTCAGGGTAACATTGGTGATTCAGAACACTGTGAGGTAACGCATAAATATAGTGTTTTGTGTGTGTGCATATGATTGCATGGTTTTTGGAAAAAGTATTATAATAATTTAATAAGCAGGTACATAAATTAATGCCCAATTACAGTTTTTATGACTAAATCAGATTTTTTTTAAAGACCCACTTACATCATCTTTTAAAACTGACCCGTATCTGATATCTGCATTTACACGTTACGCAGCAAAATATGAAAGACAAAATGATTTTGCTTCCGTATCATGTTTTTAAAGGTCAGCAAAACAAGGGAGAGCCCTGCTGCAGCCTGGTTATATATATATATATATATATATATATAAATATATATCTATATAAATAATAACTATGCACCACCGTCGAAAGGATAAAATTCGATGTCTGTTTACATGGCAGATTACATGAATGACGCCTGAAATCAATCTGAAAATATCAGAATCTATGTGTTTTTTTTCCTGCTTAGAGTCCATACATTTAGATTTACACCATTTGGCGGACGTCCTTATCCAGAACGACTTACATTTATCTCTTTTACACAACTGGAGCAATTGGGGGTTAAGGGCCTTGCTCAGGGGCCCAACAGTGGTGGCTTGGTGGAGCTGGGAATCGAACCCCGGTCTTTCTGGTATCAGTCTAACACCTTAACCACTGAGCCACCACCTCCCATCAGTCATCAGATATATCCCACCTGTGCTCACTTTATACATGCAGTGGAAATGCAGCCCAAGACTTTTTAAATTTATCGCCTACTAACATTTCCTACTAAAGGATTAAGTTTAATCATTAAATGTGTTGAGATTTATAGTTAATATCAATAACTGAGTTATCATTTGGCTAATAGTGGGGAAGTGGTAGCACAGTGGTTAAGATGATGTACTTCTAATTAGAAGATCAGGGTTTGATTCTCAGCACCACCAAGTTACCACTGCTGGGCCCTTGAGCAAGGCCCTTAACTGCCATTTGCTCAGTTGTATAAATGAAATAAATGTAAGTAGCTCTGGATAATTGCGTCTTAATGCTATAAATGTAATAGCGCTAAGAAAAAGCAATAAAAATGCCCTTGTTTGATATATTTAACCTGGCAAGGTTTTTCTGCCTTACAATACTTAGTATTGTATCTGCTACAGATATTCAAAATACATTCAGTGTAATTCTTGTCAATATACACAATCATAGAGAATGTTAAGTGGTTTTATTCTGTCCATATTATAAAAATAAAATAGAATCTGAAAAAATTGACCTGAAAAAAGCAGCATATTTAAACAATATATCGACTGACGATATACTATGATGCGAATATAGAATGACTGTTATGTACATTAGAGGTTACCAATGCGGGTGCCATGGCTAGTCATAATAAATTCATGTATTTGTTTGCTATCTGTAGGTACGCATGTATGTTCAATTTAATTGGGTTGGTGTGTGTGGGGGGGGGGCACACTACATTGGGGTGCCATGTTTTTAAAAAGTTTGGGAACCACTGATTACCATCATACATAAACTGTTTTGTTTAGGACTTACCGTAAGTGTTTCCATTGATAGAGCACTTGTTAAAGGTCATGATGTTTTGAGTGAGGGTTCCGGTCTTGTCACTGAAAATATACTCCACCTGACCCAGCTCTTCATTCAGTGTCGTAGTCCGAGCCTCTGCCGCGGTGTTAGTGCGACTACAGAACATCCGTCGGTCCCAGTTAATGAAGTAGCTGTGACCCAAACGAATCACTTCCACACTGACAGAGAGGGGGGTAAATAATAATGCAATAGTTTCTCAAATAATATAACTTCTTTTATAATTCTTATACACACACATATATTTAATTTTCTTAACTTTACCTTACATACAGTGAGATTGGCACTACAGTGTTAAGAATGATAACATAGGACCAGAAGGAGAGGAAGGCAGAGAAGAGGAAATTGTCAACTGGAAGATCCCATGAGAGATAGCTTTGAAAGAGTGCTCCCACTTCTTTTTCCCACACAGCATTTCCAACAGCCAGTATAACCCCCATACACACCAGGAAACCGAAAATCTAATGAAACGACGACAGAAAGAACAGTCAAAGACTGACTATAGCAGATGTTGTTGAATTAAGACCCTTGTCTTTAGTATATGCACAGGTCAATAGGTTAAATCTCCCATACCCACAGAACCAGTGTGTTCATCAGACGGTCGATGCTTGTCCTTTTGAATTTTGTGCGTCCGCTGTTCTGCATCAGCTTGGTGTCTGGACCTATGGAAATAGAGCCAATTAAGAAATCGCAGCATCATTTTTTTGATGAGGCTCACTCACAAACCAACACATACCTGCAAATATGACAAGACCGTAGCAGCTCTCGGTGTTGCGTAAGACACAGCCCCTCAGCAGCATGTTTTGGTTAGTCAGAGCATACCTACAATCTTTCCAGTACAGAGTCCCACAGAAGCGATCCAGCTTATTATTAGGAGGCTCACACACCACCTCTCCTGCAAAAGGAAGAAAGAATATCATACTGTTAAGTATATGGAGCACCACAATTTTCATATCACCATGTACTCAAATAGCGGAAACAATCGCAATTCTATCATGTACCCCTTCCCCTTGGCCTTGGAAATGGAGTGACGAGGGGTAGAGATGAAAATATTTCCCTAAGAAATGGGACACCACTGCTACATCAGCACACGTGTGTTTCAAAGCTAATTTTCTGCCACTAGTCTTTTATTTCTGACAGGATGTTTTGGCAAGTCATCAGGTAACGTTATCAGGCATAACATTTGTAAGGTTAACAAAATTTAGGATTTTTTCAACGTTTTTTGAAGAAAATATGAACACAGCACAGAAGGGTAGTGAAAAGGGGTAGAAATGGGATTGCGCCCGATTCAAACCACAATCAGAGTGTCAATAATAGATGACACTACCACTGGATGCACGGTCCACAATGCTATAGTAGCACCTTTCACTACTGCTGTGTGCTACTGTAGTACTTCATAAAGCCACAGAGGTGCATTAGCACCACACAAACGAAAAGGGCCCAAAACATGCACAGTGGGTCAAAAACATGCACAGTGGGTCAAAAACATTGGGTCATAAACGGTTTTCTAGCCTTATACCCTAACGAAACGCAAAACTTCCATATTTCCACAATCCGTGAGATCACTACAAGCCTGTTGACAAAATCTGCTTGTACTGCAAACTACATTTGACAACTTTTCCTTTTAATTATCATATCTCATCAGGACCGGGGGTTGTAGGATTGTTTTCTAATATACCTCAGTTTCATATAAACTCACCTAAAACATAACAGTTCAAAAGATTTTATTGTCAGTTACAAGTCACATCTTTCTAGCTACAAATAACCAGTGACTGAATGACCCAAAGACAAATGACCCAAAGTGTTGCTGACATTAAGCAAAAAGTGTTTAAAGCAGATAGTTTCTTTCTCTCTCTCTCACACAAACACACACACACACACATACACACAATGTTCATAACACCTTTCATGTCACCGTGTCTTGTAATTCTAAGGTAGTTACTGCCAGTGGGCACCAGCAGCAATTTTGGGCACCATAAAATAATTTCTATTACATTACTGTTAATACTGTTACTTCTAATAAAACTGATCTCTGCGGGCCCCCAAAGTGGATGGGCCCCTAGAATCATTCTAACCTCTCTCTATTAGCTGCTTACTGCCACACACAAAAACACACAAATCCAAACAGACTTTACAATTCGATATCCATACCATCAAACAGAGCGAGGTTGGTAGGGTCTCCTAGTTCTGAGGTAACAGACAGAGACTGACGCACTTTCATGTTTGTCTCGCTGTAACACACACACACACACACACACAAAATAACAATATGACCAGAAAATGATTGTAGTTTTTGTTTAGCTTTTTTCTTTTATAGGTCTTACCCATCTAGCTCTGCAGTCTCAATATAACACAACCCATGTGGCTCACTGCTAGACAACAAGAGCAGGTCAGCCTGAAACAGAAATACATCACTATTTCGGTATACAAAACAGTAACACAATTTATACATATACACACACATATATATATATATATATGTATATACACACTGCTCAAAAAAATAAAGGGGACACTTAAACAACACAATGTAACTCCAAGTCAATCGCGCACTTCTGTGTGAAATCAAACTGCCCACTTAGAAAGCGAGAACAATAGACATGGAATAGACAACAGGTGGAAATTATAGGCAATTAGCAAGACACCCCCAATAAAGGAGTGGTTCTGCAGGTGGTGACCACAGACCACTTCTCAGTTCCTATGCTTTCTGGCTGATGTTTTGGTCACTTTTGAATGCTGGCGGTTCTTTCACTCTAGTGGTACCATGAGACGGAGTGGCTCAACTAGTGCAGCTCATCCAGGATGGCACATCAATGTGAGCTGTGGCAAGAAGGTTTGCTCTGTCTGTCAGCGTAGTGTCCAGAGCATGGAGGCGCTACCAGGAGACAGGCCAGTACATCAGGAGACGTGGAGGAGGCCGTAGGAGGGCAACAACCCAGCAGCAGGACCGCTACCTCCGCCTTTGTGCAAGGAGGAACAGGAGGAGCACTGCCAGAGCCCTGCAAAATGACCTCCAGCAGGCCACAAATCTGCATGTGTCTACTCAAACGGTCAGAAACAGACTCCATGAGGGTAGTATGAGGGCCCGATGTCCACAGGTGGGGGTTGTGCTTACAGCCCAACACCATGCAGGACGTTTGGCATTTGCCAAAGAACACCAAGATTGGCAAATTCGCCACTGGCGCCCTGTGCTCTTCACAGATGAAAGCAGGTTCACACTGAGCACATGTGACAGACGTGACAGAGTCTGGAGACGCCGTGGAGAACGTTCTGCTGCCTGCAACATCCTCCAGCATGACCGGTTTGGCAGTGGGTCAGTAATGGTGTGGGGTGGCATTTCTTTGGAGGGCCGCACAGCCCTCCATGTGCTCGCCAGAGGTAGCCTGACTGCCATTAAAGATGA
The DNA here is from genome assembly GCA_005784505.1 of Bagarius yarrelli. NCBI lineage: Eukaryota > Metazoa > Chordata > Actinopteri > Siluriformes > Sisoridae > Bagarius > Bagarius yarrelli. The sequence goes on along the minus strand of VCAZ01000180.1, from coordinate 287,034 downwards.
GATCCTCAGACCCCTTGTGAGACCATATGCCGGTGCGGTTGCCCCTGTGTTCCTCCTAATGCAAGACAATGCTAGAACTCATGTGGCTGGAGTGTGTCAGCAGTTCCTGCAAGACGAAGGCATTGATGCTATGGACTGGCCCCGCCCGTTTCCCAGACCTGAATCCAATTGAGCACATCTGGGACATCATGTCTCACTCCATCCACCAATGCCACGTTGCACCACAGACTGTCCAGGAGTTGGCGGATGCTTTAGTCCAGGTCTGGGAGGAGATCCCTCAGGAGACCATCCGCCACCTCATCAGGAGCCCAGGCGTTGTAGGGAGGTCATACAGGCACGTGGAGGCCACACACACTACTGAGCCTCATTTTGACTTGTTTTAAGGACATTACATCAAAAGTTGGATCAGCCTGTAGTGTGTTTTTCCACTTCAGTTTTGAGTGTGACTCCAAATCCAGACCTCCATGGGTTAATAAATTTGATTTTCATTGATAATTTTTGTGTGATTTTGTTGTCAGCACATTCAACTATGTAAAGAACAAAGTATTTAATAAGAATATTTCATTCATTCAGATCTAGGATGTGTTATTTTAGTGTTCCCTTTATTTTTTTGAGCAGTGGTATATATATATATATATATATATATATATATATATATATATATATATATATATGTGTGTGTGTGTGTGTAAAGTTATAAAGGTTTGCTGTACTTTGTAAGTTGTTCATGAATAAAAATGTTTCAAACTCTCCCTCCCCCTTGGTTTTTCCACAAATCGTATCTCGCCTACTTACACCACCAAATACTGCGCACATTACTGTTATATCACATATTACTAATCAATTCTACCTTACTAGTCAATAGGCAACGCAATGGAGGATTTCTTACTGCAACAAACTGGTTGTTCTCTAGTTTGATGATATCTCCTACTGTCACATTCATCCACTTTTGCTTCTGAAGACTGCAACGATAAAGAAAAAACCAAAGAAAAACATACGCGTTACTGTCCAATATATTTAAAAGACAAGAAAAATAATATTTAATGTTAATTGAGACTCACATGCCATTGATGAGCACCTGAGACTGGCGGTTATTCACCTGCTTATCGCTCTTGTGACGAAACTACAGCAGAGGTTAAACAAGTGTCATCTCAGTCAGCGTTGATGAGTTTTATAGCACTCGCTCTCGTGTATTACTTGATTTGCAGTGTCATTTTATAAGAATAAATCACAAAAGTTTGTAAACATAGTTTATATTATCATTTTTTATAAAAAAGGAAGTGAAGGCTAATTCCTATTATTTTCTCTATGACAGTGAGGGGATCACAGAAGAGCCAAGCTTAAAATCTATAAAGTGCATACAAATAGGAAGCTGATCAACTGTAAGATTTAGGGTTTACTGTTTATTGTTTATTACGTTCATATCATGTTTATGTCTTGAGTTTAGATATTTTGTGGTTTCTGGTTCATGTCCTTGTTTACGTCTTCTCACATGATTCCCCTGTTTATGTATCATGGTTTCTATGGGTTTTCACTTCTGTCTTGTCACTGGTTTATTTTGGTCATGTGTCCATTGTTTAGTCGATTGTTTTCCCTAATTACTTGTGTATTTATAGCCCTCTGTTTCCGTCTGTCTTCGTCTTGCCTTGTTGCTTGTCATGTTTAATTCAAGGTCTTGGTCCTGGTCATGTTCAAATTTATGGTTGTGTTCCAGTTATGTCAGGTCAGGTTCTGTTTGATTAGCTTGATGTTCTCGTTTTTCCATGTTCTTTAATTGTCTTTTCTTTTGTTACTTCTTTAATAAACCGTGTTTGCATCCAAACCCAATCCTACGACCCGTCATATCAATGACCGATTGAAAAAAAAAAAAATATATATATATATATATATATATATATATATATATGTGTGACTTGTTTTTATGTCTTAATTGTTAAAACAGCAGCGTAATAGAATATACATGTAATGTACAATGAATATAAAAGTCTAAACACCCGTCCTAAACAGGTAGGTTTTTGTGATTTTCTATTCTAAAAATCTTATTTACCAGATAAAAGTTAATTGGTTTGATTAAAACAGCCAAAAATAAATAAAGTGTAACCCTATATAATAAATTGAAGAACCTTTTTTGATTTCATAACCCCCCTCCTAGTGTTTTGGGGTATAAGATTCAATTAATACGACATGGCAAAAAATGTTCTAGACACATCAAATTGTAAGAGCATCTCCTGTACATAGTCCACTTCAGGCCACCAGTAGAGATGATGTTTTTAGTAAAATTCAGGTCCAAAACATTAATCTAAAAATATGCTTTGAAGGTATGGCAAACACCAGAAGGTATGGCATTAATACCAGAATGTATTATTTGAGATATTTGTGATACAATTTATCTACCAGATCTGGCCGATAAAAAAAACCCCACATTCCTAAAGCATGATGCTGCCACCACTATGCTACACAGCGATGATATTGTTCATTCAAAGTTGCTTAACTTTTAAAACTAAGGAATTAGTATAGTTTTACAATGAGTCTCATAAGTCCGTAACAGATTTTACCACATGGTAATTTAAAGCATTATTGATAATATTTTAATAATATCTTATTATTGGTAATGTCACTGTGGCGCATGATTTTCCCGATCTGGGGGCCCAGAGTAAACTGAATGTTTTGAAATGTTTGAAGACTGTGGATCATGTGCTTCAGCAGACAGATGAAAAAACCTACAGAAACAGATGAACTTCTAAGTTACTTTTAAACATTAAATAAATGTGGTTTATTCTATAAAAGCAGCGATTATAACACATTAGCAGTATGGCCACTTTTTTAACCAGATTATAAGTAAGTATATTCAATTCATTGTGCAAGGTACATGTACAGAGCCAATGAAATGCATTTTTCGCATATCCCATCTTAGTTGGGGGTCAGGGCGCAGGGGTCAGCTATGATACGGCGCCCCTGGAGCAGGAGGGGTTAAGGGTCTTGCTCAAGGACCCAACAGTGGTTGACTTGCCGGAGGTGGGGCTCGAACCCAGGTGTTTCTGGTCTTCAGATTAACAACTCAGCACCTTAACCATTTGAGCCACCCTGCCCTCACTGTCCCTTTTTGTTTTTTTGTATAATGTTATTATGTAATGTTTATACATTGTCATTTCAGATCAAGAGTGAAAGAAGTGCTGACAAGGTATCTTGGGCGTCATCACAAAAACCTTATAGACGTGTGTGTGTGTGTGTGTGTGTGTGTGTGTGATAAAAGGATAAAAAAAAGAAAGAGACTCACATAATCATCTGTGGCATCTTTAACTGCAGTGATGCTCAGCACCAGTACTAAAGGCACTATGGTAGTGAACCAGGGTAAAGAGGAGATTTGAGGAATCAACTGAAAGAGGAAGAGGGAGCGTAAGTGTTTGTAACATTTATGGGGCTTGGCAGTGTTTTCCAGCATTAAAAAGATTAAAATGGCAAGTTGCATTTATCTGTTTTATCAACCTGAGGAGAAAAGAAGCAATGGCAGGAGAGAGTCTGGCTGTTTATTACTGTTGAACAATAATCCCTTTGTATTATGGACGAGTCCGCAACAATTAAAATTAAACTATATTATATTATTAAAAAAAAATATCTCCAGCTGGTAATGTTTACTTACAAGGCCGCATCACACCCTTAATTTATATGACTAATAGACCTGATGGTACCTGTAGGATGAGAAGAAACAGGAAGTAGGTGTTAGCAACTTCCTGGAACTGCTCAAAAAGGTTGACGGGCAGGAAGGTAATGATGTTGTACTTTGAGGTCATGATGCAATTAGTCTGGGCAAAACAGAGAGAGGATGGACATATCGGATTACATAATTCAATTAACCATTTATTAAATACTGTATAAAACTAGACAGACACAACACAAAAATTTGAATATTTTTGCTGATGAATGAAGGTACAGATTTTGTGTGTTTGTTGTGATTTTGCTTACTGCATACTCAAACTTTTCATTGTACTCCCTGTCGTTGGCTCGGACCTTTCTTTCCTCTTCTAGAAGAAAAAAAACATATACTTTAAAAAATTAGGAAATAAAGGAAAAGCAAAGAAACACTGACTATATTTACATTAACAGAAGCCTAAAATAGAGGGGGAAAAAAGCTACACTGACTCAGAGACGGAGAATAAACGAACTAAGGCTGCCAATAATACCATATAAATATGGTAACTGAACACTTGTGGTTTTGCTAGTGATACATTAAAAAAAAATTGTAGAGAGGTAAAACATTGGTACAATCTAAGCAACTACAACAAATGAAATTAATACTGGGTGTGTTCGATTTATAGTGTGCGAATAATCAAGGACTGACAATTAGTTAAACTGGCAGCACTAAGGGGCCCCTAAATAAAATTCAGTTTAGGGCCCCTTAAGGCTTGGGTCAGCCCTGTATTGACTGTTATTATATTGCATGGTTTAGATTTACTAAGTGATTATTATAGGTGCAGAAATGCTCAAATTGCACAGCCTGCAACTGTAAAGCTGCGGTTTGAAAAACATAAATGCTGTGAGAATCTTAAGAAAAGAATCTTACTTTTACTGCTGTTCTTTGGTGGATAGATAGATAGATAGATAGATGGATGGATGGATGATAGATGGATGGATGGATGGATGGATGGATGGATGGATGGATGGATGGATGGATGGATGGATGGATGGATGGATGGATGGTGGTGATGGAGGATGGATGGATGGATGGATGGATGGATGGATAGATAGATAGATAGATAGATAGATAGATAGATAGATAGATAGATAGATAGATAGATAGATAGATAGATAGATAGATAGATAGATAGATAGATAGATAGATAGATAGATAGATAGATAGATGAAAGGATGAACAGACATTACTAGAAGATGCAGTTTGACTTGAGTTGACATTTGAGCAATTAGAAACAGAATTAAAAAAATCCCCAACTTTGTCAGTTAAAGCCTCAGCCATGCACAATTTTAAAAACACAACTATCTAAAATTGTGTTTGCTCAAATCAATGTTTTAGGGGGCTTTTATTGAAAGCATCCTGACATTTTGTGCGATCTGTTGGTATGGAGATGCGTCTAAAGCTCAGAACAGGTCATTGGGGTATCTGGTAATGACGGTGAGTAATTTTTTTAGGAATAAAGTTAGACAGCATAGAAAGTATGTTGCAAAGAAAGAATAAGAGACATCTTTGTGTAAAAGATGTAAAATAGTTTTAATGGTAACTGATGACTGGTTATTTTAATTAAAATGATCAGTATAAAATGATCATTTACATGTTCTTATATATGTTTAACTTGAATTTTCAATTGTATGTGTGCGGAACTAGGAATAAATAAATACTGAACTGAACTGATATAAGTAGCTGTACTTTTTACCTACATCAAGGCACAGAGTCATTACTGACACATAGGACTAAATGCAAAAACTACAGCTTCTTTATGATGTTATTAACAAAAAATAAATACGATCAAAGTTTATCTGATCTTGCTAAGCTTAGATAAAAGTGTATCACCGTAGTCCTTGGTTTTGTCTGCAAGTACTAAAAATATGTTTATGACCTGCATATTTTATCCAAGTATTATGGAAACTTCACTCTGTCACGCCAACACACTTCTTTTGGTTTTTTTTTTGCTCTAGCGCTACACAGGTTGCTTTTGTGCGTCATGGAGAAACGCTGTTGTCGATTGCACACACACGCAGCTTTGATTAGGCAAGAACATTTTTTTATCATCATTTTTATAGTTAGTAGTACATACAGTACAGCATCTTCTGTTTTTTTATGTAAAATTAATTGAACTCCTGTCAGTTTCCTGCAAGACTATGCCAACTTACGATAAAAAAAAAATAAACACTCGCAATTGCAATACTTTACTTGCGATAAGTGAAATTAAACAAAAAGGTATGACATGTTAAGGAACAGAGAGAAAACTGCCATTTTATTTAAAATCACCACCAGGTTTTTTGGGTTGTTTTTTTTTTTTTTTTTTTTTTTTTTTTTTTTTTTTTTTTTTTTACAGATTTGGAGTAACTTTGCCAATTGTTCCAGTCATGTGTGTTGAGCATGAGTATACTAGTTACAGAAAGGAATTACAGATATTTGTGTTTAAAAAACTAACAATAAAAATCTCTGCAAGTTGCAATGACAAAAAAAGTGAAAAAAAGGGCTGCAGAACACATGTAATAATCATAAATGTAAACGTCTGGATAGACTGCGTGTTTGCCAAGCAATTCAAAAATGCAAATATTAATTTATAAACATTAGTAATGAAGGTTCGTCTCTGAGCCTAAATCTGTGGCACACACTGGTAAACACCTGAGTGGATTTTCTAACCTCCTTTGTCCCATTTCCACATAAAAAAAAAAACCCATCCTATCATAATCCAATGAAAAAAATGGATAAAAAAATTCAATAATCATAGATTTGTTTCCTGTTGGGATTCCGAAATAAATATTTGAAGTCTGACTAATAATAATTATTTTCATAAATTTATTTATTATTCATAATTTGATTATGATTTTCATGGGAAAGTCCTCTTCTTCTCCTCTTATATTATTGTTATATTATTGCCCGTTATTCACTAAACCAGCACCATTAAAGCAAACAGAAGGTAAGCAGGTTTAGTGAATAACTATAAAATAACAATAATATAAGAGAAGAAGACTTTCCCATGCACTTTGTAGCTGCTGGATTCCTGAAAAAAATGTCAGCCTTTAGTAAACAGTCCAGCGTTTGTTTAAGTTTAAATGTAAATGTCTTAATTCGTCATTCAGACTTTACAGCACAATGAAATTTGTTTCTTCACATATCAGATCTTAGTAAGTTGGAGTCAAAGCGTAAGATCAGCTATGATACAGCACCCCTAGAGCAGGACGGGTTAAGAGTCTTGCTCAGGGACCCAACAGTGGCTGACCAGCGGTAATGGCTTGAACCCAGGACAACCTAGCACCTTAACCGTCTGAGCCACCACTGCCCCATTATTTTGTTGCTATATAAAGAATATACCCATGTGAAACATGAGTGATATATTGAGTAAGTGTTTAACAAGTGTTTAACAATGTCTTAAATTAACTCATCTACTGGTCTTAAATCCTTACTTATACTTAGTAGTAAAACTTATTGTTGTACAGATGTAGGTCATGTTTACAGTTACAGACTCTATTGAAACAGAAACTGCACCACGTGGTCAGTTTTACATGTGATGCTAGAACTGGAAATAACTCAGTGTTGTTTTAAAGGATGTAAGCATGTGAACGGAATCTGGCGACCACACAACACCTGGTAATTTCACTTCTGTTACAGTGTGAGTTTTCAGATTCTGTAGAATTTTTTTTTCTCAGTTTTAAGTTTTTAGTTTCATCACACCAGTGTTAAGAGACTTTACCTTGAGCTCAAGTTCAACAAGTCCATCAGCATGAATAAATATCTTTTTATTTAAAAGTAAAGTCATACAATTGACCAAGTGGGGAAAAACACATGCACCAGATAAGTGCATTAAAAGGCTAAACACATGCACGCCCAACCTTTAGCAGCCTCCGCTTTCCTCACACCTCGACTGGCCCTGATCTCTCAAAATTACTCACACCCTCTGTGGTTTCCTGTTAAAAAGGCCAGTCTGTAAACTCCTGACAATAGAATCGAAAAGATTTCAGTACCCATACATACAAACACAGTTGTTTGCATGCACACTACAATGTTACAGACTGGGTTTTGACCTGACATTGCAGCTATATGTTTATTTACTCTGAATGCGACACATTTTGCACTAAAACTGGACAAAAATTGGGGTATTTTTTTTTCCATCGTCACAAAAGTGAGAAAAAGAATATCATGGACGTACAGGCTGTAGATGGCAAAGGGTAACATTTGAAGTTTATCTTAAAAGTTTTCTAAATAAAAAAATCTATTTTATTGTGCACATCAGTTTAAGACTAAAGACATGACTATGAATTTAACACACTACTAGGATACAGGAGTATATACAGGGTTCGTACACATTTTTACCAAAAAAGTTCCTTGACTTTGAGATAAATATTTATAAAATGTCTATATCTTTAAATTTGTTTAACAAAAATCTATGTTCAAATTTACCACAGCAAAGTAAAAATTACCAGCTCTGTAGTCACGTGTCGAATTGTGCAAATGTAAACTATTGTAATTTAACCAATATTATCAATTCAAATATATTTAAATGTACATTAAAAATGTAAATGACTGTTCCAAAACATGGTTTTATTCCATGACTTTTCCAGATTATTTGTGACTGTACAAATTCTGTATATAACTAAACTAACTGACCTTGAATTTGATATTTATATTGAGTAAAGAAATCATCAGTTCTAGTCCTACTGTTTAACAGCAACAATAAGCATAATTTCATCCTTATTTTTTTCACCGTTAAAGCTTTTTTTTTCTTTTTTTTTCTCAAGTTTAGAAAGCTGGGGTCAAAGTGAAGGATCAGTCATGTTACAGCCCCCCTGATGGAGACAGGGTTAGGGGCCTTGATCAACAGAACAACAGTGGCAGGTTGGCAGTGCTAAGATCTGAACCCTGACCTTTAGATAAATACACTAAAAATATTCATGCCAAGTGTAATACTGAGAACACACCTATGACACAATTACTTAATAAAAAGTCATTTAATAACAATGTTTTTCTTCATATTAATAACATCTATCGAGGTGCTGGTTAAAGTGATGGACTGCTAACCTGAAAATAGTAGGTTTCCTAGTATTCCTAGCACCACCAAGTTACCACTGCAGCGCCTTTCAGCCCAATTGCTCAGTGGTATAACTGAGATTTATGTAAGTCTCTCTGGATAAAATGCCAGAAATGTAAATCTATGTGCTATCAGTGCTTTAATCGAAAACGAGCTGATGTCGAGGAACAAAAAAATTTATAGTAATTATATCAAAACATTGGTGTTCGTTTTCACGTTGAATATCTAAATGACGACTTGTAAAAATGGAACACATGACCCCTGGATGATTTCATGTATTATGATTTCATGTTCTTAAGCGTTTGTTTCGTCATCCTTTCGTCTCGCTCTGTTGACTACAGTATGTGCCTGTGTGTCACTGTCCTGATTCACCGTTTCTGTTTGTCTATTCAACAACTATGTATCCTTTCCCTCAGCATCCTTCTTTCCGACTACACGGTTCATCATGTTAGCTGGAAGGACCAATTATAAAAGTTAAATTGCATTATCAGTGTTATTTGGTAGGTCTTGTAATAAATAAGTGTTGTGTTGGTGTTATTCATGCTAAAAGTAGCTGCCTTGTTCACCTGACTGACTTCGGGGATTTTTCCTTTTGGTACAGTTAAGAAGCAATCTGACTAGCTAGCACCAAAAACCATGTAAACTGTGTTTGCTTAAAAGGGAGGTACTGCATAAGCCACAAAACTGTCGAAGGGGTTAACTGGTTAAAAGAGAAGAAAGAAGAGCCTGCAGAAAATGTTTTGCACTGAACAAATCTGAACAGACAACTTCTAATGCATAAATTCCACAAGACCTCAGATGTCCCAAATGCAGGGGTCCGACACTTTAAACCTCTTTGATAGGAATATTACAATTAGACTGACGCTTAATCGACAGGACATGGTATACATAGCCCAGCTGTCCGTATTGTATCCACTGAGAGAAGGATGTAGGAGAAATAATAATAATAAGGAATATGTAACAATTGTCTTATCCCAATAACAAACTAACACAAATGATGTCATTACTTTTACTAATCTGTATGAATCGGCAATATCTATGATTCATCCTTTTAGAGAACACACCCCTGATGGTGAAGAAAAACTTAGTCATTAAAGTGAAGTGGTAAAATAGTGACAGAAATAAACAGATGATGTAACGCTAAAAGAAGCTGGTCACCCAATATAGTGTCATCATAGACAAGCTCAAAGCAAGAAACCAAACAAAAAAACAAACAAAATACGACCAAGCATAGGAGGAAGAGAGAGATTTTTGTGTAACAACAATGACAAAAAAGGTCTAGTTTTAAAGAATATAACGTAGAAGATGCAAAGTCTTACATGATGTAATAATATAAAAATTGAGAGAGGCTTATTTACCTGTATGTCTTATGTTTGCTGTTGTCCATTTGAGTAGAGGAATAACAGGAAACAGTTTCCCTGGAAAGTCTTTAGGAATAGTCATTTTGAGCTGTCAGTGTTCCTTCAGGTTTTGTTACATCACTTTTTTTTGAGCCACGCAGGACAGGGTAAACACTCTAGCAGAGCATGACAGTTGGTAAACTGCAGCACTGTGTGACTGACAGATTCAAGGTCTTTACTGCCAGTTGTTTTGCCGCATAAGCGAAGGTCATTTCAGCTTGGCGACATGGTCTTGGTTAACTTGATCTTGCACAAGTTAAGTGCAGTCGGTTTAACATTAAAGCTGAATTTTCCAAATTGGCTTAAGTATCATTTAATCTTGCATGCATTCTTTTTTTGTATAGAAGCTCTTTACTCCATTTACACAACACTTATTGATTTGTAGAGGAAAAAAACCTGATTGGAAGTCGACTGGTGGCTCAGATGACACTTGCCTCTCTCTTTCTCTCTCTCGAGTCACAGAACGGCACCCTCAGACAGTTTTTTAATGCACCATGCTGTTTTTATATGACATCATTAGTACGCGTTCTGATTCGCTCGGGGACTAACCAATAGGAATTAGCTGATGAGGTTGCCTGGACAACCAGCACTCTAACAGTATAAAAGCTTCTCTTGCTCCAGAGGCAATGCAGGCTTTAGGATTCAGACTCATGATACAGATGCGGTCACACAGTTCAAGCAAGCGAAAACACACACACATACTGCAGGGCGACGTTTTACACACTTAGGACTGCTGTACTTAGCTGTTTGTGCCTGTTTTGAGGTGTAAACAGGGTGCAAAGAAAGAAACCAGCGTACAAGCCTGGGGCTGTACACATTTAGCAGCATGTACAAGAAGAAACTTAAATTCACATGTTTAACCTCATACATATGTGTGTAAGGTTAAATTGTCAGCTACCACTTCCCCATTTCCTTTGGCGCCCAGTCCTATCTCAGTCTTTACTTATTTTTAAACTTTTTTTTGCATTAGATGCATTAGAACAAAACTTTCACCTGTTATAAAATGGACATTATTTTAAAACTTGGCTTTGAAACAGTTTTATGCCACCTTTTAGGATATTTTTTTCATCCATCCATTGTCTATGCCCGCTTATTCCTTAATTAGGGTCACAGGGTTATGCTAGAGTCTATTCCAGCTGTCATTGGGTGAAAGGCAGGAAGTACACATTGGACAGATCGCGAGTCCATCGCAGTCAAGCTAACATTCATGTTTTTGGACTCCACAAAAAGACCCCTGCTGGGTATACAAACCTGGGACAACAATGCTAACCACTAAGCCACCATGCTGCCCCACAACATACTGTAGTATAAAGATAACGCTTGGTGAATTTATGTATTTTTGATGCAGAATTGACAAACCAAATGAGCACATCTTATCTTTTATTTGATTTTAAAACACATTCTGGAAGGTTCCTGTGTTTAATCACCTAGAACTCTACCTTGGTTAATCTCTATCCAGTTACATCGGTGGTGTGCAGTCAGGGCCAGCAAAGTCTTCTCTGCTGGCCTAAACAATATCAGAAGAAGTTCGACTACCAAAACTGCGTTTGTTAAATTAGAAGTTTTACGTCCATAATGGCTGACGAAAAAGGAGAAATTACCTTGGTCTCGGACATACTTTAAAAAAACTTTCCGGAAAGGTTAGACATCGAGAGGAGAGTTCGGTTAACTCCGAAGATAGCTTGTATCAGTCCGGGAGTTTGTTCACCATTTCCAGATCAGTTCCTAAAAAAATGGTTACACTTGCCTACAGCCTTTAAATGTATTATATATTTTATTTATATCTTTAATGTTTTTGTCATGTTATTAGATAAATATTGATTCTGGACTGTACATGATGTATATGAGACAGTTGCGGTTGTAGTGTAGAGGTTTGGAGTTGTATTAATGGGATTTTTTTGCTTTACGAAAAATGCCTCTGTCTCTGTAATGACACGCCGTGTTATGTTGTGTTTCTGTATAGTATTGCTGGTTTCTATAATCGCGAGGTGATAGTGGTGATATTAGTGGTGTATCAGTCGGGTAAGTTCCCACCGCCTGCCACTCAGTTACATATTACACTGGATATGTACTATAGCCATTTACAAACAAGGAACAACAAAAATAACTAAGCAATTTGTAATTTTGTATGTTTCGCCAAATAAAATGTGCAGAATTGTACAAAGAACTGCACCAAGCATAAGTAATATGCATAAGCATATGTATAGTTAGTTAATCCCATGTACTCGAAGAAGAACCAGAGGCCAATGACAATAGGATTGGCTGTAGATGGCAATATCTAACATGAGATGAAAAAGACATCCTGTGCTTCATATTAGTATTCTATATAACCATAAGTTCGCCTGCACCATGTAGCAAAATGAGATATTGTTGAACTGTTATACTTGGTGAAGCATGATGGTGGAAGTATTTCGATTAGCTTCCCTTAACCTGGGATTGGTTCTCTTGTCAAGACAGAGAAATTCATAAAAATCTCTATATGTCTCTGTCTCTCTATCTATCTATCTATCTATATAGATCTATATAGATATCTATAGATATATATAGATATCTATATATCTATATCTATCTATATAGATATATATCTATATAGATAGATATAGATCTTATATATATATCTATATATAGATTATAATCTATATAATATATATATATATACATACACACATTTGCACACAAACGGAGGACTTTCAGCTTAAGCCCAGATCTACAATTTCAAGAAAAAAAACTTAAACTGATTACAAGAATTATTTTTAAAAACAATGATAATTTCTCATAATTTAAAATATTTTGCAAGCAATAATAGAATAAAATTGCTAAATCTAGATGTGCTGGGTATTTAAGCTGAAATGTAATTATATTTTATAGCTTTAATTACTTGCAACATGACTACATTAATATTAGACAACATAACGAGTAAAATATAGGCCCTCAAAAAAACCACTTATTAATTTCTAATAAATAAATAGCTGAATGAATAAATCTTAGTCACTTAATTCATTATGAAATGGTCTAGATCTGTGCTGGGATGTGTGGCAATGTGATGCGATAAAAGATTCTCTGTTGTGGGTAGACTTTAAAAGTGCATTTAACAGGAAAAAAAAGATACACATTTGATCATTTATACTGAATTACACCACACTCAGCCCTTTACCTAAATTGGAGCAGGTCACGTGACTATTTCTAATCCTGACAGCCCCTTTAGCAGGTCTGACACATACACAGACTATACAACTATTTTAGTGGGCCCAGTAGACACACACCACACCACACATAAACCAATTACATTTTTTTCTTTAAATCTAATCAGTTGAAATGATTTTTGAGTATAAGTTACTATCGCATCTAACATGTAACTACATTTAATTTCTTTTATTCTTTGTTTTGTATATCTTTTTAAAATTGCACACTACTATATAAAACATATATAGATTTTATTAAAAGAAGCTGTTTTACAAACAATTACCTGGAGGAGGCCTTTTTCTAAACACTGCCATGTCTTTAATGTTCTTATGCTCTGTCCCATGAGAAAATCTACACACACACAGAAAGAGAGAGAAAACAAAACCGTCAACAGGATCTCAAGGATAAAACAGCGGACAAATGAGTGCTCACTAAGGGGAATATAGTGATATCTAATCCCCAGAGCTAAAACACAGTTTGGTCAGCAAAGTCTCAGTCTAGGGTGACTGCTTAATCATATGACTGACATTTCTTTACACACTGATTTTATATGCAGAAAAAGAGAAAAACTTGTCTAAAAAGGTTTAGGTTTACTTTTTTCTATCAAATACATTAATATTCGAAGCCAAAGCTCATTTTACAATAGCAAATTGTCAGTACTGCATAGCAATGGTGCCTCTATTTGTCCTTTAAAAATGACCTTAAGTACCTCACTGTTTACAACCTTCATTTTTGTTCAAACAGCTTACAAGAGGCTTTCCGCCCACACAATTAGGGAAAGCGACAGCATCTCGATCTAAGACTAAAGATATATAATAATATAGTAAACACAAATGACAATTATAATGTCACAAGGGCTGTTTTGTTATTTCATAACTCATCAAAAACCCATTTTTAACCACACTCAACTGCCAGTATAAAAATGGCTTTCAAGAAAGGATCTTAAAATTTTTAACAATTTTCTCTTAATGAGAAAAAAAAATTGCTGTAAAATGCCAAATACTAAGCAGAACCGCTGGACTACCTGAGGAAGACGCTTGATGGATAATGCTTTCCATTATCCATCACGATCAGGGGGACTTTTGACTAGAAACCAAGATGGTAGATTTGACCATTTGCTTCTGGTTAAACCCAGCATTGTATTCCTAACTAATAACTCATGACATCAAAAAAGCAACAAATGTGTGCGAGGGCCCAAAAATTTGAAATTAAAGTAAATGTCTTTGTCACTAAACTCTACAGTGCAGTGAAATTTGTTTCTTCACGTATCCTATCTTAGAAGGTTGGAGTCAGAGTGCAGGGTCAGCTATGATACGGCACCCCTGGAGCAGGAAGGGTTAAGGGTCTTGCTCAAGGACCCAACAGTGGCAGACTGGCAGTGCTGGAGCTTTCAATCAACAACTCAGTACCTTAACTCAAAAACACCTTAACTCACTTGCCTTAGGATAAAGACCAAAACTTCTATTTTTGAGCTTAGAAGGCCGCATCATTTTCATATGCGTCATCGAAGAAGGAAAGCTGAGGCTACATCGGCACAGAATTACTAAAACTAGAACAGGAGAAGAATACAAAAATCTACCTGGTCTGATAAATCTGAATGTTATCTGTATACAATATGTCTTGTGTCAACAGTCCAGGGTGGTGAAGGTGGTTTAACAGTGTCTTCTTGGCCCACTTTGGGTGCATTAACAGAAGTTTATCATCGCTAAGATGACATTCATTGGTCACAGTATTGTTGCTACCCTGTGACCATACATCCAGCATGCAATGTATCATGTCACAAATAGCCTTTATTACCTAATGTTTTTACAATACACACCAGAAAGAGAAGCCTGCAGATCCAGAAAACTATATGCAATGAAAAAATACATGTAATTAAAGTAACAAGCGATGTAAAGATGCTAAACTTGTCATAACTGATAGCGCCATAAACTGCTGATTTGCACACACAAGACCCTGTACACGGAATTGTGTGGGAAAAAAACTGAATCCTACTACTTAGCTGTACTTCTGTGAGGAAAGAAAAAATTCCTGATTGAAACAACCAGAGAAAACTGAGCAGTCTGGTTCAAACTGACAGTAAAGGTCAAGCCCGAGATTTTCATATGCGTTTTTTACTTTGTTATCCTAATATTTTGTCAGCGACTTTGTTTAAAACTTTGCTAGCGAACAAAAAACTTCTGAAACTTTCTGAAAACCAAGTGAACAGAGACTAGCATTATGTTTAAGGTATGGACACACACACACTTACATACAAGTGCGGGCTAGGCAATGAAGCCATCATACTGTAGGCTACAACAGTGGGTCGCTATTCTGGATTTTGGCTGTCGCTTGTATGGTGGTGCTGAACCAGGTCCATGTTTTTTTAGCAATGTTTCAGAGGCAGTGTGTAAGAAAAAACACTCTCAGCTCTTTAAGCAGCCCACTATATCATGGTCTCTAAGCTACAGAAACCAATTATTCAGTTTTGATGTTTAATGCAAAGTTTTATGACTTGAAACTTCTTTTAGTTATAAAATCAGCTGCTGCCACATAATTGGATAAAAGACCAGAGGTATAAGTGGTTGGTAAGTGTAAACACAGGGTAATAAAAGTCACTAGCCTTATTGATAGGGTTAATATCAGGGATAAAATTCTAATAAGTCAACATTATCCACAACTTCAACAATAAAAAACGCTCTGCCATTAATATTTTTGTTGTTGAATAGTAGTCATCATGTCAGAACCTGCATTAGCACAGTTTAACCAATGTGGCGCTTCAGTGGGTTGTAACAGACAAATGAAGTTTGCATCAGTAGTCTTTAATGAAGAGCATTAGACATTTTTGAATGTTTTATAAAATAATTCTCAAGCTTTCTCCTGAGCTGAACAAAAAACTATCAATATTAACAAATTTAAGTCATTGTCAGGGGCTCGGTCAGGCCGGGTGCTCAACGTTTGTTTATGTTGTCTGCGCCTTGTCATTGGTCGATTGTTCCTTTTTTTGTCTAGGTGGTTGCTTGGTTAGTTTGATGTTTTCCCCATTAGTTTTGTGTATTTACACCCCTGTGTTTGGGTGTATGGTATGTCCATGTTTTTAGGTTATGTGTTGCTATTTTCTTGTTTTATTACTTACCTTAGCTTAGTTCATGGTTCTTTGTTTTTTTGATGTTTCACATTTATTTTTGTCACTGTAAATAAATATCCAAAACTTATATTTTTGACTAGCAAACAATAACATCCTTATCAGTTAGAAATAGTAGTATTTTTTGATTACAATAACGAAATTTTAAATGGTTTTTTTTTAATTGTTGGCAAAGTTGTACTCGACTTTTCAACCGATGACAATTTTTATTGCATAAGCAAACGTTTTTGTTTATGAACAATTACAAATTGTTTAGAGAAACAAGAACAATAAGCTGTGTCTATGTGAATGACTAGATAAGAAAACTGTTAAAACTTGAGGCGACTTGCTAATAGAGCAATAGTTAAACGCACTTTCAGCACAAAACACCGATTAATCGATTAAAACCTATTAATCGATTAACTCCTCGGTTATCCACAATCGTCGATTAAATTGCATTTATTGGATTATAGACCCATACAGTGACAGCAGTGGAGAATCGAGCAGTTTCGCCAATACGAGTTTAATACCAAACACTTCACAGAGTGAATATAGTGTATTTGGAAACAAACAAACAAACAAAAAAAAAGTTGGAGGCTAAAAGGGTCAGATTTTCTCCTGCTGGTCGTCTTGGGGACGCATTAGGGGAAAAAAAATCCTACCAAGATGGATAAGGTTAATCATAAGAGCCGCTTAGGAATAAGATTAGTGAAGCGCAAAACAACCCCAGAAAATACTATTTCAAAGAATTCTGTCTAAATGCATTTTATAATAATTTACTTAATTTGGACAAAAAAAAAACCTCTCAGATGTCTAACAACTATAATAATAAACACGTTTTGTCTATTCTAGTGAACTTACCGGGTCAGATCCTCTCCTTTTTTCCCCTTTATTTCCCCTTTTTCTCAGTTTTAAGGCATCCGTGTGTCAGGACTTCGACATTCTCTCACTTTTCTTTTACGTTTAAACCCAAACATGTCAGTGATGCTACAGTATTCCTCCTGCAGTCACAATAACACCCCCACGCGGAGTGACGCTCAGAAACTCCACAGTGACGGCTGATTCCTCAACAGACGCGCCAAGCGAACGGAGGCTGCAGGAATGGGCGTGGCTTTAAAGCTCCGCCCCCGACTGACTTTTTATCAAATATTAGACTCATGATTAACAATTCGAATTAAACGTATATCTGTAACACAACTGTTTGTATCCTAGCAAATAAATTATAATAATAATAATAATAATAATGATAATCAAGTATTATTATCAGTATGAGTAGTAGTTGTAGTAGTGTTTGTGGCAGTGAAACAGTAAAATAAGAATTACACTTATAATTGCAACACTACTACTGTCACTATTACAACTACTACTTTGAATTATTATTATTATTGTTGTTCTTTTTATTATAATTATGTTGTTATATTGTTGTTGATGATGTTTATGAAGATTTGATAAATGAAATGATAACCGCTTAACTAAGATTTATTTACTTTTAAATCCTTTAATATTAAACATTAGCCTTTTCTGTGACGTTTTTTGTTCGCCCTCTATTGGCCAAAATCGGTATTACAATAAGTCTCCAAAGTTACTAGACTGTTTTATTTATTTATTTATTTATTTTTTTAAACAGTGTACAATACATTTTGTTGTAATGTTTATGTGAATACCTTTAATCAAACATTGATGAAAGAAACTTCATGTAAAGTGCTGGACTCCTTGGAATTTATGTTTAGATATTAAAATATTATTTACAGAGATAAATAAACGGTATAGCATAAGATGTGCAGAAAAGCAAATTTGAGAATAAAGCTTCAGTAAAATTCTGGGACTTCAGTTGCTTTCAGTAGAAGCATAACTACAGCCATCTTCTAGCCAAAACATTTATAAGCATAGAACATGTCGGTATGACGTATGAAATACGCTTTTCATTAATTCATTATTATTCACTAGTACTTATATGGCCAGGAGAGTAAAAAATTGTGTGCAAGTCTGAGTTTGTGCAGATGATGCCCTCCAAAGGACTGCTTCATACAAATTTGCTTTATAAGGACAAAAAAGTGCAGAAAACTGGATGCTACGTCAGTAATGTTTGCTAATGTTTTTCATTGCAGGGAAACTGTTTTCAAAGGAATTTCAGAATGACTTTCAACTGTTTCTGGATCAGGTTCAGGGAGGTGCCACTGAATGAAGATTTGGTATAAAAAGCAGCCCAGCAAAGCGCCAAACATGGGAACCACCAGCGGCACCCAGAAGAAGTAATCGTAGCACCTATATGAGTTACAGAATAATACATAAGCACGACAGAAATTGTTAATAAATGTACACTGTACAACTATCTGAAACTTACGTAAAGACTTCGGTGCCCCAGCCTGCTGTAAAAGTGAAGAGCCGAGGTCCAAAATCCCTAGCTGGATTTATGGCTCCACCACAGTTAGAGGACATGGCCATTCCTATTCCCAGAACAACAGCTGCAACTATTGGTGGAAGCAGGGCGTCAGGAGCAGGTCTGTTCCTTTTATCACTAAGGGGCAGGATACACAACAGCAGTGTAGCTGTGCCAACCACCTAGTTTATAAGATCAAATAGATAGAAGTGCTGTATATCATTGATTAAATCCTGTTGACTCAAGTGCTTTTTACTGACTAACAAGATAATCATGTAGAAATCCAATGTAATTGTAAACAAAAATAAAAAGAAGGAAATAATTTACTAATTTTATAGCCTGGGGTTTTATACAATATGACAGAAAAGATTTGAAATTTAAATGTACTATTATAAAATAAACCAATTTCTGAATTGAGGTAGTCGAAAAAAACCAAAAAGAAACAGGTCATGACAAGGAATTAGGTATATAGATCAGACAGGGCAGGTTAGACAGAAGAGTCAAACTAAAATATTAAAGGAACTTATCAGCAGTATCAAGTATCAAGCAGTTCATCAAAAATGTAAAACCCTTTGCACCTGGGATATAGAATTTAATTAGAATTATCAAAACAAAATAGAAATAATAAAAAGAAGCAAAAATACTGGTCAGCTTTTTTTTTTACCAACAACCTAAACATTCATCATGGACCACCACCTGTAACTTGATAACCTCTATTATCTTCTTCTTTAAGGGCTGCACCAGCAAATCGTCTACCTCCCTAGCCCTATCTTCAGTATCCTTATCACTCTTATCTGATCACTTCTATTATCAGCCACTTATACTGTTGTTATTAGGACTTCTTGTTTTTTGCTGATGTTGTGAGGTAATTCTGCTGCCTTGTTACTTGATATTCTGCATCCAAAAATAATCTTCTTTAAAAAATCATTTTAACTGCTATTTAAAATGTGGTACATTAGTAATTTGAAGAGTACAAAATTCAGCCGTTTGCGCTGACCTGGTCAAAAATGTTGGTCTGTAGGGATGTTCCCGGTGTTGGGTACGTGCCAAAGATGGATGCCGTTTCATTAGGACCATAAGCTGTCAGAACCCCACCACTAAATTGCATTATAGCATCTAGAACAAACAAATACACAGGAATGAATCAAACTGCTGTTTTTCTAATGTTGCCAAAAAGAACAAATGTTAATAAGAAACCAAATGTTTGTTGTATTGTATTAGCCAATTAGTCATTTTGGGGTAATTTTGGAATGACACAATATTAATTACATTTAGAGCATTTGGCAGAAGCCCTTATCCAGAGTGACTTACATTTATCCCTTTATACAACTGAGCAATTGGGGTTAAAGGTCTGGCTCAGAGACCCAGCAGCGGTGGCTTGGTGGAACCCGCAATCATCGGGTTGGTAGTCCAACAGCTTAACCATGAGCCACCACTTTCCCACTAATTAAAAAACTCTTGGCTGTATATAGTTATGCCTGTGGATTTACCGTAGTACATAGTGTAGACTACTGCAGAGGCGAGGTAGGCCCCCAGAATTTGAGACACACAGTAGGGAAGAAGGCAGTGCCAGGGCAGATCCCCTAACACACAGAAGCTTAAAGACACTGCAGGGTTCAGATGAGCACCTAAATGAGAAAGGAAAAGAAAAACACATAAAAAGATGTTGTGGTAACCAGTGTTACAGAACATTTGACGTTTGCAAACCTAAAAGATCTCGATGTCATGCCTTCAGGATCTTAGTGTAACTCTTTATTCTTACCTGAGACCCCCATGCTGAGGTACATGGCAGACATGACCCCTATGGAGAAGCTCAGGTTGGCTGACAGATACTGCCCCTTCATTTGATTGCTGGTTTTCACCTGAGCTGCTGCAGAACAGCCAAACAGCTGGAGGTGAGAGGTTAAGTCATTTAAACCACTGTGTGCTCGTGGCAAAGTTCAATGAACAGCAACACCATTTTTTATACCTCATGAGAACTGTAAAACTATGAAAATGTATCTTTTTAGATAAGGACTTTAGGTCAAATTGCTCAGAGCTGAAGCATATTTAATTGGCAAGTTGTAAAAACTTAACTAGTGTAAAAGATAGGAAAGAAAAACAAAAAAATCATTAAAATAGATGTATTGATATAAACATACTATCAGTGATGGAGAAGCAAGTAATAGTAGTAGGTTTAATAGTAAAAAAAAAACATGAATCATTAAGAAATTTGTCAGCTTCGGGTGTCTTAGTCCTAAATCATAACTGATTTAAGTTGACTTCTTTAGGTCATGGATTTTATAAAACTGGTTTCCCCTCGGGAACTCGGGCTGCATCAAAACGCTCCTGTGTATCTGCAGTCTTGTAGCATGTATGGAATCACATGAATCAGAAAGTGATGCGTCACAAGCACAATGGGATGAAGTCATCACCAGGAAGTACAAAGGCAAGCTCCAAGCTACGGTAAGTAAGTCATGCCAAAAAGAAAGGCATGAAAGACAGTGGCAGGTAGATCTAGCGAACTACAAGCCATGCATGTTTCCCTGCAATCTGTTTATTCAAACTCAGACGCACACAAGCAATGTATAGCTTGAGACGGCATACGTATGTGTGGCACACGTTCCACTCCAGGCCTCTTCTTGAGGTGTCCCCCCCCCATAGGACTGAAGACCTTCAGGCACTGTCTACTTCACCCACATGGCTGGAAATTGCATCAGGTGGGGTTGAGGCATTCCTCCACTCCCAGCATGGGTACATGCTCAAGGTACCTACTAACAGGCTGGGCCCCATAGTTCAAAAGGTTCCCTGTCCTCCTTCCTTTTGGGACACAGACCAGGAATAGGGCCAAACTTCTGACCAGTTATTCATCTGTATCCAGCCTCCAGAAGATGATGAGCAGATGGGTGGCCAAGACCATTGCTCTTTCTCTTGAGGATGTTGGCCAACCGGGACTCGGTCAGAACACATTCCACAAGTGGAGTGGTTGCTTCTAAGGCATGGGCCCTGGGACCCCCCTAGTGGATATATTCAACGCGGCCGGGTGCACACGTTTAGCCACTTCTATTACCTGAACCTGGCAACAACCTGGCTCGACCATGAGGGGTCGTTTGTGGCGCAGGGACTCGGCAGACAATTGACCCAGTGATAGGTTGTCTTGCATTTGTCTTACATAAGTTCCATCCATTTGTCTTACATAAGTTCCATCCATAAGTTAGAAAACAGTAATATATATATATGACTAAATACTGCACAGATAACTGTAAAAGTAAGAATGATAGCTGTGTAAGTGACCCTCTATAGAACCGTACTGAATAAAATGTTTTCAACTAAATGTATATAATTTCTTTGTTACATATTTGTTAGTTGGTTGATTAGAGTACATGCAACCTCCTCTTATAGAAAATGACCTTTTTGATATCACAAACAAACAAACAAAGAAACTTACCAAAAGAACAAAAGTGCCAATGATTTCTCCCATACACTGTCTGATTAGGCTGTTTTGTACCTTCATCCTCATCATCAGTTTCTTCATGCTGTTTACCTGGATGTTCTGCATGTCTCCAGCTGTCCCTGCTGTCTCTTTCGAAAAGGCTGCTCACATTTTTTCTCTTGCTGTTCTTTATGTGGCCCAGTACACTTTGGACTCCATTCCTCTGATAAATGTAACATCATTAATAACTTGTACAAGATAAGATAATATGTACTTTCACTAAATATATGAGTTATGTGAAGTTCCAAATCAAGTGTTTGGGAGCTACAGTAATAGTTAATTATTCTTAGCAAAACTTTAATAGATAAATTTACTTCTAAAATATATATATCAAGTGAATGTGAATCCAGTTTTCATTCATTGATCATTACTCATCACCTGTCCACCCACCCAAATTAGCTTGTTCAAAGGGCAAGTCAGGCTTCTAAAGTCAACTGGTGGATTCAGTAGTGCTGTTGATTCAAGAAATGTTAAACTTTTTAAAAAATACACACTTTATTTAGGTCTTTAAACACTTTGGTGTTATGGTGCTGCATTGTTAAGGCTTGACTGCAAGGTAGGCAGGGGGTCTCATGAGTCATTACCTCTCTAAATTATTGATGTGTATACAGTGTTTTAAAAGGTAAGTAAGAACATTATCACAGCATATAATTGTCAATCTGGTTTGTTTTTGTTGCGTTGTGATTGTGGTGACATTAATTAGTTAGTGATTTTCTTGTTCACTTTAGGGGAAAGAGTCTGACAGTCTGTACCAGTTGTATGAGTGTGCACTTGTTATTATTGCTGATTGTTTGCCCCCTTATTAAGGGCTCCCCTGTTGGTCACACTTCTATATGCTTGTTATACAGTACATTTCATTTTTAATTCACTCCCATTGTTGCTAATATAAAGAAGGAGTTTTATTACATTTGAAAAATGGCTACTGGGATTTGTCTAGAGCAGGGGTGGGCAAACTCGGTCCTGGAGGGTCGGTGTCCTTCAGAGTTTAGCTACAACTTCCCCTCAACACACCTTCCTGCAAGTTTCAAATATACCTAGCAAATTTTAATTTACTTTTAAATTAATTGGTTCAGGTGTGTTTAATTAGGATTAAAGCTAAACTCTGCAGGACCGCCAGGACGGGGTTTGATCACCTGTGGTCTAGAGAATTAATAATATTAGCCACTATTGGTATTTTCAGCGCTCTGTGCAGAAATTTCTTTACCTCCAGCCTTGATGAACCAGGTCTTCTGACTTAAGGACCAGGTCCTCATCGTCCCACTGAAAGGAAACTACATATGTGCAGTCATGAAAATAACGATGTTATAAATGATCAATGTTACTTTTTTCAGTACTGAGTAATCAAATGAGTTACTGTTACTGACACTACTGTTGCCTCTGATTGGAAAACGATGGAAAGTTATTCTACCTAAGCCAGAGAGAAGTGCATGTGTTTACACACAAGCATGCACAGTCACACACAAAGTACGTACTTCCTAATGGTTAAAAAGTATGTTCTATATAAGATGGGTACGGGTAGTATGAATAAAATTTGGACGTAGTATAGGATTCAGAGTGATGGCAAGTGAGTTCAAAAGTAGCTTTCACAAACTGGAATTATAAACACTACTTTTCCCACATTGAAGTGAAAGAAAAGACTAACGTGCAACTCATAACCAGGGGGAAAGAGTCTCTATGTAGGTGGCAAATAATTCTAATCTAATGAAACACCTCACATCATCACATACCATCACAACATTAAAATAGTGTAGATTAATGTACAATGGTTTATAATACTAATTTGTCCTATTTAGTGTCCATTTCATTTATTTAACATTTCAATTTTATTTAAAATTTGACATTTTAATAATTTATTTAAAGATTTTTTTTAAGTATCGCAATAGTATTTCTTCTGATAATTAGTTACTTATAAATAATGTTACTATTTGTCAAAATCTATAACTATTTTTAAAATAACATGCCCAACACTGCAGAAGGTACTGTAGTGACTGGGTAATTGCAACTAATTATTGCTGAAAGAGGAGAAAGCAAGAGGCCAAAGGAGAAGGTGGAGGAATCCACAGCTTAGATGGAAGAAGCTGTTGACAAGACAATTAAGCCGGACTGTATTTACAGTATGAGTATTAAAGTTTTCAAAAGATACGTTGCCGATTTAGCAATCATGGTAAAATTTTTCTCTTGTTTAAGGACATATTAGACAATATTTTTTTTATTTTATTACAAAGCACTACATTTGGTGAAAACTCAACACTGCTCATCATACTGAGATAACCACCTTAATAATGAAATGTGGGGGTGGAATAGTACGATCATGTGGGAACATTTTTTGTGACCAGGATGAATGTTTTCAGTCTCGTTCCAGAGGTTTACCTTCCAAAATAAAAAAAAATCTTAAAAGGTACCTACCATAGGCACACTAGAAAGGTGTGGCTTTGGTAGTTTTTTTTTTTTTTTTTAGCAATTTCTAAAATTATTTATGAACTCAACAAATGTCTGCCTTAGGCACTATGAACACATTTGAATGTTAGACTTATTCTTTACATTAAATTGGTAAAACATCTCAATGGGGTAGTTTTAACTTCAAAACTTTCAAGGGGTTAAATAAAAAGCATTACCACTAAGAAGTGAACCTACCAAAAGCTTAAAAGAGGCTTGGAGATAAAGTAGGCTTAAGGCTTAAGGTATGTTCACTTTTATTTAAATATGGCTGATGGATACTTTATATAACTCTGCTGTTAAGTGCTTTGTTTTTATTTTTCACGGCAATGGGGTTATTTATTAATTCTCTTTATGAGGTTAAAAAAACCTGCCATAAAATGATATGACAGTTATTGTATTGACCTTTAATAAGAAAGTTAAATAGAACCATTTAATACACATAAGACTTAACATAAGACTTAGGCCAAAGTGTAAACTAAAACTTTTTAAATACAAAAATAAAGAAGGTTTTATACACTGTGTATATTTCTTCATTTACAGTTAGCTTCATGTAAAATACAGGAAAATCCTTTGCAGCTCCTTTAAATCCTTGCATAGAATTGAAGTGCTTGTGTAAATCCTCGGAATTTGTATTGTTATATAGAAATATAGAGATTGCATTTTTATTATTACTGAAAAAAAAAAGTTACTACATTAGCTTAAGTGCAACTTGAGCAAACACATAGAATTAAAACATTATTGTGTAACCAGCTTGTTAAATCTCTTGTAGAGCTAATACATGCTTTTTTCAGGTCTCAAACGTTACATTAATATTTAAATATTTTATATTAATATTAATATAATATTTACATAGAAGGTTTGATCTATATTTACACTTCAGCTGGGCAAGTGGTTTGATTTTCTGAGCTGAATGTTGAAACTGCCTGCAGTTTTGCATCATTTTGTGTAAAATTACATTATCTAGTAAATACAAAATATTAAGTTAAGTCTAAATGTATTTATATGTATTTAAATATTTTGTGGAATGAGTACGACCAAACAAAAACTTTGTCCAACCAAAATTTGGGACTGAATATTATGTAATGATTTCTTACCTGCCTGTCAACATATTTATGTGCATACCTCTGTGCACCCTGATCGCACAGACAGGATACCTGATTAGACCGGGTTGCCAGATTGGGAATTATCCTGTCCGTTTGAGTGGTTCTGAATTTAATTGTGCAGGTACAAAATTTGTGATCAGTTTGGAAACAGATCAAAATCCAAGTTTGAAAGATGAGACCAGAAACAGAATAGGATAGCTATTCTTTTTAAGTTTATGGCTTTAACTGTCAGGCAACCCCGTAATCAGTGTTTTAACGGACTGCGGAAAAAAAGGCTGATTGAAAACCCGTATAAATTTCAGTGTTGTGTTTCCAAGCTGGAGTCGACTACAGGGGTCAAAGAGTCTGAAAGATGATGTCATGGTTGCATTATTTGGACAGGTAGGATGTGGTGTTATATGGTGTGATTAGGTTTTGGTGTGTATTGATAGTAACATATAGCTTATGTAGTTACTACAGTAGCAGTCTGTAATTGAGACTATTTTTGAGTTTGGTATTTTAGTACTGATACCAACTGTACTATACGTTTTTTTAATGTATTCTAGTAATGATATCTCTGGTCATCTAGTCTTTGCACGTTCATGCGTTCAGGAGGTGTGAGTTTAGACCACAAGGGTGGGCCGAAAAATGCTATCAGGCTACAGTTAGCATTTTTTTTAACTGGCACACTACACTTTTAACAGCTGAGGCATGCCCTTGTTTTTGGCAAGCATGATCAGTGTATGGACACCTCTCCATTAAATTTATATGCAGTTTTTCTGCAACAAAGCATAGATTTACAGCATTTGGCAGACGTCCTTTTTTTAGAGCAACTTACATACAACTGAGCAATGGGAGTTAAGGGCCTTGCTCAGGGGCCTGGCGGTGGTAACTTGGTGGTGCTGGGAGTCAAACCCAGATCTTCCAGGTATCAGTCCAAAACCTTAACCACTAAGCTACCATTTTCACAGTGGTTTAGAGTGTCTCTGTGCTGTAACATTACAGTTTTTCCTCAACTGAGACCAACACCGTTTCTGCATGACAATGTCTCTCAACACAAACAATACAGTTTCCAGGGTTAAAGAAAAGAACTTGGGAGTACTGTACGGAGCGATGACCTCAGCCCCACTGAACACATTTAAGATAAACTGGATCACTGTCTGCACCACAGACCTAATCCGATAAACAGCTCCAAACTCCTTGCCAAAAGACTGAAAAATATTCTTTCTGCAAATAAAGGAAATAAATGTTAAAAAAGATGTTTAAATCACATATGGTTATAATAGTCAGGCAGACTTAAACCTGTGTATACATAATGAATTTAAAGACCTACAAAGTCAGTATTGCTTGTAAGGTCTTTGCAGTAAGACCTCCACAGGGCCAGGGGGCAACCTCTTGATCAGTTGCCAAACCTCGAGTCGTCTCAAGCCCTCCAAACTTTGACCTTCAACCTCTAGTAGTTCATCGCCTGGAAAAACCTTCCCAACTGGTCCACCTTAGCAAAGATAAAAGATGATTTCGTTGAGAATAAATAACTAGAAATATTTCAGAAATATATCAAAATATTTTTATTTGGTAATTTTTCATCAATTTATTTTTTATCATAATGTTGATGTGTTAATCAAACTAAGTGCATTCATTTGAAATCACCAGAATGCATATGCAATGCATAATTTAAAACCTTTACACACAACACGTGGATACTTTATGACCATTATCTTAATCTGATTAGACTATGAACTCGTAAATTATTTTAACATGTAACATTATATATATATATATATATATATATATATATATATATATATATATATATCTAGATATATTATATATATATATATATATATATATATATATATATATACACACACACACAAAAAACATACTTGTAGTGCATTAAAAAAAGGAGATTAAAGTTTCAATGATACTAAATTTGTATTATATATAAATAAAAATATATATCAAATATATTTAATTCAGGACATTAAGGTTATAAAAAAATAATCATAAAAAAACTGTCTTCTTACCTTGAAAGAGCCTCTGTACTGTAAGGGGTTTGTCTCCTAGGGTGGAGCCGACTCCCCCTTCCAGACTAAAGCCCAGGTCCGAACTGCATTTATTCAACAGCACACGTATTCTACAGCCTGTGTGGAACCAACATAAGCTTGTTTTACTATCTTTGTTAAGCATAAAGCTGTAAGCTAATTTACATGAAAGACAATCATTACAATTTTAACCCCCTTTATGAGAAATAAAACAACAAATGTATGTCCCTACAATGCAAATCAAACAAAATCAATCATATATTATTATTAAAATCACAAAAATAAGTTCGGAGTACAAGTAAACATTATTTTAAACCCCCGTCCCACCGCCCACTAAACAGAACACTTAAATTAAGATTACTGAGCTGTTGTGCTAAAAATGAAGAAAGATGCTAATAATAAAAAAAAGACAAAATACACTTAACAGCATCAATAACAAATTAATAGGTAACAGTAACAACACAAAACAAATAAATAAATTAAATTAATCATTATTTCCAATTAATGTAACATTCAGATTATTCATATATTCAAAAATTTACCCCCAAATTATACACACACACAGAAATGATATACTAGTAATAAAATAATTTAAGTGTAACTTGTCATTTAAAGACACCAATATTAGGCATTCCTCTGTGTTTATGCACCCATTACAATTTGTACAGTTCTTTTCAATAAATATTTAAAGTTCAAGACAAATTTCTAAATCCGTATTTATTTTTGTAACAATATACTGTATAAGCTACTCAAGTGGTAGCGTAGTGATTAAGGTGTAGCACCACCAAGCTTCCACTGCTGGGCCCGGCCCTTAACTCCCACTTGCTCTGTACATAAAACATAACAGCTGCCTTTTTGCTACAACAATATCATCAGTTGTACTTTTAGAGAGTTTTATCTTCTGTTCATACGTCCACTCCATCACTAAATAGCTTATCTCAGAGAAGTAAGAGTGTCTATCCTAGAGGATTTAGAGCACAAGGTGCAGGACAGCCTGGACAGGATAAAGATGCTTAATATGCATGATAATATGGAGGCTGAAGACAGGAGTAGAACTTGCTAAAATACTGTTTGTTATTAGAGTTATATCATTAATTTAAAGACAAACAAGCATAAGCATCAGAAAGTGAATATAACCATGTTAACTGGAATCAAAAACAAATATAGGACGTTTATAGATCAATGGTCACATCAGAATGCCAATCAAAATTCGCCAGCATTGATTTATTAATTTATTGGCATCGTTTTACTTTGATAAATGCGATAAAAGGTCACTGAATATAGATTTGATAAATGAATGAGCCCTTAGCGTGTGCATGGTTCTATTTTAAACCCTTCTGTTACATACTTATTCTACATGGACATATAAAAAACCATACGTCTTCCTTTTTTAACATCTCCAAAAGTAAACATAACAAATAATATTTTGGCATATGAACTGTTAATTTAATTTTGGCATATAACTAATAATTTCACATTAACTTGTCCAAAACTTTACTTATTATTAGTTATTAAGTGAATATATGACTTATTATTATTTTTGTTATTGTTATCATTATTATTATTATACTATAATATATACTCTATTACAACACACCTGATGTTCCAACTGGTTTTTGTGTACTGTCCTTTAAGTTGTAGCATAGTTCAGTGACATCTCCTCGTTTGATGACCACCACTGTCATGGCCCGTCCTCTTGCTTTTTTCATAGTGTAGAGAGCCTCCTTATGGGTGGAGTTATGTAACGAAGTGCCATTAATCGACAGCACCTGATCACCTTCATGGATAGAACCTTCCCGGGCTGCTATGCCACTGGGTAACACCTTGTGAACCTGTAAAAGTAAAGAGAAGAAAAATGTTTACATTTTGATTTATAATCGTTTATTCGTAAGACCTCCGGTATGTGTATCGATCTGCCTAATATGAAGTAGAAAAGATATCTTGTTATTTATGTGTCTGGTTAAGATGCTTATCACTTACAGTCACAGGTTTATTCTGGTCCACCCCTCCAGCCACAGTGAAGCCGAGTCCACCTCCAGCCTCCTTATGAAGGACAACCACATGCACGTCTTCATAGTTCTACAGAAAAGGAAATTAGAGTTTGGAAAATATAGCATATGATACATTAAAAAAACTTTACTCATTTACTATTTCTAAAAGACTATAATAGTTCATTTTTATATAACAAAGCATATCATTCATACTAAGCAAACACAGATGGGTGACAAATTAAAGGAAAATCCAGGGTCACTGTGATACCACTTTGATAATGACGGCTTTAATCATGTTAAGTGTTTATCCCCACCAAAACTCAATATATTTTGGAAGATTAGTATTCATTTTTTTCCAAAATCCTAATAATGGCATGTTTAAACTGTTCTGGTAATCTTAACTATTTCACAATCTAATTTTATGCTGTTATTTCATTGGTCACCCATAATTTGGCAAATAGAGGTAGGGTTAAGCAGGAGTCTTCAGAGGAATTTTGACTGTAAATATCCTTTTACAAATACACCTGCTGCAAGTCCTGCCCCATTTGTCCCATATGTCTATTAGACATTAAGACTTCTTGTACCTCTAGGGCATTATCATCCAATCCCCTGACATCATTCAATAAGCATTCCAATTCATCCATGTCCAGCAATGTCACAGAGGACAGCGCAACATCTGAGCTCATGGACACGGTACGCTTGGACATCCAGTCCTCGTCATCCTTCGACCCACCACCGTCTAAGGATGGAAGGTCAAGTCCACCAAGACTGCACAGCTCTACGAGGCTGTTAAGAGAGATGGACAAAAAATTCAGGATGTGTTAACCATAATAGATGAAAGATAACTGCATGTGATTTTCATGAATAAAAAAAAAAAAAAAAAAAAATCTATTTATTCTCTGTCATCGAAAAAACTATATGTTTGTATTCCTGTTTAAAACTAATAACTATATTTATTCTGTATATAAAAATAAAAAAAACAGTGTTGATAACAGCTCTGTATCATCTTTATGTTGGAAGATTTTTTCACATTAATCATGGTTCAGGATCGAGAGATTAGATAGGATGCGAGTGCAG
The DNA here is from genome assembly GCA_005784505.1 of Bagarius yarrelli. NCBI lineage: Eukaryota > Metazoa > Chordata > Actinopteri > Siluriformes > Sisoridae > Bagarius > Bagarius yarrelli. Next base: position 256,133 of record VCAZ01000180.1, on the reverse strand, counting down.
TTTATATACAAAATAAAAAGTACAAAACAACAAAACAAATATCTGTGAACATTAAAACATGAACATAAGAAAACTAGCATGGCATGGCAACATAAAAACATAGACAACGACTGCAACATTAACAAAACGAGACAAAGACAAACTGAAACACAGCAGCATAAATACACACCCTAAACAGAAAAACAAAGAATTAACCAATGACAAGATTCAGGTGACAAACATGACATGATAAGACTAGACAAATCACATGACAAACTATAAACACTGAGCACATGGCCTTTATAAACAAAGGTATTGAATTCTCTGGGGTGCCCTCTGGTGGCGTTGTAGGGCAACACAGCATGGTCTCCTGACACACAGCTATATGAATTATTTGAATTATTATTTCCAATGCTGTTTTACTAAAGGTCAAATTAAAGACATCTTAATTAGCCACAGCGACTTTTACTCAAAATTGAGCAGTTGAGGCCTTGCTTACGCAGCTTGCTGATTCTGGGAAATGAACCCACAATCTTCCGATTTAGCAGTCCAACACCTTAACCACTGGCTACCACTTCCAAATCATTTATAATAACTGCAGCCTTTCTTTGCAATGCTAGCCAAAACATAGCTTGATTGTACTTGAAATGTAACATCCTACCTCATAGAAAAACTTCTAGCGCTCATGTTGCTCGTGATGGTTACTGATGATTCCCCCGAATCAGAGTCATATGATCCCTCTGTTCCCTCATCGTCTTCATCATCAATGCCATCTTCACCCATCTCATCATCAGCCCCTTTATCCATAATCCATCTAATAACCTTTTCAGCTCCTTTTTTATCTTTTATTGTGCTGTAAGGATTGCTGAGATCGCCCAAACCCTGGATAGAAGGCATTACTCCTGAGTCACTGAACAGATAGGATGGTGTCTTTGCCTTGGAGGATGAATATAAATTTTGTAGCAGAGAGGTGCTTTTATTTTGAAATGCATTATCTTTTGCAGATTTTGTAGAGTCCTTAAACTCAGAGTGGGATACATTGTTGATCTCACTGGACTTTTGAGGGTTCGGGGACGAGGAGGAACTAAGATAATTTCTAAATTTGTTTTCAGATAATTCAATGGTTTTGGGAGGTTGATAAGATTTACTTCCTTTGAAGAAATCAGGTTCGTCCAGCATAGTAAACATTTCAATCCTCTGTTTGGATGGTAATTCCTCCAGTTGTTTCAAGGCCTGTGTAAGTCCAGGCTCCTTACTTTTAGGTCTGCTAGTTGGGGTTTTAAGAGTTGAGCCTTCTTTATCCTGTGTTGTGATCTGAACAGGTTCACTTGGATCTTGCTTAGCTGCTTCTTCATTGCTGACTTCACTCTTACTAAAAAGATCCTCTTTCAAAAATTCTCTATTCCAGTCACCCCACCTTTTACCTAATGACCTATCTGAATATGCCTTATTTAGACTGGGCACGACTTTTGGCTTCTCAGTGACTGAAAAAGCCCTTCTAGGAGGCTGGATGCCTGAGAAACTCTGGCTTTGTTGGGCAAGAGCCTCGAATTTGTCAATTGTGTTTCGCACCGAAGCCAAACATGGTATTTGGACTTTATCTAACACGCCTTCATTTTTCTTGCTTGGATTTCCTGAGGAGCCAAACTCCAAACCAACACCACGTTCTGGATGATGTTTTTCACTGTTCGCTGACAAACTTGGGTATGATTGGAGTTTAGTCCAGGGAATAACTTCTTCCTGTGAGTTATATGGCTGTTTTCCAGAAATTGTTGTTGTTCCCATGCCTTTTGTCAGTTTGCCATTAACAGTCATTTTTTCTTCTGGCATCTCTGTTTCATTTTTGATGCTTTTTTGCATACTATTGTTATCGCTTAGACCGTGTGCTGAAAAAGCAGTAAAAGCTGTAAAACCTCTGTCTCTTTTTCTGCCTAAAGAATTTGTTCCTAGTCCTATAGAATTCCTGATAAGTAGTCTGTCATTAGATATACTATTTTTACTCAATGAAGATATGCAATCTTGCCTAAGAGGTTTATCTTTAAAAAATGTCGACATTGTATCCGAATAACCTTTTCCACTGGGTGAAACAAATGAAGTGTCTGGCACAGTGAAAACATTCATTTGTTCCTTTTTGCGAGGTGCCTTTGGGAAGGTCCCATACTTGTCTGGTTTGTATGAAAAGTTGTTCATTTCACTCGAAGAAGAAACAGATATGCTTCTGTCTGTTGAACATTTCTTGGGATTAATGCGATTATTTGACTCGGTAGGATAGAAACCGACATAAGGAACAGGGGTGATCATTCCATGCAACACTTCTGAACTTGCATCACTACTATCCTCTAAAACAGTACATCCATTTTTTACCATTACAGTCCCATTTCTACTGATATCACTGACGTTTGATGAAGTGACTTGTGATCTGAAATGGTGCTCTGGCTGATCTAGCTTGGTACCACTGTGTCCAGAATACCAGGAACTTTTTCTTTCCGCTGTCCCTTCCTGGCTGTGGATTGCCTTTATTCTTGATGGGAAAGACTGGGCAAGAGCGACTGTTCTGGCAGGTGAAGTTTCAGATATTGGTGAAAAGATAAATTCCTGCTTTCTTTGACCATGTCCACTGAACGGTTGAATGTATAACGAGACTTTCTTTAAGGTCTTGTCCAGTTCACTAAAGTTTGGTCTAATATCCGCATCACTGTTCTCTAAACTCTCAGAACATTTCACTGATTTCCCTTTGAGGTCCTTAGCATTGCTGATAACATTTGTACGATTCTCTTGTCCTTCTTTAAATTTTGATTCACTCCAGTCTACACTCTTACTTCTGTTGGATAGATGTTGCTTTAATTCCGTTCTTTCCTTTACATTAGTGGTGAGACTTTCAACAATATCTGGCTTCTTTTGAGCAGTAATGCTCGTCTCAGAGCCAGTGGACAGTTCGGTTTTCTTCATCAAGCCGAGCTGGATGGATCTTCCTTCATGGTTCTTAGTATTGCTCATAGCATCCATCTGATTTTCTTGTACTCCTTTAAATGTAGACACTCTCCAGTCTAAGCTCTTACTTCGGTTGGAAAGATCAACTTGTCTCCACTGTGTTCTTCCCCTCACTGCGGTGGTAGGACTCTCAACATTTTCCGGGTTCTTTTGAATGCAATGGCTTGCCCTGGGGTTGATGGACAGGTCTGCTTTCTTTGCCACGCTTAACTGATTTAGTGTAGGTCTTCTTTTGTCAATGACATTAGTATCTGGAGATGAAGAAGAAATGCTGTGAACTCTTGACATATCTTCTGTGCACTCTTTGATGCTTCTGCTTACTTTGTCAAATGATTCATACTTAAAGCTATTGGTTTTGGTGAGTAACTCCTGTCTTTCTTTAGCAGAGCGTATAGTGAACCTAGCTGCGAAGTGCGTTGAAGCTGGGTGTGGCTGACTTTGGTTTTGCTCGTCACAACTTTTTAAAGATTCTCTATTTCCAGCTTTAAATATTGATTCTGGTAATTGGGCAGAGAACTGAGGCACACGAGTATATGCACCAGAGATATCCATGTTGGACAATGAGGAACAGTGCTTTTCAGCCAACAATTCAAATTCTTTTTAGTACTTAGTCTTACGCTCAGGTTCCATACTTCTCTCACACGAACGGTTTTGAATGTCCATATCAGATGTAAGCAGGTTGTCAGCTATGTAGTTCACCCCGCACAGTGCGATCAGGGCTTTCCAAGGTGCGACGTGTCATTCTTTCTGTTTATCAGCATGCAGGGGTGTTTTTGAACCAAAGTACTGTGAACACCACAGAAATTTAGCTCTCGTTGTATCGCTGGTATTTAAAAATCTGCTAATTTTGGGCGGTGGCTGCTCCGTTGTCAGGTGTTTTCCTTGTTAGCTTTAACTTTAGCCAGAGGATGTTTTTTGTTGCTTTTTTTAGTCTATAGACTTATATTATGTTCTTTGCTGGATAATTCTGTGGCTGCTTTGCTTCTTTCTGAAACTGTCTTTTTCAGATAATCCTAGCATCCAGATCCTAAAAAACATAGAGAAAACCAAATTATATTTCATTCCAGTACCTGCATTAACTAGAGATAGGCAATTATTAGTTTTATAGCAGAAGAAAATCCAGTAGAAATTGGAGGATAAGATAGAACAAAAAAAAAAAAAAAAACTCAGAGCAGAACCACATAGTTAAAAATACATGTCAGAAATGAATCTCATGACTACCCGTTTATGTTTGCATTACCAACATGCTTTAACTATTCGTCACTCTTTTGAGCTTAAACCAAACCAGATCAGCAAGCAGACAACTGGTCAAACACACTGCACCACAATCCAAACTGATTAAAAATAAACTTCAGTACACACGTAAAATAAATAAATCTAAAATGTATCTTTTGGGCTGCCTATTTAAACATATTTTAGCAGATTTGTTGTAGAAACCACAAAGTGTTTCAAGCAACCAGGAAAGAGCTTCACAGGCTGGTCATGCAGCACTAATCATTCAAAGCAGATAGAACCTCTGAAAAGGACAAAAACAGCCGAACAGACACAAGCTCTGATTTACATAGATACTGGCCAGAAGCGAATCCTGATGAACAACTTATGATAAAACACTCACCTCAAGAACACAACGCACAATCAAGATATATTGCTTTTATTGCCTTTCCTTTCAGTAATACTTTATGCGGTAACAAAATACTGGGATCACATCCAGACTTTCATTAGCTAACGTTGAAGCAGAAACCCAGTAGACGCAGACAGGGAAAGAGGGACGAATATAAATCAAGGTGTGTTTCAGGTGTTTAACCATTCAAAGCATAGGCCAACACCCCGGCAGGTAAGGATTACAAATGCAGACTGCAAAAGAAAGTATGCTGTGAAAACAAGCAAGTGCTGATTAGGACTATGTGGGGAAAAGGTACCTAATTGACAGAAAGAATAGTAGGATTACGTGTCTAGTGCGAACACAGGTGCGTGTTGGATTACAAATTCACCTGCTCTAATTGGACACACACACATACACACACACACACACACACACACACACACACACACACACACACACACACACACACACACACACACACACACACACACACACTGTATCCGCATCACACACACACACACATGTCATCCGCATCAACAACCCAGCACTTTAGATAGACCTCTAAATTCATTTAAAAAGAGACATACCTTTAATGGAAATCACAACAGGTGTTCAGTACACTTCCTCTCCTACTGGCTTGCACTCGTTCTTTTCCTTTTTTAGTATTATTCATCTGCAATGTAAACTCGCCCAACAGGTTTTCCTTTTTTCACCCTCACCCACCCCCTCTTATTGTTACACCTTCTCTTCCTTGCCTTATTCAAAGTCTCTCTCTCTCTCTCTTTGCCAGTTTCTGCCTGCCTAACTCTTCCTCTCTCTCTGCGTCTGTCTGTTGCTGTTCTTTTTTTATGTCTGTCTGCCAGTCTTTGTCCTATTCTGTTCCTCTGTTTATGTATGGCAGTTTGTCTCTAGCTCTCTCTCTCTCTCGTTCTTCCTCATTTCTCGTTCTCTCTCCCTTTCTCTTTTTCACTCTCCCTCTCCCCTTTCTCTCTCCCTTTTTCTCTCTCTCTCCCTCTTTCTATTTTTCTCTCTCCCTCTCCCCATTTCTTTTTCTTTCTCTTTCTCCCTCTCTTTTTTGTGCGCCCGCTCTTCCCCTCTCTTTTCCTCTCTTTCTCTCAGCAACAACTAGCATGCACAAACCTTCTAAGGCTACAGATGCCTAGAATGGTTCAAATAAAATAAAAGCAGAACAGAAATCTCATTATGTAGATAACATGTCTGGTAGGGTGTGTGTGCGTCTTTAGGGGTGTGAGTGTGTCTTTAGGGGTGTGAGTGTGTAATATGTGTAACACTAAAAAAAAACCCAGAACGGCGTGTAACCATAGATTGCTCATTTATTAGTCTATACTGTCTGGACCAGGAGTTACCAGACTTGGTCCTGGAGGGACGATGTCCGGCAGAGTTTAGCTCTAACTTGCCTGAACACACCTGTCTGTAAATTTCAAGTTTGCCAGTTCAGGTGTGTTCGATTAGCGCTGAAGCTAAACTCTGCAGAACTGAGTTTGGTAACTTGATTGTAAGCTAAATTTATTTTTTAAATACAACATTTAGCTTACAAGCTCTAAAAATGTGTCAAACCGTCTCTTTGAAATGCAGTAGAATCCTAATCAAAGTAACTTATTTTTAAATAAACTCAGTTTTAAAAGTGCTTTTAGTTTTGCACACCATATGCTTTAGACGTTTAGCCACATTTCCTGGGCATAACGTTTGAAACTGAGACTACAACAGTTTAATAATTGTGCTCTGTGGATGTTATTAAGGAAAAGCTAACTACCAATGCTCCTTATAGAAAGAAATTATCATTCTGAGGTACTTTGTGTTGATTTGCAATGACTCGTAGTATTGAGGTGGGTTTTGTAATCCTTGGAGCACGTACGTACACAAATTTAGACATCCAGCGGTTTGACTGAGGTAGTAAGAAGTTAAAAGGTCATCTGCAATTTCCTAAACCTCTTATCAGTTGAAAGATGCTCTGGAATGTTTATAACCCTACTCACAGGACTGTTATAACTTTTTGTAACTATTAGACATGTTGTATAACAATTTTTTTAAATATTGAGTCAATAGTTGGTCAATGCCTCCCAACAAGCATCCAAATTACCAGCTCATCAGCCATGGGACTGGGCCATCGATTTCCCCAAGCAAAAGCCGATAGAGGAATACATAGACGAGGCTTTCCGATAAGGATACAATCCGACCATCAACCTCCCTCGCTGCATCGAGCTTCATCTTCGTGGCCAACAAGGACAGTGGCTTGTGGCCCTCTAATCAACCACTAAGCACTGAGCAAGATCACCATTTTGCATAATAAAAACAGTTCAAGCCTTTCATAAAGACATATTAACATTGTAACATTGTGATTCATTAATGGTTATTAATGTAAATCATGTGGGGCAGCGCAGTGTATTAGTGGTTAGCACGGCTAAAGGAAGCCAAACCTGAGAGCTGAACACCGCTTGACAGTGCAGCACTCTTCTATTTTGACTGTTTTTGTTTTTCTCTTTAGAAATTTCCATGCATCCCTATACATATCCGCTGACTTTGCACTAGCTTTTTCATACCTCTTTATTATAGCTCCGCACCCTCTAGTTTGAGAACCACTGAGTTAGATATGGTACAGATATCTGACAGCTAGTGTGCGTCTGAAATCATTTGTTCTTTTTCTGGTATACTCTTTAAACCAACTTCTGGGGGAAAAATCCCAACACAAATACTATACATATTATATAACAAAATGTTTGTGGACACTGGTTATACTTGTATGTACTTGTTAATCCTTCCATACTCCTATTTTGCTGTTATTAAAACCTCCACAATTCCTCCAGAAAGGCTTTCCAGTAGATTTTATAGTGTGTGGCTGTTGTAATTTATGCTTATTTGCAGCCACAAGTTTACAGGGGGAAGTGGTGGCTCACGGTTAAGGTGTTGGACTACCAACCCGAAGATTGTGGGTTTGATTCCCAGCTCGTACTGGGGTTATGGTCAGGGCTCGGTGAACACCAATATTGTCTTTTGTGGTGTTTACTGAACTCTAACAATAACTTTTAAAAAAGTTGGCAGATACCCTTATCCTGAGCGACTCACATTTTTTCGTTTTATACAACTAAGCAATTGTGGGTTTTAAATGCTGTAAATGTAATAGACTACTCAGGGGTGTCCATTTTCTAATAAGGGATGGTGGAAAGTGGAGCTGACAAACCAGGAATATGGACATTAGATCTACAGTTAGTATTTGTAGCCCCACAGAGAGCTTGAAATCTAAGGGTGTTTGGAAAGTAGAAGAGAAGTACAGAGAAGTAACTGTAACAAATCATCTGATTAGCACAAAAATGTAACACATTAGAACACACACACGCAAAAATAAACACACCGACAACTCTGGTTAGTGTAGTTTGTAAGCCACAAAATATGTTAATAGGCAAATTAAATACACTTCTTTGTCCCACGTGTTAATGAGTGTGCTGATGAATGGAGTTAACACCCCACCCAGGGTGTATCACTGCCATGCACTTAGTGTTCCCAGGATATACTTTAGGGCAAATTCTAAACTAACCTGGAGTTCAATCAAGTGCTGAATGAATAAATGAATTAATGAGATGTCAATGCATGCAATAAGTTATTAGTTATTACATATATTTTCATTTTAAATTGTAATAAAGTCATTTTAAATATGCATAATAAATCATATTTGGTTTTTTTAGGCTTATAGTGACAACGAGAATAATAGTAGTAATAGTAACTAATAGCATAAAGTAAATAATATTGGTTTTTTTTAGTATAGTGACAACGAGAATAATAGTAGTAATAGTAGTACTAGTAATAATAACAGTAGTAAAAATAATAGTGGTAGTAGTAATAGTAGTAGTAGTAATGATCATAGTAGTAATAATAATCGTAGTAATACTGATATAAGTAGTAGGAATAGTAGAAGTAGTAGTAGTAATAGTAGCAGTAAAAATAGTAGTAGTAATAGTAGAAGTAGTAATAGTAATAGTAGTATCAGTAATAATAATAATAGTAGTAATTAGTAGTAGTAGGAACAGTAGTAGTAATATTAGTGGTAATAGTAGAAGTACTAGTAGGAATAGTAGGAGTAGTAAGTAGTAAGTAGTAGAAGTAGTAATAGTAATAGTAGTAAGAGTAGTAGTAGTAGTAAGTAATAGGAAATATAATAATATAATAGGTAGTAATAGTAGAAGTAAGTAGTAGTAATAGTAGTAAAAATAGTAGTAGTAATAGTAGTAATAACAGTAGTAATAACAGTAGTAATAGTAGTATAGTAGTACTAATAGTAGTAGCTAGTACTAATAACAGTGTAGTAACAGCAGTAGTAGTAATTGTAAAAATATTAGTAGTAGTAATAATAGTAGAAGTAGTAATTGTTGTTGTAAATAAATTAGACTTTCCTTTTTGGTCTGGGGGACACAGTGCTGAATTAATAATTGAATAATTGAAAGAATGAATAATGAATAAATAAATGAATGAATGCAAAAGAATGAATGCAAAAGAAATGCAGGTATTATATTATATATAGACATTATTATTACAGTATTATTACATTATTATATTATTACAAAATCTTACAATGTCTTTACTTTCATTTTCAACAAAATATTTAGAATGTAAACATCAAATAGTTAATTGTGGTTTAAAAAACATTACCATTCATTATTAACTGGATTTAGTTTCGGATCCAAGCCACAACATACCAGTCCAAGAAAGATGTTCAGTATTTAGAGCATAAGCAAAAATATTCATGCAAATACAAAAAGAATGTAATAAATCAACATACTATTACCTCTATTTTAATTAATCTTATGAATTAAATTTTGTTGTTTAAGCTTTTCTTTATTGCCCCAAGGATACAGTGCTAAATTAAAGAATAAATTAATTAATGAATGAATAAATGTGAAATTATGCAAGAAATGAAATGCATTAAACATTATCACATTATTCATTATCATAGTTAATTTATTTATTCTTATTTAGTTTTTATTTTCTTTTTCTCCTGTGCCAAAACTATACAAACACAAATATTAAGAAAGTAAACAAAAATATAAAAACAGAACAAATAATAATGATATTTGATATTGTTGTTTTATGGTTTTCCCTTATTTATGCCAAAATTTCTTTTTCTATGCTTTACCCAAGTGTTAGAGCAGGTGTTACACATTAAACATCTGCTTTTAAACTGAAATTTATCCAGTTTATAAATGCTCGTGTTTCATTTCAATTCATTCATCATTACCAATCATCACCAACAATCCAGAACAACTTATTATTAAAAAACCAAGCAAATTACAATTATTCATTATAAACACTTTATCTAAAAAAACAGCGATCTATCCTGAGCCGAAACGCTGAGTCGAAACAAAACAGGAAGTTCAACATTTCAGTTTTAAACAGCACCTTTTTTTTTTTAAATCAGGCTGACAGAGCAACCTCAATAACGCATTTCATTTCTCAAATGTGTCAATGTTATTTGGAATTATTTGAACTAACACCATTTTATTAATAAAGAATAACACAGATCATCTGTTTTGAAATGTGCTATTATGCGAGAATATTACCTGCAATCTTGATAAACAAAAGTTGGGTCTGAACGTCTTGCAGTTTCAAAGCATTCTACCACAAACCTGACAAAGAAAGAGAGAGAGAGAGAGAGAGAGAGAGAGAGAGAACTTTTACAGCTAGGCAAACTTCTGTAAAAGATGGCAAATATTTTATGACATTAAATTTGTAGCCACTAAGGTTTGTTGAAAAGCCAACAGATTTGCCTGTACATCGTTTGTGCCGTTGGATTTTCTGCTCGCGTGTACAGTATTTCAATAGCACAAGGAGCAACAGACAAAAGTGAAAGCAGATTACAATTCAAATGAAACCAAGTTCAGCTACCTTATAAGGACAAAAGGAGTCTGTTTTGAAACATCCAACTCCAGATGTAGTCTCACTCTGACCCCTAGAACAACATCCACACACCTGGAACGACTTTTCACTAGATTGTGTTGCATGACTGAGGATTTGATTGTTCAGTTACAATAGTATTAGTGAGATCAGATGAGATATTAATGTCAGGTGAGGAGAAGGTCTGCGGGCAGCCGGTGTTCCAGTTCATCCCAAAGGTGTTTAGAGTCAGGACTCAGGACAGGACACTTAAGGTCATCCACATTAACTATAGAAAATAAAGAAAAAATTCTGTATTAAGACAAAAATAAATATATAAATATTATTATATATATATAAACAAAGCTAAGGATAATAATGGTTGTTCGGTTATTGCCACTGCAGGTCAAAAATGATGATAATTTGCTTAACACATGATTACACTAATTTTTTAATCAGCTCGTTTTTTGGAGAAGGTGTACCAGAGAGAAGGTGAACCGGTGAACCGGTGCACTCAATGCAGATGACCTATAATTACTCCAAATTAGACTACCTCCAAGTGTGTCTTAAGTAATCTGAAACACACTGTACCTTGATTACAGCTATGCATCTCTCTATGTCCAATCATATCCAAGAGTAAGTAGAGAAGACTGATTACTATGTAACTGTGGTTCTGGAAATGTTCCCCAAGACCTCCCCTAGGATTGAAATTTATGGGACACCAGTGAGGATTGTAGAATTAGTAGCCATTCAGATGTCACTTTATTAGGCCACTTTAAGGAAGTCTAGATTAGACAGAAGGATAAGGCACCACTGTAAAATTTAGGTAGGAACTATTAGAATTACTGTAACGTATAAAAGTAAAAAATGAACAACTTCAGCAAAGAATAACAGATCATATTTATCTGTATAAGGATGGACCAAACCAATCTTAATCCTATACTTTATTTCACAGGTAAACACAATAAGGGTCGATGTGAAATAAAGTAAATGATGAACATGCTGTAAACATCAGGTCTTTAATCACAACATGTAAATAAAAATATGTTATAGAATAGAATAGAATAGAATAGAATAGAATAGAATAGAATAGAATAGAATAGAGGCAGCACAGTGGCTTAGTGTTTAGCAATGTTGCCCAACAGCAAGAGCGTTCAATTCTCGGACAAAAAAATAAAGGGAACACTAAAATAACACATCCTAGATCTGAATGAATGAAATATTCTTATTAAATACTTTGTTCTTTACATAGTTGAATGTGCTGACAACAAAATCACACAAAAATTATCAATGAAAAGCAAATTGATTAACCCATGGAGGTCTGGATTTGGAGTCACACTCAAAATTGAAGTGGAAAAACACACTACAGGCTGATCCAACTTTGTTGTAATGTCCTTAAAACAAGTCAAAATGAGGCTCAGTAGTGTGTGTGGCCTCCACGTGCCTGTATGACCTCCCTACAACGCCTGGGCTACTGATGAGGTGGCGGATGGTCTCCTGAGGGATCTCCTCTTAGACCTGGACTAAAGCATCTGCCAACTCCTGGACAGTCTGTGGTGCAACGTGGCATTGGTGGATGGAGCGAGATATGATGTCCCAGAAGTCCATAGCATCAATGCCTTCGTCTTGCAAGAACTGCTGACACACTCCAGCCACATGCACCGGGGCAACCGCACCGGCATATGGTCTCACAAGGGGTCTGAGGATCTCATCTCGGTACCTAATGGCAGTTAGGCTACCTCTGGCGAGCACATGGAGGACTGTGCGGCCCTCCAAAGAAAATGCCCCACCCCACACCATTACTGACCCACTGCCAAACCGGTCATCTGCTGGAGGATGTTGCAGGCAGCAGAACGTTCTCCACGGCGTCTCCAGACTCTGTCACGTCTGTCACATGTGCGCAGTGTGAACCTGCTTTCATCTGTGAAGAGCACAGGGCGGCCGGTGGCCCGGTGGCGAATTTGCCAATCTTGGTGTTCTCTGGCAAATGCCAAATGTCCTGCCACGGTGTTGGGCTGTAAGCACAACCCCCACCTGTGGACGTCAGGCCCTCATACCACCCTCATGGAGTCTGTTTCTGACCGTTTGAGCAGACACATGCACATTTGTGGCCTGCTGGAGGTCATTTTGCAGCAGGCTCTGGCAGTGCTCCTCCTGTTCCTTCCTCCTTGCACAAAGTTTCTTTTCCTCCAAGCGGGAGGCCCTGGCGGGATGGTCCTGCTGGTTGACGGCCCGCCCTGGCTGCTGGTTGTTGCCCTCCTACGGCCTCCTCCACGTCTCCTGATGTACTGGCCTGTCTCCTGGTAGCGCCTCCATGCTCTGGACACTACGCTGACAGCCACAGCAAACCTTCTTGCCACAGCTCGCATTGATGTGCCATCCTGGATGAGCTGCACTACCTGAGCCCACTTGTGTGTGGGTTGTAGACTGCGTCTCATGCTACCACTAGAGTGAAAGCACCGCCAGCATTCAAAAGTGACCAAAACATCAGCCAGAAAGCATAGGAACTGAGAAGTGGGCTGTGGTCACCACCTGCAGAACCACTCCTTTATTGGATTGGGTGGTGGGTTCTTGCTAATTGCCTATAATTTCCACCTGTTGTCTATTCCATTTGCCCAACAGCATGTGAAATTGTCAATCAGTGTTGCTTCCTAAGTGGGCAGTTTGATTTCACAGAAGTGTGATTGACTTGGAGTTACATTGTGTTGTTTAAGTGTTCCCTTTATTTTTTTGAGCAGTGTGTGTGTATATATATATATATATATATATATATATATATATGTATATATATATATATAATATATACACACACACACATTAATATATATATATATATATATATATATACACACACATATACTATATATATATATATATATACATATATATATATATATATATATATATATATACACACACACACACACATACATACATACATACATATATATACATACACACACACACACACACACACACCAACCTGCTTTAAAAACATTATGTTAGAGAAACTTAATAGTGGCCAGGATATGAAAAATCATTCCTTTTAAATGTTTTTCTCACTGTGTTACAGGAGGTGGCGATAAATGTTAATTTACATCCGCTATAAAGCCTCCAGAAGAAAACGAAGAAGAGCTCAGCTGTTTGTCAACAACAATGTAGGAGCGTCCGCTCCGGCAAACGGGCGTAGTTAATGTGTCGTTTCTCCTTTCTGGCCATGTTAAGTCAAACTTATGAGTTTGGAGCTTTGAACCCCGGAGAGTGTTAGAATCAGAGTTGGGTAAACGTCTGCGAAAATGAACAAAGATTCGCCTCTGTCGGGAGTTAATGTAGTGCTTGTTATGGCCTACGGGAGCCTGGTAAGGAACTAGCCAGCTAGGTGGCTAACCGGGCTACACGCTAACATCTGCATTTTTAACATTTGGAATAGCTTGTTAATAGAAATATACAGCAAAAAAGCTAATATACAGACATTTGTATTTAACTAAAGATGATTTCTTATGTTGAGTTATGAGGTGTTTGTGTAGAGGAGCTCGGCTGAGTTAGCATGTTGCTAAAATATCCTCTGTTGTGTGCTTTCAGGTGTTTGTGTTGCTGTTTATTTTTGTAAAGAGGCAGATTATGCGGTTCGCTGTGAAATCCCGCAGAGGACCACACGCCCCGGTGGGACACAACGCCCCGAAGGTCAGAGAATAAAATAACATAATCTGATTAGTGATGGTTTCTACTAATTACATTCATACAGTCAGTATTTCAGTGCAACGTCTTAAGATTTTCACCCATCCACCGACTCGGGTGTTGGTGCTGCTGTGTAAATAATAGTACACAACCTGCTTTGACATGATTTGATCATCTTTCCAGGATCTGAAGGAAGAGATCGAGTCTCGTCTGTCGAAAGTCAATAATATCCGCTATGAGCCACGGCTGCTGTCCCACGACGACGACAGACTGAAGCATCGAGGACAGAACGGTGAGGTTTAAGTAGATTTTAGTCCATCTGTAAGAACTTACTGGCGTTAAGATATTTCCTCGCCCACCTAAGAAATATTAATAAAAGTACCTATAATCTCATGCTTCCATACTGTATAGTGTGTGCGAGACGGTAGTATGTCCGTATGCAAAAAAACAGTAGGCGAAATGTTCCCGGATGATCTATTACAGTACTTCTGTCTGGATTTTTTAAGTACACACACACACACACACACACGCGATGGATGCGTTTCATGTAGTTAATGGTAAATTGCAATAATCATCTTAAAAGTAAATATCCAACTTTACATTTTCGCTGCTGTGACATTGTACAGTATGTCATGTGACAGTATCAGCAGGGTGACTGTAGTACAGGGATGGTCCTGGAGGGCCGGTGGCCTGCAGAGTTTAGCTCTAACTTGCCCCAACACACCTACCTGTAAGTTTCAATTATACCTAGCAGGATCTTGATTAGTTGGTTCAGGTGTGTTTGTTTAGGGTTGGAGCTAAACACACCTGATGTTATACGCCTGATATTCAATCATACTACGCACAAATATTATTATATATTATACAGCGGTGCTTTGACTTGATTCATTCTGTGACGGAGCTCGTAACATAAATTAAATGTATGTCAAATCAATTTTCCCCATTGAAATGAATTGAAATGTTATTAATCTGTTCCTGGTCCCCCCCCAAAAAAAACGCAATTTTTTTTTGTTACATGTTTTTAAAGAAAAATGTACTTAAAAATAATAAATATTGTATAAAAACCAATAGGATGTACTGCAATAAACTGGTTTTATTAAGTATAATGTACAGCGTTTACCTTGGAGATCAGACGACTCCACTTGCTAACGCGCATGTCTGACTAGCTATCGAGTGGGACACAGGATGCTGGGCGGATGTTACGGCGTTCAACCAGCTAGCTAGCATTAGTTGGGACACCCGTAAGTCAAGATTACATTATATTATATTACATTATATTATATTACATTATATATCAAATGTTGTTTTTTAACAGTCTGGAAATATGTATTAACTCAAATGTAGTATAGGATTTCGGATGCAGTCCAAAACAATAAATAAATTCTAGCTCCAAAGAATGAATTCTAATTTATATTTATAACTTTTTTACTTAGAAACAGCAGACCTTCTAATAAAACTGTAAAAAAAAAACAAAAACACTAAAATAGTGACATTTTAACAGTTTGTCTGTTTTTGTCTGTTCCTCACAGTGAATTATTTGCCGCCACCTATCCCTATCCTCTGCATCCTCTTCACTCACATCCACTAACTCCTCATTTATCCATATCCCTCCTCTTTACCTCCTGCCTACAGCGCCATTTCCAACATCCAATATACCCACTGATATTTCCACCATCCCTCCTTTGCACATCTCAATCTGTCCTTGAATTGTCCAACATGATCTGTCCATCTGATTAGCTGGTTCCTAATTTAGTCTGATCTCATAATTCCCAAAGAGAACCTCAACATCTTCAGCTCTGCAACCTCCAACTCTGCCTCCTGTCCCCTCCTCAGTGCCACCGTTTCTAAACCTCTCACTGTCTGATACACCTTCCTCTTGATTCTTATTAATATTCCTCAGTCAAACGTTTCTCCACCAATTCCAACCTGCCTGCACTCGCTTCTTCACCTCTTTTACACACTTTCCGTTGCTCCAGACTGTTGAACCCAAGTACCTAAACGCCCGACTTCACGCATCTCACTGTTCCACTGTCCTTTCTTTTATTCACACACATATATTCTGTCTTTTGGCCATAAAATTAAGTATTATATATATGTGTGTGTGTGTGTGTGTTTGCAGGCTGTTATAACTATCTGTACAGAATGCAAGCCCTGGATGCCATCAGAGATGCTGGTAAGAGCCACTTGCATTTCAGTTTAATATAGCAGTCCCACTATACTGTAAGATACACCATACTGTATACAGTTGGGAGAAAGTCAGAGAACTTTTGGATAAAGCTGTCCTCCAAGTAGCATATTTTTACATCTTTTTTATGTATTTTTTGGGGGGAGGGGTGACACTTATTTGATTTTTAAATGCACCTGAATTATTCTAGCTGCATTAAATCCCTCTGCAGGTCATTTAGTGATAAATTAATTATTCAAATTTAAGACAATACTTTAGTAAGTATAAAATATTACGGTGCCAATTCAAATAAGAGTCGTCCTTGTGTTAGAAGCCATTTACTAAGGCTGTATTTACACTGCAGATCTTGTTGCCAAATTCCGATTTTATGACTATATCCGATTTGTTTGGATGACCTGCTTACATCATCTTTAAAACTGACTCATATCTGATTTTACACTATACATAGCAAAACTAGGTAGACGTACTGACCGGAAAAGAAAAGAAAAACAGTGTGATAATCAATGAACGCAATAAACCAAGATAAAATGATTATTCAGTGTTTGTTTCTGCTTCTGCGTTATATTTAAAGGTCAGCAAAACAATAATCTCATTAGGTGGAGAAAAAAAGGAGAGTTCTTGTTACAGCCTATCTGTTTTTTTTGTTTTTTTTAAACAGATTTAAAGTAAACAAAAATCATAAATGTTAAAATACACAGTTGTGCTGAGTTATTATACATCTCTGTTTGGTGTCCACCTGATTTAACGTCATGCGTCATCGCTTATTCGATGACATTGAATCCACATAGACTGTGAAGATCCGATCTGCTAATGCATGAATCTCATTTATATTCGATTTATGACCACATGTGAATGAGACCTGAAACAGATCTGAAAATATCAGAATCTGTGTGTCTGTGATGATCAAAAGCATTTTAGATCATTTAAAGCACAAGTTGGCCAGAAGATTTCCAGAAGATTTAATTCTACCTTCTAATAGGCTACAGAAACGTACACACTTCTAGAGATAACAAACCCTATTATATTTTGTAGTTTTGTGACGGTGAGAGAATTTTCCTACCGGTTAATCAACATCTTCCAACACCACTTAGTGGTAGTGGTATGACCTGTTCCCTAATGATGCGACCTCGAGGAGCTGGAGCATTGTCGTCTATGAAGATGACATTAGGCGTGTGTTGTTCATGCAAGGGCACAATCACTGGATTAATGATGTTATTCATGTAGTATTGGCTTGTTACGGTACCATTCACGAGATGGAGGGCAGTTGTCTAATAAGTAGACACACCCGCCCAGACTGTAACACCACCACTGGTCCCTTGTCCCTGGCAAATGCAGGTTGATGACGCCTGTGTCTGGTGGTGTGGTCAGGTACCCTTACAGGTTGTCTAGCACGCAGACCACGCTGGTGTAAACGATTTCGAATGGTCTGACGTGACACTTGGGTGCCTTTTAACTCCCTTTAATGTGGCCGGAGTTGAGTGTGATTCATAATCCGGTTCCGCAGGGCACTGTTCACAATGAAGAGGTCATCAATGTGGGATGTGGCCAAAAGACTTCCACTTGTGTGCTTTTTTTCTGATTCTTTCATTCTCTCTGATCAATTGTTTGGTGTCTTTTTGGTCTCATGATGTCTAAATGTGAACAGCATGATAAAAAGGACTGTTAACACTGTTTAACTAGGTTCCTCTTAAGGTTTCCTTCTACTTTATCTTTTTTCTTGCCACAGTTGCATCCGGCTTGCTCAAAGTGGACAAACTTCCACTTTTTAATTTTTACTGCATTCTGTGTAAAGCTGCTTTGAGACAATGGCCGTTGTTAAAAGCGCACAACAACAAAAATTAATTACATTTAAATACCGATTCTAATTGAACCTGAAAATTCGTAGGTCGATTCATGGATCAAAAACCAGTTGTGAATTTTGCTGTTAAAAATCTTGTTCGAGAACAGCAAGTTATGCAAAAAGTCCTGAAACACTGAACACTTGGACATGTGCATTCAGCAGTTTAGAGAAGGTGAAATTGAGTTGACCTGTGAAAGTTCTCGTGCATTTTAGGTGCATCCTGAAAATTCACCAGAAAGCTAAATATCCTTAACTTTCTGTGAGTAGTGTTTATGTAATAAAATGCTAATAATAAAAAAAATGGGGGCAGTACCAAGGTGGGCAAGTGACATAACCGACCCGCAGCAAGCCTAGTTTTTTTTTTTGTTGTCTGGTGGTTGTTTTTAGTAAAAATTTTCGAATTCAGAATTATTTGGTTGTTAGTCTGATGTTTAATTGCATTATTTTTTATGTTGGTTGCAGCATAAAAACTGCTGTAATGTATGCAGATTAATTTCTGTTGCATTCACTTTGTCTCTCTCTCACACACACAGGCATCGTTTCTCCTGATCTGCCTCGCAGCCCCAGCGCTCTGACCGGCCCCTGCTACCGGAAATGGCTGCTGGACCTGCGCAATTCTCACTCGCTGATTAAAACCAGCTACAGCAGCCTCATCGACCGCCTGCTGGATGGCTACCACTACGCTCGGCACGGCACTGGGGTGTGTGTGAGTGTGAAACTGTGAAATTAAAATTATATTATGGAACAGGTTGTGGGTTTCATGATATCCATTAATAATACACATTTTTAGAGGAGGTTTTTAAAAGATATGTCAGTAAAATGCAAGTATTTGGAATAGGGTGTTAACTTTGTGTCGTCAGGTTTGAACAATGCATCATGTTAATTTCTGACACACCAGAAAATGTGACCAGGGATACGGAAAATAGTTTATTTAAAAATAATAAGTGAAAAAATGAGCCATTGGGCTGACTGACTCAGTGTTTTTATCACTGAGATTGTGAATTCAAAATAATTTATGATGTGCTTGGATATTTTTTGGATATCATCCCTACTGATCAAAACCTGACTTATGTATGGGTTCATTAGGGTTTTAATTATTAATAACACACATAATATAGACACACATTTACCTTGTATCAGACTTTGTTACACAGTTTTAGAAAAAATGACGTTTATGGCAATTGGCAGACGTTGCGATGTACATTTTATACTACTGAACATTCAAGGGTGGGGGCATTGCTTAGGGGACCAGCCGTGGCAGCTTGGTGATCCTGGGGCTTGAACTAACAATGTTCAGCAGTCTAACACCATTTTTCTGTGGGGCAGGTGTTCGGCGAGACTGAATTCCTCAAATACAAAGAAGATTTGGCTGAACTTGCAACCATGTGAGTATTCTTTTCTCATTTACACAAGTTGTGTTGCGTTTGAATCGATAAAGTAACGCAACAGTTAAGACTGTGTGTTTTATAGGCCAGTGCTTTACCGAGTCGGTTTGTAGTTTAAGTAGTCTGTAATTCTTTCACTCTAGCACCAGCTGGTGGTGGTGTAGCATGTGAGCATTAGATTTAAATTCTGTGTAAAGTCAATTTAGTGATTGTTTTCTAAACACATTAGAAATGTTAGAAATGCATTGCTGAAACATTACACAAGCTGTAAAGTATGTAGAGCGGAATTGTGGAGTTAGACGATTAAATACTTTAACCATTTTTGTAATCATGGATTTTTTGGGCGGTGATAAAATCAAGTCAGAGAATGGCTCCTTCCTATAATAGCACTTATTAGTATCAGTTGTTCTCCCACCTAATTGCTAGTTACTGTCATTACCATTGGTTACTTTTTAATCTTTATTTGAGAGACACGCCAGCTTCCTGGTGAGTGTTTGAGAGCAGATAATAGCGCTTCATTTTTAAAGATATGATGGATAATTTAACTTACTTGGTGCCTTTTTAAATCAAATTTGGCCGGGTGGGGCAAGTAGTAGCACAGTGTGTAAACTGCTAACCAGAAGATTGTTACCACTGCTGGGCCTGTGAGCAAGGCCCTTAACCCCTAACTGCTCAGTTGTAGTATTATATATTATACTCTGGAGTTGTAGCTCCAGAGTATAATATACTCTGGATAAGGGCGTCTGCCAAATGCTGTAAATGTGGTTAGGAACACATTTTTACTGTGATGTGAAAATCCCAGAATACATCTTTTGTAATATTACTTGACTCAGACTATAAAAGATCTTTGTGTGGATGGACATAATGTCCCTTTTGGGGAGAAGTTAATGTCCATAAATAAACAAAGATTTTTATAATGCAT
This sequence comes from Bagarius yarrelli, assembly GCA_005784505.1. Lineage (NCBI taxonomy): Eukaryota > Metazoa > Chordata > Actinopteri > Siluriformes > Sisoridae > Bagarius > Bagarius yarrelli. The sequence continues at coordinate 235,667 of VCAZ01000180.1, read as the reverse complement.
CTAAAGTTACAGCTACCCTGTAGAACAGAATAAACTTTTTCCATGTACAAGACAGACTTTTTACTGTTACTGCGAATAAAAGCTGCACTCAACCCACCTGGAAAGCTGGACATGGAGATTATGTAATTTTCAAACTCTTTGCCTTCAATCTACAAAGTGGGTGGAAAACACAGACAAAAGGGAACTGTAGAGTGATTTAGATGTGATTTAGTTACCAAGCTTGTGTGTGTGTGTATAGAGTGTAAATGTTTTCTCATTAGTTTTTGCTTTCACAGTGTAAAATTGCACTCAAGCACCACCAGTCTAAACCAGCAACACCAGTCAGCAGCTAAAGACCTGACAAGCTCGCCCGGTCCGTCTTCAGCCTCCACCATCCAGGTGACGTACCTGCCCTCCTCAGGCCAGCGCAGCAAGAGACCCAAACACTTCCTCGAACTCAAAAACTTTAAGGACAACTATAACACACTGGAGAGCACTTTATAGGAGCCTGTGCTTGTCTGGCACACGTTAAGTCTGACTTTATCAATGGACTGGTCTTGATCTAACACTGAGGACTCGACTGACCTTTAACGTACAGGATGAGTATGAAAGACCAAAACTGGGGGTGTTTACACCTCCGTGACTCACAGAATGGAGACAAACTGGTACAAAGGACAGGCGACAATCTATGACCAGCCAAAGGGCAACCGGACTGTTTTTTTGGGGGGTTTTTTGCGTAACTGTGACACGCCCGTCTTCGGGAGATTCGGTTAAAGATAGTGTCAGGACATAGTGAGGAGGTACCAATGGATTCAAATGCCGTCAGTGTTACAAACTGAGAATTCACTGCCGCTGTTCCGTCATTCAGAGCTGCCTGTACGTACTAGAGAATACACAAAGAGATTGGACAACCTGAACAAAACCACTACTGTGACTTTCACTAGGCTGACTGAATGAAAAGAAAGAGACCAAGAGCCAATTAATGCCTAATTTTCTGTAATTCTCCCACACAGTCTGTACATTACTGTAGCACCTGGTATTCAAATAGAATAATACACTAGAAAGGGTACCTCAGAGACAGGACAACTGTACATACACATGTGAAGTCCTTTAAGTGCACTTTTTTTTGCAGTGTGTACAGGAAGGGATGGACGACTTTCAGTCATGGGTTTGAAACGAGCTGCTATGCATTTAAAGTCTGTACATATGTGATTTAAATCATAATTCCTCACAATCAAAACCTTGTTTGTGTTTTTTTTAATTGCCATAATAGTGTGATGAACATAAAAAAATACACACAATAGCAATAGAACATTTTTCGGCTGCTTCTTCTTGGAGTGATTTATTTCTCAGTGCCTTTTTTTTTCTATCTGCTCCACCTGCCCGCTTTCTCTCTATACTCAATGTTCACCACTCGCATAAACCGCTTGTCAGATACGCAGACCAGAGGAAAGTTCTAGCCTCCAGCAACAATATAAAAAGCTGTTATTTCCTCGCAGCACAGGCAGACGCAAGTGATTAAAACCCTGATCTGGTTTATTTAAAGACTTTCACCAAGTTTAACCATGAAAACCGAACACAGTTAACAACAATACTTTAGCTTAGCATATACGGCAAAATAACAAGCCTATGGGTGATTCTATATTAAAGAGACATTTGAAGTTTACTTTTAGAAAATCTTTCGAGAATATTATTCGACATATTACATTTTTAATAGCTCAGTATGTGCCAAAAACAAATTGCTTCATTTTTTTACGTTTTAATGAAAGGGCAGATTTCTTTATAGTATTTGTCAAATCTGTTACAGACAAATGAGTTCATGTGTAAAAATAACCCCAGTAACAGAGTTTAACAATAACAGAATTAACTTGTACAACTTGTTAGACAAACTTCAAAACTATTTTTGCAACACCGAGCAATTATTACTGCTACAATTATTAAACATACTCACATTGTTTTTAATGCGTCTTTGTTTCACTTTTAAGAAAAATAAAAATTCAACAATTTAAAAATTCCAAATTAAATTTTAACTAAGGGGCAGCAAGGGTTCGATTCCCAGGCAGTTTGTGGAGTTTGCATGTTCTCCCTGTGCTTCTGTGGGCTTATTCCGGGTTCTCCGGTTTGCTCCCACAGTCCAAAGCACGTATGTTAGAATGATTGGTGATTCTAAGTTGCCCGTGAGTGTAAGTGTGTGTGTGTTCATCTTTTATACCCGCTTATTCCCTAATTCAGGGTCAGGGGGATCTGCTGGAGTCTATCCCATCCGTCAGTCCATCACAGGACCACTCACACACCCACACACACCCACACACACACAGCTTTGGGCAATTTAGAATCACCAATCAACCTAACATACATGTTTTTGGACTGTGAAAGGAAACCGGAGTAAATCCGGTGGCTCATGGTTAAGGTGTTGGACTGCCAACCCGAAGATTGTGGGTTCGATTCCCAGCTTCACCAAGCCACCACTGAGCAAGGCCCTTAACCCCCAATTGCTTAGTTGTATAAATGAGATAATAAAGGGCGTCTGCCAAATGCTGTAAATGTAAACCCACGCAAGCACAGGGAGAACATGCAAACTCCACACAGAAAGACCCCTGCAGGGGATACGAACCTGGGACCTTCTTGCTGTGATGAAACAGTGCTACCTTCTAACCATTTATGAAAAGCTAAAAAAATAGAAATAATGGCTTTGGACACCAAATAAATCTGTGATTATATAATCATCCATATACAGCAAAGTAGAAAACAAAGAACGAGATAATAAACCAACCACCTCTCTGGATTCATTCTATATGGAAAAAGGTGAATCAGGAGCATAATAACAGTACAAACTTATGTCACCACTTAAGCATTACAGACACTGTGTTTGAGACTTATAAGACCTTTGAGTCAGTAAATGGATGCATGAAATAAAGGAGAATAATAATAAAAACTAATCAGATTGAAACATTTCGAAAATAAAGGAGTTATTTAACAATATCGGACATTACACAATAACGGTCTGGTCAGATTGTTTCTAATGTACAATTATTGGGTCACGTTCATTTTCAGTAGCATAAGCGTGAAGTGGTGGCACAGTGGTTATGGTGTTGGACTGATTCCAGAAAGACCAGGGTTCGATTCCCAGAACCACCAAGCCACCACTGCTGGACTCCCTGAGCAAAGCCCTTAACCCCTAATTTCTCAGTTATATAAAAGAGATGAAGGTAAGTCGCGTCTGCCGAATACTGGTAATGTTCAGTAGGAAATAGTTTTAACCACTGGGGGGCAGTGTTGGCGCGAGTTTGGGTCATTAGTCAATTTCTTTTTGTTGTTTAAATTGCAGTTTGTTTGTTTTTCTGCAGAATTTTGTAGGCTTTAAGTAACTGCTCACTTCGTCCGTTTACTTCTAAAAGTAGAAAAATAGTTTACTCTTACGAGCGATTGATCAAAGGACCTGCGTTTGATTACATCACAAATTGGATGGAAAAACAGTTTACACCAGTTATACAAATGACCTGCCGAAATCCTGCATATTAATACAGTTTTACAAGGTTTTTTTTTGTTTGTTTAATTCATGCTATTTTTTTGTATATCTCTTGTAGCAATATGCAAATTAAGATATGCAAAATACCCCTCTGCTGTGTGTGGACCACTAGACGTGCAGTACAGGTGCAATAATATGTCAACGTGCAATACTGTAGCTAGTCACCAAACCTCATTTAATATTAATAAATACTTAAATCTTACTTTTGTGTAAACTTCCTGTACAATTTAATGTGATGGTTAACATGCAATACTATAAATAGTCCCTTAACTCAGATTACTCATTGTGTATAACGTGCCCAAGTCACGTGGTGTACGTGTTTGTAAAAAGTCTACAGTACACGACTGTCTGTGGTTATACATGTTATATATGTTATATTTTATATGTTTGTTGGGGTATTTTTATTCTGTAAACATCAGTCAGGAGCAGTGATACTAATTTCGTTATATGCAAAGGAATAAAATAACAATAAAGACGTTCAATTTAATCTAAACTAACAGGACAACCCAAACACACAGACAGACATTTAACTTTGTTGCTAAAAATAAACAGTTTTAAAGAAGAACTTGTACCTCTGTCTAGCTTAGAACGTTTCACCCTGGTCTCTGCGAACCACATCTTCTTGCCCAAACTAAACAGACACATTATCACCCGATATCCGGCCGCCATTGTTCCGTGAGTAAAACCGGAAGGATCTATACACTGCTCCAACAAGCACTTCCGGTGTTCAGAGGGGTTCAGAGGTCCATTATAAAGCTTAACTAGTCTAATCAAAAAGACTGTACCACAATCAAAATATTAACACAATACTTTAGACCTCTTTATTAAAACATCATCTTTTATAAATATACACGGTAGTTAATACAACCACTACAAAAAATAGTTTTATTAAATAAAGAACAGAATTCTAAGTGCAAAGTTGAAGGATAGAAAAAGAAAATAAACACAATACAGAAGAAGTGGAAATTCAGAAAATTAAAAAATATATATATATCTGGTGAAAACCTGTCAGTGAAATGCATTTTGTAAAAGTGATTTGGACTCAGTTGTTTGAATCAGTGGGGATGATACTGTAGACGTGTTGTATTGTCCAAGACAGCAGAGACATTTTTATAATGGGCCAGGGTTCATCTAAACAATGTAGGTGTTCAACTGAACCAGTCAAATGTTTTAGGACAGGAAAGACGACTAACATTTTAGTAGATTTTGAACTGACCTAAATTAAGGGTGGAATTCAAGAAAGAAGTCAGACTGAAACTCAATACGAGTGCCTCTCAACTGAACAAAAGCACGGCGGCTGCGGGTCAGGTTACCAGAACAGTTTTCTATCACCAAGCCAGTCGCTGATTTCTTCTGTAAGTAGCACAATTTTGAAAAAGTTTGTCTAACATTTTTAGCACCTTATAATCTACAATTCCTTCATTAAGCCCAAGTGACTAATACAGCCTCCCTGTTCCTTCCTCTATAATTTGTTATTTGGACAATCTTTTTAATTTACATTATACATTTGGCAGACGTCCTTATCCAGAGCGACTTACATTTATCTCTTTTATACAACTGAGCAAATAGGGGTTAAGAGCCTTGCTCAGGGGCCCAGCGGTGGTAACTTGGTGGTGCTGGAAATCAGACCTTAATCTTTTAATTAGCACTGCGTACCACTGATTACGTTTTGATTACGAAATTAAAACAATCAGATCGTAAGTAATTCGGAGAGAGAAAGAGAGGGACAGAAAATGAAAAGCTATTTGTCGCTCCTTAGTCGGTTTATTCTATGTTCCGAGGACCGGCCTCAAAGGAATACCACAGCATTTATTCATTCTTTACTCAGTTCTGCGCTGCTGCTCGGATTCTTCATTCCTGGTTAAAAGCATCTGTACAGATATATAACACCTCTAAACTTAAAGACTGCATTCAAAATCACATACTACTTAAGTCGATACTACATTCGAATTAAAGTATGTCAAATAGGTATGTCCTACATAGTATGATTATGAGTAGTATGAATGAAATTCGGACATACTATGTCCGCTATGTTGATATTGTCAGGTGACAAATGACGTCACAACAGCGTGAGTTAGTTCATGTAAAACAAGTGCAAAGAAACAACGTTTTTTACTGAAATACTTAAAGCCTCTGTAAAGCACCTAAAATTTCCGCTTTCTGCTATATAAGTCGAGTCTACCGTGAGATCACGCGACAGTAAAGTGTCCATTGTATGTGTACCTGTATGCGGAACTAGCAGGTCATCCAGGAACTTTTCACACACTGTTTCTCAAATACTATAAATTCAAACCTACTAATTGCTTTTTGTACAGTTTTCCAACATACTATTTAGTAGGCAGGTATGCGATTTCAGACGCAGCTGTTCGGTAGGTGAGTTCAAGTCGATGTTCACGTTCTATGACGTTAAAACTTACATCTATAAACATTTACATCAAATATAAAAGAAATTTGCAATAAGAAGCACTAGTGTTGCGCTAAAGTCTTGCAGATCTGTAGGAAAATCAAGATCAGCATGTCGCTGTGTTTTTTAGCACAGGATTCAGTGTAGCACTCCAGGCTGGTGTGCTTGAGTGTGTACGTAGCTGCCGGACGACCTGCCGTGATAGCGCTATAAAGCATCGTAACAACGTTCGCGTTTTACGATTTAATCTCAATGACTTTGATGAACGGCAGATTCTTGTTGCTTCGTGTGGAAGGCTTTAGAGGCTTGCTGCAGAAAAAAGAACAACGAGATACTGTTAGTGTTTCAGTTTATTGTTATGAAGCTTATTTTTTGTGGGTTTGTGTGTGTATAGGTGTGTTACCTGTACACGATTTGAGCATTGGAATCCGACATCAGGCCAGAGTTTGAACTCTGCTCGTTCAGATAATCCATCCGATCACGCAGCTCTCTATTCTGTATAAAGTGATCGATTCACATAATAAATACAAGAGAAATTTTCTACAAAATATGTGTGGAAAAAATTACTATGTCTGTGTGTGTTTATGTGTGTGTGTGCTGACCTCTGCTTCAAGGAAAGCAACTTTTTCTTCTAGTTCTTTAATGACCCGGTCCCTCTCCTGAATCACCATTCTCGAGTTCTGCAGCTGTATGTAAGAAAATGTAAAAGTGAGTGTTTTTTTTATATATAATGTTAAAATTAAATGCCATAATTCCATAACTCCATGTGTGCTTTTGTACCTGTTCAATCATCTGTCTGAGTTTCCTCTGCTGGCTCTTTAGCATATCATCAAGGTGGTGGATCTTCTCCTTCAGGATAGCATTGTCTTTCTCCAAATCCTCCAACCTATAAACAACACAGTTTTTTAATTCATCCTATAAAGAGATATCATCATACTTTAACGGGCCATTTTACAGAATGTCCAGTTACTAAAGTTTTGACTATCTTTAAAATATTTTGGAAATTTAGTGAAATAAAAGACTAATTCAAGACACAATACAAATAATTGCAACCTTATATTCACTACACAAGACTCCCAGCACTGATGCTAGAAGGCTGGAAGAGAACTGGTTAACTAGATGAACCAATGGCGTTCATTACCCAGGAGCACCTGCTAAATTGATTCTCCTAAGTTTACTTTTAAGCACTTGTGGTTTACTGACCTCTCCCGGTCAGCGTGTCCTTCTTCTTTCAGCTCCCGCAGCCGCAGCAGCGCCGACTCCCTGGTCATTAACTCGTCCCTGAGGGATGAACTCTCATTTTCCATACCGCTCATCAGCCGCTGGAGTTCTCTGATGCGCTGGTCCTGTTGCTGTGCGTTAAGCTGAGCTTCCTTCAGCTGATCGCTCTGCTCAGACAGCTGCCTTTTGTAATGACCGGCCTCGGCCTGAAGGGGACAGAAATAAGGGGTTCAGAGGAATGTCAGCAGGGGGTTTATGTAAACACTGAATTATTGAATCTATCCATCTAACTATGATTCTATCCATATCCTATTGACGAATCTATTTACCAATCTCTCTCTCTCTCTCTCTCTCTGTCTCTCTCTCTCTCTATCTATCTATCTATCTATCTATCTATCTATCTATCTATCCATTTATCCACCTATCTATTCATCTATCCATCCATCCATGCATTTATCCACCCATCTACTCATTCATTCATCAATCCATCTACCCATTCATTCATCCATCCATCTATCCATCCATGCATTTATCAAAACTGTTTTTTTTCTAGCCTGTTGCTGTTTTCCATTTTTATTCTATGTAATTGGTTATATTCCTTTATCCTCGTTTATATTCTAATTATTCTCTGCATCTATTTTTTTTATCTGTCCCTCTACCAGATAAACACACACACATTGCATATGCATCTCTTACAACAAATACAAAGGTGGTTTGTGTTTGAATGTGCTCTTGATTCTGCAACACACCTTTCTTGAAAATAATTCTTAGGAAATACAGCAGAACAAACAGAAAGAACTGTTCAGTTAAAGACACCAGATCTAAGCGTTACATTTTCAGCAAAACATATCCGGAGGGTTCTGAATCACTCTGGCGTGACCTGTATGTCGTACCATAAAAAACGTTAAACGCTATTACCGTGGAAAGCTTTTGTAAAAACCGAAGAGAAGTTTACTTCATTGGGAAAAAATGAGCTGCCATTCAACACTTTTGACGCACCGAGCTTAGACCAGTCCCAACAACACACCCTGACTAACCACACCCACACCCACAATGCCACAGGGTTAAAGTAATGATGTCAAACTCTTTTCTAATTATACAGGTTCCTCAGAACTTACACCTAATAAGGTGTGATCTCACCTGTAGTTTCTCCTTCTCCTCTTGGTGTCTTTTCTCTGCATCCTGTAGCTGACTGTATAGACGCTTGCTGACTTCCCTTATCCTGTCTCGCTCCTGCTCATCCACAAACTCCTGAAAGAGAGAGACACAGAACAAGTGTAAGCATTCGGATTGGTTGTATGGCGGTGCTTGTGTTTTTAACATATATTGGTCATGAAATCTGAGCTGGTGGACCAGTCAACATACTACAATGAAACTCGACTGTAACTTTACTACTCCTGGAAACCAAAAAAACTCTTATTGGGCATATTTATAGTAACAAATAGAGAAAGAGGAAAGGCAAGAGAAACCAGAAGTGTGTGTGTGTGTGTGTGTTAGGCGCTTGTCATCAGGGTGTTGGCTCTGACTATAAAGGCAAGAACTTAACTTTTTTTTATTAGTTTTCTTGTCATAGCTGAACTCCACACTCACACACTCAAACACACACTCACACAAAAACAGAGCTCAGTGGGGGAACCTAATCTCTGCCTATGTAAAACATCTCTGGAATTAAAAGAAGCTTTGTTATGATGTGCTCTCACAGCAAATGGTTTTCAGACAACAAAAGTGGAATCCACCGAGAGCTGTTCCTCCAGAAGCCTCTACTGGTTAACAAATAGCAGCTGGATGTGATTAATGTGTATTTGTTTAGTGTGTAACATTCAATAGAACCAAGCTGTATATATACAAACATTACAGTGTGTGTGTGTGTGTGTGTGTGTGTGTGTGTGTTGGTGTGTGAGAACTAAATAAAAAACTTGTACCTGTTTGTCTTCGCTGTCCTGTTTGGATAGTGATGTCACAGCACAATGTCCTCTGTTCACACCAGATTGCGTTAACTGCACCTGAAAGAGCAAGAGACAGAAACTGATTCATGTCTTGTCCTGTTGTGTGTATTCATCTCACTATTTGCACACACACACATATCTCTTGCCTTGTGCTCTGTTCTGTGGTTGTTTTTTGCTGCCATTTGCTCCCTCAGGCTCTTCAAACAGTATCGTACCTGGAGGAGACAGTACTTGTGACTCAGAGATACACACACACACACTGCACACTACACACACAATGCATGAATGTGCACCGGAGGGCTTGTGAGTAAACGTGTCGGTCTGACGGACCTCTTGTATTTGAGAAACTTCATCCGAGAGCATTTTCAGACTCTGCTGAGTTTTGTCCTGTTCCTTCCTCTGTGCTTGTAGATACACCTGAAACACAAACACACACTTAACATCTCCACACATCGGCTCACACGCTTGAGCAATGCATTGATGTAGACGAGTTTGCTGGAATTTAACCCGACACGCCCTCTTTCACATTGCAGCTGTCTATACTGCACGCAACATCCCGGTCCACGTGGCTCACCTTTATGACCTCAACCTTTTCTTCGGCTTTCACTGCCTCGTTCTTCAGTGGCTGCCTCTCGTTCGTCGGCTGCACCAACGCGAACGCTCGGCCAATCGGCTACAATGATAAAAAGGACAAGTTGATTAATTTGGGTTGATATCACATGCTTCAGTTCTATAAATCTTTTGTTCAAACTAAGGCTGTGTAAAAATATTGATGCAGCTAATTATCGCAATATTTTAAGTCTGTTGATATTGTAACCTTTAGTATCGATACATATTTAAATTACATTCAAAACTGATTACTGTTTACATTAATATTTAATTAAAACCTTTAGTGTGTGTCAAACTAATTCCTCCTCCGCTGCTGCAGTCGTTGCAAATACGGCAATTGCCTCAGAATCAAGCATGGTGGAAAAAATATATTGTTTCGTTATATATGTATCATTTTATATATCGCATCGTAGGTCTGTAGGGAAAAAATAATTTAAAAGGGTAATTGGGTTTTAACCCTCTATTCCCCAAACCATACATTCCTTCTTACTACCTAAATTCTTATAACTCTTTTCCCTAAACCCTACATTCCGTCTTATTTAGTTCTTATTCCTTTAGTACTGTAGTATCTTATAAAAAAAATAAAATAACGATGAGTTGAGTAATGTAATGGTAATAGAAAAGTACGTTATAAGAGGAAGTGGGGTTGCGCAATAATAAACTAAGAAATAGAAGAGTCCAAAAATAACCAAGCAAAGCGGTGTGTAATATAATTATTACAATGAGGTTATTATGGAAAAAACTAAATAATACCATAGAGACAAAATCAACATAAAAAAAGTAGTGATAACGGGCGATAAATCAACCCAAAAAGGGTCATATGTGCAAATGTGCAAAGTGACAGGAGAAAAACATAGAAAGGGACAAATAGGGGGAAAGAGAAGAGCGAAAAGTGTTTGAATTTGGAAGAACCTAAGGCTAAACTAGCTATCTTTAACCCGCATTTGGAAGTGTTAGACAGTAGATTGCAAAGCTTCTATTTTAGCCTTAGCAAGGAATTGAGCATAACAACCCATCTTTCGCTAATTGGTGGCCTCTATTGTGGGATGATATTAAAGTTGTCGGACAACAATAAAGAGGATTACTCGATTCATCTCAACCACAATTTAAGACGACTCCTTTTACATTTCGGCATTGACATTGGAGGACAGCTCACTTGAGTTCCGGCACGCCCCTGCCAATACACAGCTCTAATGCAAACTATTCCATCTTGCTATGGAAATCATTTCTAAATCCTAGGAACATTTCATTTGCATCAACATAATGCATCAGAGCCCATGCCGGTTTCGATGCCGGCGGGGTATAAGATTTTATCTGCTGTTAATAATAGTGATTTCTTTACGTGTTTTTAAATATTAACTTTGAAACATTTTTCTGTTCTATAACAAAGCAAATCATTATACAATGCCCAATGACCAAAAAAAAAATGGTTGTTGCCCATGAGTATAAAAAACTCTGACAGTCATTAACATATACACAGTAAATAAGAGGAGGAGGAAGGCAAAAGCCAGACAGATGGGGAGCACGACAGGGAGGGGGTTACATAATTTTGGGCAAAACAATGAAACTGTGGTGCTCGGAGAGTCTTGCGTAAAAGACTCCCTCTGTCCTGGACTACAGCCACTGAGACGAGTGCTTTCGTTTTTACTAACTCTGAGCTTTTTCCCGGAAAGACATTGACATGAAGAGAACTAGTTTAACCCTTATGTGGCGTTTGGGTCTGTGGGAGCTAATTGTAAAGTTTGTTTAACGAGAAATTAACCCCAGACTCACAGTCCTGCCTCACTTTCCATGTAGAACAATCTAATAGGGTAAATGTCAAATATTGACCATTAGGGTTAACAATCTTATTATCATAACCCGTGAACATTGGCTAGGTAACAAAAACATAAACACCACATAGGGGGTTAATAAGAGTTCTTTCCTAAACAGGGCATATGAATAAACAATAAATACAGCATTTTAGAACCGAATCTAGAAAAAGCACATGCATCCAACTGTTTACTCAATCTGTAAAAAAATCTAAACTAGCTCCTCTAATCTGGTTTTAAGATCATCGCCTTGCCTTCTACTACATTACATATAAAGGCATATTTTGAGTTAATGTTTGTGAGATTTATGGAGTTTTCAGTGTCTTACCTTTCCTACGGTGGGCTGCTGCTGCTGCTGCTGCTGCTGCACTTGGTCGTGCAGGGTTAGTCGAAGTCTCCGGCACCCATCCTAAAGGACGAGAAGAACAGAGTGTGAGGGGAAGTCCTTACAAACAAACGGACTGTTAGAAATGAGAGAAGAGACTGGAAAATGTGGGGAGGAGGAACTGAGTAATAGTTCCATGTGAGAGAGAGTGAGTGTGTGTGTGTGTGTGTGTGTGTGTGTGTGTGTGTGTGTGTGTGTGTGTGTGTGTGTGTGAGAGAGAGAGAGAGAGAGAGAGAGAGAGAGGCCAATGGTCTATAAAAAGTCTAGCAAGAATGCCAGTGCTTACTTATTGGGAAAGGGAAAAAAAGAGGGTAAAATACATCTTCCTGCCAGCTACAGAACATTCTGTTTGACGTCTGGACTCGGCTACTGGAAAATACCAGAACTCCCACTGTGTGTTTCGCTCTCGCTTTGAATGGCCATTTGAGGCACAGGGCAGAGCGCACTACTGGGATGTGGAATATCCCCATAGCGACAGGGTCACCATGTAATAACAAATACAGGAAGACAGAACGCAGAGGCCACGTAAAGGCAGGCTGTACATTCCCCAGCGTTACACTTTACACAGCGATACACACTGCACAATAACACTGGGATCGAGTGTTGTGATCCAAACGCAATCCACAATCTATTGTGAGGGGAAAAATTATTTGATTCCCTGCTGATGTTAAACGTTTGCCCACTGAAATGGGAAATGATCATTTATAATTTTATTGGTAGGCTTATTTTAACAGTGAGAGACAGAATAACAACAAAAACATACAGGAAAACACATTTTATAAAAGTTATAAATTGATTTGCATTTTAATGAGTAAAATAAGTATTTGATCCCCTTCGCAAAACAAGACTTAGTAGTTGTTGGCAAAACCCTTGGTTGGCTATGACGTTTTCGAGGCTGACGTTCCTGTACATGTGCTTTCTTGAGCTGCAGGATTTCAGCCCATTACGGTGTAGTGTTTTAACAATTGTTTTCTTGGTGACTATGGGTCCAGCTGCCTTGAGATCATTGATAAGATCCTGCTATGTAGTTCTGGGCTGATTCCTTACCGTTCTCATGATCATTGAAACTTGATGTGAGATCTTGCAGGGAGCCTCAGACTGAGGGAGACTGACATTTATTTTGTGTCTCTTCCATTTGAGAATAAAAGCACCAACTGTTGTTACCTTCTCATCAAGCTGCTTGGTGAAATCAGCAGGATATCTGGCTTCCAGGTAACGAACTGAGATAAGAAGCAATCTGTTAAAGGGACTCTTCTAATCTCAGCTTGTTACCTGTGTAAAAACCTGGGAGGATCAAAAACTTATTTCACTCATTTAAATCCAAATTGATTTATAACTTTGTTTTCTGGATGTTTTTGTTATATAAATCGTGAGGCTCCTGCCAATACACAGCCCTAATAAATGCTTATCTTAAATCATTACTTCAAGGGGAATGGTAAATGGTTGCCATTATCCCACACTCTCAACGCTCACATTCAAGCAAATCCTTATCAGTGATTGACGCGTCACTGCACAGGCTTGGTCAACACAAATTTAGAATAGGGAAAATTCTCGACAACAGGGTAGATAAAATGGATGCACGCTATTACCAACTACGGACATAAATCTACTGTGGAAATATAAAATATTACTTCACAGAAAACTCGGTGTGTTGTAATAAAGCAGCCGAGGGTAACGGGGGTATAACCTGGCTACGACACAATGTGGCAAGGAACAAGGCATCAACATATCTTCTTACTAATACCCTTAACCACGCACAAAATCTGAAGAACAACATGAAACCACACTCCACCCACTCAGTCAAAACAATCAGATTATTACTGTCCACAATCGAGACAAAACAAAGACTGAGACAAAGCATAACCGTACAATCATAGGCAACACCTTAAAAGGTAATAACTAACAACAGATTACAACATTAGATATATTTCAGTACCTGAGCGCTTTTTACTGCGTCCACACTGCTCTCTGTCCTGTTTAAAGTGACACGCTGGACTCCTGATAGCCTGCGCGTGTGTGTTTCCATACAAGGCAAAGCAGCATTTAAATGACTGCTCAGCCAAGTAACATACCACACCTTAACACCAGCACCATATCAAACATAAGTGCATGTTATCTAGCAGCGATTATGATGACTATTCAGAGGTTTGAATTCTGTTTACAACCGTTTCCAGGCCTTCTGCGCTGCTGATAAACACTCAAAAGCTCTATTCACACACTGTTCCGTTTGATCTTTACTAATGAGAGTCAGTGTAGGAAGCCTTTTAAGCATTCTGATAGTAAAACACCCTCATGGGCTTCTCAAATCACATACAGCTGCAATCAGAATATAAATATACATACATATAATTCTTAAAAAAAACGACACCGAATAAGTTCTTCAAGCAGGAAGGCATGCAACACATGATGCATTGACTACATGCGTCACATCTGCTTTCCATAAACATGTAAACATTCAAATCAGGTGCGAACAAATGCCTCCTTGTGTTTTTCTCTCTCCGCGGAGAAAAAGCTGTGAACAGAGACCGATTTTCTGGAAAAGGTTGGTGTAAAGGAGAAGCTGAAAAGAATCGAAGGAGGCCAGTGGGCAGGAAGGAAAGACAAGAAAAACAAAACGGGGACAAATAATGAGAGGTGAGGGAGAGGCTGAATAAGTTCTGAGAGTGGAATGTGTAACCTCATACCAGATCAGAATAAAGGAGTGAAAAAAACACACACATAGGCTACACACACACACACACACACACACACAGGAGATTCATTGATTCTTCACAGTTAAAGGTCAGAAGATTAGCCTAGACGTAACCAGAGATTTGGCCGTAAATAAAGCATTCAGAAACACACACACACACACATACACACAGTGGTGGAAGAACAAACCGTCCTAATCACATAAACCTTATACAGTAGCTACCTGCCAAAATGTGTCTTGCAAGAAATTTGCCATGAATTTTTTGCCAACCTGTCAACATGTAATAACAGGAATAACTAAATAGGAATGTGGAACCTGACTTCCCCCCACTGAACACCTTTGTGTACGCCGAACCTCTTCATCTGACATTAGTGCCTAAATTTACTAGTATTTTTGTGACTGCAATAAAAAAGTCACACTTCAGACTCTGGTGAAATGCCAAGGGTGAAACTACATCTGGAACAGAATGTTCAAAAGACACATGTAATGATCAGGTTTTCCAATACTTTTGGCATATAGTTGAAAAAAAGTTGCCCTGACTGATTTCTCCAACTTTTAAATGTATCATCATCTGGGGTAAAACAAACTGCTTTGCAACGGAATGTGTGTAATGACGACAGCTGTGTGTTGGCAAAAGTCTCACGATACGAAAAAGAGCGAGATACAATATATCATGATATACTGCAATGCAAAACGTTTTAGTGAAAAATACAGTAAAATCAGTGTAAAACCAATAGCTCAAATACAAAGCCGGAGGTGTCATTATTTTTTTTTTTCTGACACTTTTAAGACAATCGCCGTATGTCAGCAAACAACTACAGGAGCGACGGAGGAAGCTGCTTAACACAAACCAAGGGTTTTAGTTGAATATTACTGGAATAAATAGCTATTTACACAAAATTTTACTAATTTATGTTAACGCTAATATTCAATTACAACTCTTAGCTTGTGTCAAACATCTTCCTTCTCCGCTCCTATAGGTAATACATACGTCACTGTCTCCGAACAAGCATAGTGAAAAATATAAGGGCGTCTCTGGCTTTGTATATGTTGCTTAAGCTATTTGTTTTATTGCAATATGTATTGTATTGCGATTAGAGGTGAAACGGATTGCAATATATCGGGATATATTTTGTCGTGACCCAGTTATCATGATACGTATCGTATTGTAAGATCCTTGCCAATACACAGCCCTATTAAAACATGATTTAAATAGGTATCGACACTAAAAGTTAGAAAATCGATACACTTTCTTGAAAAAAATATTGCGATAGTTGGCTACATTGATATTTCGACGCATTTAATACTGACAATTCTGTAACCGATTCTGTAGTTGATCCAGAGAGCATCTTTCTTTTAGGACTTGAAAGTATTGTCAAAATGTGGAGTGAGATCTGTGTGTGTGTGTGTGTGTGTGTAGCCCAAAGAGTTCCTGAAGCATGACATCAGCAGGAGGTCATTCTTTAACTCAGGGTTCACCACTCAGTCCTGGAAAGTTCAGCTCCAACTTGCCTGCCTGTAAATTTCAGGTTTATCTTGCAAGACCTTGATTAGCCTGTTTAGATGTTTGATTAGGTTTGGAGGTAAACTCTGCAGGACACCCGCCCTCCAGGACCGAGTTTGATGACCTCTCATTGTCTTATGTTCTAGGTCATACTGTGTGTACTCTGTTACTCTGCCATCCAGATGCTGACTAAACGAGTAGCTGCAAATGAGACCCTGCCGTCGGTCTGCTCTTCAGATGATTATAACTAAATCACAGGTACTGTCAAAAAACGTTCATTTTAAATATTAATTAAAGCAGTGATGTTTTGAGGCTTTGCTCGTGACAGCATAGGTGTTTATTATCAAACACATATTATCCGGTGTGGATCTTACGGTGTGCCGTAATGACGCTCTGGAAAACAGCAGGGTTTACAACGTCCTGTAGTATCAGCAATTATAGGATTATCTGGGATAAGTTATTGCTGGTGTCTCAGACCATTATGTCTCGACTTAAGCTGGATTTACGCTGTGCCATTTTTAATAGTCCATAGTGATTGTTGTTTGTTAGACTGTAGGCACGTCACAATGTAGGATCTCAGTATTCAGAATGTCAAGACGCGTTAAATACGGGCGTACATGAGAAGACTCGTCCAGAGGTTTACATCATTAATCTGTGGCATGTTTAATTACACGTGTTCTCTTGCGAAGCGGTAACTAGCAGCAAATAAACAGCAACAACGACACGCCATATAAACACTTTTTTTTTCCCTCCAAAACTCAATAGGTTTCTTTTCTTGCTGTTCTCTCCACCGAACTCATTACCCTTAAAATGGTTTGGAGTTGTAACGCTGATTGCATCCTTAGGTTCGTCATCACACTGCACGAAAGTGTTGGAAATAGTCTGAACTGCCGATCATAATCAGCTGTCTGTGAACATGTTGAACTAGCGAACAAAGACAACTGATTTTAGTGTAGGATTATAGAAATGGCAAAGAAATCAAGGCTAAAATGGCACAGATGAAGCCCATACATGTAAAGCTCTAAACACAATCTTTCAGCCTACCAACACAACACAGAGCACAAATCCACAAATCACAATAGGGTTAAGATATATATATATATATATATATATATATATATATATATATATATATATATATATATATATATATATATATATATATATATTCCCCTATATAACTAACTAATATCTTTATGCCTCTAAAATGTGCATAAAAAACAGGTAATAAACAGGTAATAAATGTAACGCACAGCACCTTTATTCTAGTTTGCGTGCAAGCTGTGTGCACAGTTGAAACACTCCCTTAATGCACCATTAAGGCCACTGACATTAATCTCTCTTCTCTTTGCTCTTCTCATCATAAATCTGAAGGCACAACGTTGCCTAGTGGCACACAATATGGGAATAAACAGGTTACGGATTAGACAGGTTACTTATTAGCCATGAGGCACTTTCTCCTGATCCGAGCGAGACGGTGATGAATACCCAGGTCAGGGGTTAATGGGTACAGATACTAATGTTTGACTTGTTGTCGAAAGTGGGCAGATATTATCTTCTCTTTAGTTATGTGCAATGAAATACAGACTAATGTGACGTAGAGACTGATTTTGAATGTTACTGTAAATAAATTTTGGGTTTATTATAAAAAAAAAACTGTTCATTTTGACATAAATGGTATAAATATTAACCTAAATCTTAGACATGATTGTGATTCCATAGAATTCATGGATTTCGACATAGCTAGCTACTTTTTTGCCTTTATTGATCCGACAGAGAGATGAAAGGACCAGAGCTGCATTCCAACCCGGGTCACAAAAGCCTTGTGGCTACAACTTGCGACACCTTCACCCAGCACACCCTGAGGCTGGCCCATGGCTACTTTTTAAAGTGCATCCAGGTCTGTGTACTAATCATGATATTTTTGCATTTACCAAAATACACACAGCGAAATCAATAAAGATAAACATATATACGCAACTTCATCTTTCCATCGCTCGCTGTTAGAGGGACAATCCCATTTTACTGCGAAAAAAACAACAACCAATTTGTTGGTTATGTTCGATTGAATTGTCTTAGGACAAAATAAAGACTTCATTGTACCATTTATAGTCGAGGGAATAATTTATGAGGATCATTCTGAATACTCGCCTAATAAATTTATTGATAAGTATAAAAAATACAGGAAAGGCTCAGTTCACCCTTTAGCTCTTTGCTTGTCCGGCTGACGTGCAGCCTGTTTCTTACAGATGTAATATCTCATAACTCCATCCTGTTTCCTAACTTACTATAATATGCCTGGAATTTCATCCTCAAAGTCACATGATTAACTCATGATCCCCAAATAGGTAAATCTCCTTTTTTTTTTTTTTTTTTAAATCAAGTCTCCTTTATTTGTCTAGCACTTTATAGAAATTGTGTCAAAGCAGCTTTACAGAATCTAATAAAAAAAAAAAAAAAAAAAAAACAATCGATCAACACTTACTAAAAACACTCAATTCAGTTTAACTCAGATCTGTAAATTAAGTGTCCCTGATTCAGCAAGTCAGAGGCGACAGGGGAAAAAAAACAAAACTCCAACGGTGGCAAATGGAAATAAAAAAACTTTGGGAGAAACCAGACTCTCCTCTTTAAATAAAGTATAAAGTATATTATAAAATAACCTGTTTATTAAAATTATATATAGACATTTACGGCATTTGGCAGACGTCCTTATCCAGAGTGATTTACATTTATCTCTTTATACAACTGAGCAATTGGTGGTAAGGGTCTTGCTCAGGAGCCCAACAGTGGTGGCATGGTGGTGCTGAGAATCGAACCCATAATATTCCATTAGCAATCCAACATTTTAACCACTAAGCTACCACTTTTCAATATTTACAGTGTATATATATAAACTTGACCAGGTCTACAAATAAATATTATCCATGAGATAAAATTAAATGGATAAAATAGTCTGAACTTCGGCAGTGTGTCTATCCTCCAAATATTATTATAAATGTCCCCCCACACAGTATTTGTATAATTATTTACACAGTTAAGACTCCGTTTATATGAATTTTTTTTTCTATAATATTTTTTGTCGAACTTAACCCTGAAACACAAGCCGAATAACTGACTTTATTTCCACTTCCGCTTACAAACTTTATCCAAATCGACTCACCGCTCTGTCTCCCGCTCTGATATCCGTGAGCAGACACATGCTCCGAGTGCTACTCATTTTCACCGGGATACAAATGTCTTTCTCCCCAAACTAAATAAAAATAAAGAAATAAATAAATAAGCAAATTAACAGTTACCACTAACAGCGTTTACTGTGCAGCGCGATACAGATGCTGATAAATATATAGCGCTGGCGCGGCGGAGGACTATTAATCGCCTTAACCACGCCCATTGCCCCGCCCCTGCCCCGCCCTTCACTGACACGGTTTTGGAGATCCACATTTTACCTACAGATCCAGTGGAATCCCAGCGCGTGAATTCGGAGATCCCAGAGGATCGATTCAAAAACCATTTTACATGCCAAGCAACTGCAAGAATGTTGGCACCCTGTGTACAAATGAGTGTATTAATAATTAATGAATGAAACAGTGTGTTTTTGTTTATTGTGCGCACTCTTGTGTATACAGTTTTTTACAGTTATATAAGTTATAATTTTTTAATAATGGGGTTTAAAGGTGTCTGATAATGTATTGCATGAGGGGAAAGATTACATAAAAATTAAGGAATTGCATTAAAGTACATATTTTACCAAGACACTGTGTATTAGACTGTGTAACATTTATGTGCAGAAATATGATGTGATCTCTTGAAGACAGGACAACAGAACGGAACAGTAAGGAACAGAACAAAAACAGAACCAAGAACAGTACAGAACCAGGAACAGAACCATGAACAATACAGGAACAGTACAGAACCTGAAATAGGAAATGAACAGGAATGGGAAATGAACAGGAACTGAACAGACCAGGAACAGTACAGAAACAGGAAAAGAACCAGAAACAAAACCAAACCTGGAACAGAACAGAACCAGGAACAGAAAAAAAAAACAGGTACAGGTACAACAAAATGAGAACAGGGACAAGAACAGGGACAGACAAGACTAGACTAGGAACAGTACAGAAACAGAACAGAACCAGGAACAGAAACAGAAGAGAAACAATACAGAAACACAACAGAACCAGGGAACAGAACAAGATCAGAACAGAACAGACCAGGACTAGGAACAGAACAGAACAGAAATATGGCTGATATGACTGTATCAGTGCTCTTATAGACAGTGCTGTGTAAGTAACTTTAAAACAGCAATAACTTATAGTTACTAGTTACATCTCACAAGTATTAACTGAGTTAGTAAATGAATTACATTATTATAAAAGTAACCGACTACCAGGGAAAGACGGCACTATTGTTTTACTTACAAAAAAAAATCAAATATGTCAACTTGTATGTCCCCAATATTAAATAAATGAAATGCATTATATTAGATTAGATTAGATTAGATTAGATTCAATTTTATTGTCATTGTGCAAGGTACAGAGCCAATGCAGTTAGCATGCAGCAGTTAGCATCTAACCAGAAGTGCATAAGTGGCCTATTTACAATAAATATCAGTGTAATAAATAGGGTGTGGGGATGATAATTACAGAGGTGGGGGTAAATAATGTACAGAGGTATATGGATAGAGTATGGAGGTGTAACAATAGCTAGTTATAGATTGTACAAAGATGCATAATGATAGGTAGTGCAAAGTACTGTATAGATTGATATAGATAGATATAGTATAGATTGTATAGATTGTGCAAAGATGCATAATGGTAAGGTAGTGCAAAGTACAGAAGTGGCAGTGCAGTAGTAATTAATACTGTATATCAGCTGTTCAGTGCAGAAACAGCCACAGGAAAGAAGCTGTTTTTCAGTCTGTTTGTGCGGCTCTGAGGACACTAAATGGACACTAAATAGAATAAAGTATTATTTAAACACATTGTACACTAACCCTAGACTATTTTCATGTAAATGTGCACCTCTTCAGAACTCGACCAAAAAACATCTGCTTACATTGACACTTTTATTTGGCTGTGGATGAAAAGACGGGACTGCGGTGAAAATACAGGAAAAAAGGAATAGAGAGAAGAGTTTAATTTAAACTTATACCTAAATTCATAGATTTAATTGTAAAGCTGAGATACACAGAACACAGCATAATTGGTCAAGGGTTACGAGTCCTGTATTCACATGTCGTGCGAACCCAAATCACTAAACTGCAAAACGACTGGTAATTTAATATGTAGGGCGACCATGTGAGCTACGTTTCAGCTGGAAGCCACACCTGACGTAAACTATGAACACCAAAGCGCTCGGAAAAACATGGGTGTGGAAATCTCTGCATTTAGTTCGACCTCAAATATGTGCGCTCCTTTCGAAACTCCAGCGTTGCACAGCTATTAATTGGGAATGTGGTTCGCTTTAGACATTGTTTTCCCCACGTGATACTAATTCTTCATATCATCATCATCGTTTAATAAATACTTTTGTTCGTTTAACAAACATTTGTTTCCTGAATTGATGTTATGGGATTTTTTATTTTGTTTTCTGAATTATTGTGTTTCTATATTTGTTATGTTTCTGGATTTGTGGTGTTTTCTGAATTGTGGTGTTTTTTCAGTTTGTTATTTTTCTTTTCTGTATTGTGTTTTCTGATTTGTGATGTTTTCGGATCTCTTTTGTTTTCTGGATTGTCTTGTTTCTGGATTTGTTGTGTTTTCAGATTTGTTGTGTTTTTAGATATTACTTTTGTTTCTGGATTTGTTGTGTTTTCTGAGTTGTTTTTTGCATTGTCATGTTTTTAGATTTGTTATTTATATTTTTTGAATTGTTGTGTTTTCAGATTTGTTGTGTTTTTTGAATTGTGTTTTTTGAAATGTCATGTTTTTAGATTTGTTATTTGTGTTTTTTGCATTGTCATGTTTTTAGATTTGTTATTTATATTTTTTTAATTGTTGTGTTTTTAGATTTGTTGTGTTTTTTTTCATTGTCGTGTTTTTAGATTTGTGGTTTTTTTTGAATTGTCGTGTTTCTAGCTTTAAAGCAATGCACAGGTTAAGATGTTCAGCTGTTGTTGTTTATGCTGAATGCTGCGAGTTAAAACCCAGATTTTTTTTTTCTAATCTACTGAACCTTTCACTTTTTAAGACTGGATTAATTAAACACTATCGCTTTTCTAGTTAACTCATAATTATGAAAAAACTCACCCCACAACTGTATTCTGCGTTAATTGTTAATAACAGCACATAATCATCAGCTCAATCCTGTAATAGCATTAAACTATTGACTGAGACTGATTCAGTCTAAATTGGTGAGAAAATAACAGGAGTGCATGCTACCAAAACACAAAGCAGGTGCACAATAACTCTTTTATGGCATGCAGTGGCACACCTTTACACACCTCCTTACAGCATTACACTCCACACTCTCCCAGCTTTCAATGAAAGGACTGGAATGAAGCTATTTCAAAATCAGCATGTCACTCCTACATTAAGGACACACACATTCCCATTCTCTCAACAATTAAAGAAAATGCCAGTATATAAAATCAACTAAGAAATTCTGGTAAACTACTTAAAATGTCACACTGTCTCCTGTATTATGCAGACAAGCTACACACTAAGTTGACTCATATTGTTTGAATTCTTTGTAATGGCTGTAATGTTTACTTTAGCCAAAAACAGCCAGTGAGGTCACACCTGGTTAAACATTGGTTCGGGGTTTTTTTAGGACTAAACTTTATACCTTTAATTGATGCTGCATTTACACTGCAGATCTTCATGCCTAATTCCGATTAGGTGACTATACCCGAATTATTTTTTGTGGATGCCCCGCTTACATCATCTTTTAAAACTGTCCTGTACCCGACATCTGCATTTACACTATGCACGGCAAAATAACCAAAGGTGGACAAACTAAATGAAAAGGAAGTAAAAACGGTGCGATAATTAATGGATGCAATGGATGAATATAAAATGATTATTTAGTATTTTGCTTTCTGCACCTCTGCTGGGCCCCTTTAGTCGTATATAAAAGATGTATGTAAGTCACTCTGGATAAACGCTGTAAATGTAAAAGTAAAGATCGACTCTCTGTAGGTGGAGAAAAAAAAGAAGAGCGCTCTTGTTGCAGCCTGAGAGAATGTTGCATTACATACAAAACAGATATTAAGCGAACAAAAACGATAAATAACAAATATATCGCTGTTGGTGTCCACCTGAGGCGACATCACATTCCACCATCACTTATTCAATGATGTCAATCGACTCAGATTGTCTGGTGAAAATCCGATCTGTCTGTTTACATGGCAGACGCTAATGCATGTATCTGATTTATATCTGATTTATTTCTTCATATGAAAAAGGCCTGAAACCGATATAAAAATATCAGAATCCACGTGCGTTTTTTCTCTGCTCACACGATCCACTTTGAAAAAAAAATCAGAATTAGGTCACATGCAGTGAAAACACAGCCAATAAAACAATTAGAATGTTTAGAAAATGTCTGATGACCGTGTAACAAATGAAACTTTTCAGATCAAATATAAAGCTTATAATAAAAATTATTTTACACACATCATTTACAACTAGCTGCTTTATGAAAGAATGATATACTGCATACATCTATATTTCATTTCATTAAGCAATACACAAAACAATGATTTATGCAAAAATGTTTAAATTAATAAATTAAAAAAAAAACCCTTTTATAACACATGAACTGCGTGCAAAATCTAGCTAGTAAGTATGTCAAAAAATCTTTACGTTATTATTATGCCAATTATGTGATTATCCACCGGTAAAGTTGTGATTAAGGTAAGGGTGTTCCTTTAAAAATATTTTAGTATCTGGTTTCTTTGTAATTTTGTTCTCAAATTTGATCTCTTGTATTAGCTCTTAACCACCAAACCGCTACCTCTGGGCCCCTGAGCAAGGCCCTAAACTGCTCAATTTTATAAAAAATTAGATAAATGTCAGTTGCTCTGTATAAGGGCTTCTGCCAAATGCCAGAAATGTAAATATAAATAAAAACCCCCAGCAAAACAAGGAATTGAAACCAGGATATTAAAGCATATCGATATCTAGATATTTATTATGAGACTCTGATAAAAAGCAGAGTGTCATAATAAAAAGACCAACAGAAACAGGACATCGACAAACACAGATACTAGAAAATGAGTAAAGAGTTTGAAGAACAGATGCAGTGGCTGATGGGTAACGTAGTCTAAAGAGACCGAAAGAGAGAGAGCGAGAGGGAGAGAGACAAAAAGAGAAAGAGAGAGAGAGAGAGAGAGAGAGAGAGAGAGAGAGAGAGAAATATGCATAAAAAGTGTGAGAGATAAAAAGCATGTATGAGCATAAGAGTGAGAAAGAAAGACAGAAACAGAGAGACAGAAACAAAGAGACAGACAGACAAATACTGACAGTACAGAAAGAGATAGAGAAAGAGACCGAAAGGGAGAGAGAGAGAGAGACAGACAGACAGACAGAAAGGTAGAGAAAGAGACCGAAAAAGAGAGAGACAGACAGAAAGGGAGAGAGACAAAAAGAGAGGAAGAGAAAGAGTGTGTATGAGAGAGAGAAAGAGAAATATTTTTAAAAAGTGTAAGAGAGAAAAAGAGCGTAAATAGCGTGAGAAAGAAAAAGAAAGACAGAAACAGAGAGACACAGAAAGAGAGACAGAAAGAGAGACAAATAGGAAAAGTACAGAAAGAGATAGAGACAGAAAGAGTAAGAGGCCGAGAGAGACACAGACAGACAGACAGACAGAAAGACAGACAGACAAAAAGGGAGAAAGGGAGAAAAAGAGACTAAAAGAAAGAGAGGCAGACAGAAAGGGAGAGAGACAAAAAGAGAGAGAGAAAGAGTGTGTATAAAAGAGAGAGAGAGAGAGAGAGAGAGAGAGAGAGAGAGAGAGAGAAATGCTAAATATTTGTATGGAAATTCAGATTTAAAAAATTAGCTTAATGTTTTTCTTTTCATTTTCCCTGAAAACATGTTTAATCACACACACACACACACACACACACACACACACACACACACACACACACACACACACCGCAGATATTTCCACTGATGATGTTTTATTTTGTTCCCCAGAGCTGTAGTTCACAGTAAATACCACAAGAAAACAACTGGCCGCGAACCGGGCGAGTATAAACACGCACACACATCCCTCAGAACCAATGGAGGATATTAGTACGATGTAAAATGCCTGCGCTTTAGGATTTGGGAGTGAGATCGGTGACGTGCTGATGAAACTACAGTTCAATATGATTCACGTTAACAAAACGTACATGAAGTAATCGGTGATCACACACATGACTATAAAGCATAGAATGCACACACACCTGTATGAAGAAAGAGTGAACATAGATTATACAAAGAGATTTTATTTTGGCTAGGACGCATGACTTACCTTTACATTTAAGCTTTACTAGTTCCAAGACATAACAGAGATTTTCAGATACACTTTAATCCAGATCTTATCAAGGTTTTTTTCCCTCAGCCATTAAAATCCTGTCTGATGTTCGTCTCTCTCACGGTACCTTTGACTATTTTAAACAGAATTATGCCTTAATGAAAAAGCACTTGTCATTTTAACCATATATAGCAGAGGTAGGACAAGGTGAAATGAAACAACATTTCAGCTACTTACTTGACAAACAACATAAAGTGCATGTGTGCAACCTGACGCAAACACTGACAAAAAACAGTACAATACAATACAATACAAAACACTCAGGTACATCGAATAGCGCCGACTTGATAAGTGATGTGCAAATAGAGCTGGGGGCCTCTGGTGTCCATGTGCCTTCCATCGTCGGACTAAGCACTATTTTGTATGGAAAGATTCGGAGTAGCCGCTTCATACTACTGCCGTGCCGCCATCTTGGATCATTGTCTCATATTTTTTTTTTACCCATCACACTCATTGGACAGCCTGTTTCTCGTTTAGATTTTGTGGTCTGGTATTAATGGATTTGCAATCATTTAGCATTAGTGAAGCACTGACGTATGCCATTCCAGCTTTTCCACCCCAACCTTGACAAACCAGGACACCATGGGCTTTGCTTTGTACTCAAGGGAATTTTCCTGTTGGAACATATTAGGACACCTGACTATCATGCATATGGGTTTTTTTTTTAAACATCCTAATCTATAATATTCACCACACCTTCTGGAAATACTTTCCACTAGATTTTGGAGTGTGACTTCAGTCACAATATTATTAGTGACATCCGAAACTAAGGAGGTCTAGGGTGCAGTCGGTGTTCCAGTTTATCCCTTATCGGTGTTCAGTGGGGTTGGGTCAGAGTCAGGGTTCCTTTACTCAAACCAGGACATAGCATGTGTTTATAGATTTTAGGAGCTTTGTGCACGGGGACATTGTCATTCTGGAACAGTGTTTGAGATTCTTAGGCTGCATTAACACTGTCATTCATTGGTTCAGGTGTGTCTTTTTTTTGGTAATGTGTTCCTTGTGTATGTTTCCTCATCTTTTGGTGGATGATTGTTTGTACCATGAGTCTGGTCATGTTCAAGTTCGTATTAATCAACTGTAATCAAGTCTAGTCTAGTTTATGTTTGTTGTTTTGCTACGTGTTTATGTACTCAGGTCAAGTCAATGTTCACTCTGTAAATAAACTGCACTTGGGTTCCACACATCTCGCCTCACTGGAATTGTAAAAAAACAGTTCCATTGCTAATATAGTTTGAGTTACATGGGCAGCACTACTGTTCTGGAGGCCCTGTGCAGATTAGATTAACATGGCAGCACATTAAAAATGGAAACATACACATACTGAAAGCAGTGCAGCAGGAGAAACGCTACGAAGTAAAGAGAATAAACTGTTGCGAATAAATTAACACAATTTAATAGAATTTAAGTTGTAAATGTAGGTCAGCTTCTGATAGTGTTTAAGCCAGCAGAGAAGGACTTGCTGACCCTGACTGCACACCACTGGATTTAAGAAAAAAGTATAATGCTACAGTATTTAGGGAGGAAACACATACATACAGATTTTTACATAGAGCAAACTACAGAGTAGATTTAAATCCATGTCACATGATCAAAACCTGCCATTCCACACTGAGATCATCTCTTCTGATCACGTCATACTGTAAATAAATTAGGTGGGTTGATAAAATTTGGGCAGCGTAGTTTGGCCTGTTTTTTTTAATGGGCGGGGTTTATGCCGTAGTTGAGCTGACACATTTAATTCAATTTGGCAACACTGCTTGTCATATGGAAAAATAAACACAGAAAACACAAAAACCCTGTAGGCGTTTATGCAGTAGCTGTATGTGCAGGGGATGACGGTAGAAACCGGCCAAATTCCTAATGGTAAGATGTTGTGGAGCAGTGGCTGCTACTTCAGTTTGGTGGTGTGTGTGTGTGTGTGTGTGTGTGTGAGAGCACCAAAGCCAGGAGTGGTGGGGCTGTGACATGAACCTTCAGCCAAATCGATTATATCTCAACTGTTTGTAGTTACGCGCCGGCGCAAAATGTTGACTAATGTTGATAAAAGAATAATGTAAAAGTCGCATGAATACAGACAATCGTTCACATTGCAGTCGCATATTATAATAACTGCCTTTGTGACTGATTTAATACCACATATGGTATAACTGGCACAAATCAGAACTGAAAATTAAATCCATATGGTTTGTGGTGTTCACACTGTCATGACAAGATTCAATTCTCATGTGGGCAAAAAAAAAAGCCACAAACAAAAACACACAAACAAAAAAAAAAAAAAACCTGCCATTCCACACTGAGATCATCTCTTTATAAATTATTAACGCACACACTAAATTCCACAGCTTTAGAGAAGCGGATTTGGTGTCAGGTTTATATAAGTGCAGTATATAGTTACACTAAAGGACTAACATTCTTTTAAAACTGATAAGTTGACTAAAATCTTTACCCGTCTCAAATAATAATAATAATATAATAATATTCAACTTCATTGTCCAATGTACATGTACAGAGCCAATGAAATGCATTTTTCACATATCCCATCTTAGTAAGTTGGGGGTCAGGAGCGCAGGGTCAGCTATGATACAGCGCCCCTGGAGCAGGAAGGGTCTTGCTCAAGGACCCAACAGTGGTTGACTTGCCGGTGGTGGGGCTTGAACCCAGGTGTTTCTGGTCTTCAGATCAGCAACTCAGCACCTTAAACATTTGAGCCACCACTGCCCCCATTAGTGTCCCGTCATCAGAGTTGCTAGATCATCTCTTCTGATCACGTCATACTGTAAATAAATGTATTAGGTGGGTTGATAAAATTTGGGCAGCGTAGTTTGGCTTGTTTTTTTAATGGGCGGGGTTTATGCCGTAGTTGAGCTGACACTCTTTAATTCAATTTGGCAACATTGCTTGTCATATGGAAAAATAACACACAGAAAACACGAAAAGACTGTAGGCGTTTATGCAGTAGCTGTATGTGCAGGGGATGACAGTGAATTAGATGGAGCAGTCGTTGTGGAGGAAGAGGATGAGTAGAAAACGGGCCAAATTTCTAATAGCAACATGTTGTGGACCAGTGGCTGCTACTTCAATTTAGAGGTGTGTGTGTGTGTGTGTGTGTGTGAGCACCAAAGCCAGGAGTGGTGGGGCTGTGACATGAACCTTCAGCCAAATCGATTATATCTCAAATGTTTGTAGTTACGCGCCGGCGCAAAATGACTAATGTTGACTAATGTTGATAAAAAAAATGATGTAAAAGTTGCAGGAATACAGACAATCGTTCACATTGCGGTCGCATTTTATAATAACTGCCTTTGTGACTGATTTAATACCACATATGGTATAAGTGGCAGAACTGAAAATCAGATTCCATGCGGTTCATGGTGGTCACACTGTCGTGACAAGATTTAATTCACATGTGGGCTATAAAAAAATAAAAAAGATCATCAGATTTTGCCCACATTTGCATGAAGTGTAAATGTAGCCCAAGCTTAAGAAGCTCAAACACTTAAAAATCCAGCATTTAATCCATTTTAATTAATGCTAATTGCCACCAGTGTGAACACAACAGCTCACGTCGTCGATCGGCTTTAGGTTGTTTCCAGATGGACAATTAAAAACAGGGCCACAAACACGTCTCCTGAAAATCCTGTACACATTAACCAATCAGAAGACGACCTCAAAACTCCTGAAGTTAAGCGCCAAGTGTGCCAAACAAATCAGATGTTCAGTCAGCGGTCTGTAAGCATTTTGTTATACTTTATATATACATACATAATGTACATATAATAATTTGAACAATTTTTTTAACGGTTTACCTTTTTTTTAATTGACAAAAGTAGGACGAAAATGTAATACAACTATTTTATACAAGTGTTAAATTTTTTTTTCCTAATCTACAACATTGTCATCAGATTGAAAACAACATGCACATGTGCTTAAGATTTATTTATTTTTCATAAAAATAGGTAAAAATACAAATATCATAGATTTAATAGACTTTTAAAAGCATCAGGCTGTACCATTATGTGTCTCATCGACAAGTCTGTACATAAAGTGATCAAACATCGCAGTCACGTTACATCATAAAATGCTTCTCTTTGATTTCATCACTGATTGGTTAAGAAGAATAATATACTATTTCTACAAAAATAGATAATTATACATACACACTAATACAATATATAATTATACATACACACAAATGTGTTCTTTAATGCAGCGATCTAAGCAGATCTAATAAAGACCATTAAACAGTTCGTGCAAGTGATTCGGTTGTACAAATATTGGCTGCGATGCGTTTTACGTTGTGTTTTACACTCGAATTGCTGACCAAAAAAAAAAAAAATTCACAAATAAAAGTCTCACAAGCTAAAAAAAGAAGACAATAAAACCTGCTTATTCTTATGAGTGGAAACCAGGTATGTATTTAATGTATGTAAATGTAGTTTTTTATTTAACTGGTTCATAATTAGTTCTAGTGCACCTTTAGACCAATTATGGATACCTTTATTTTTCTTAGCAAATATATAAATATATATAAAAATATAATATTTTATAGTTCCAGGTCTTGAATCAGTGTATTAGCCACATCAGACCCCTGTGTATTATTCTTTTACTTTTAGATATTATGAAATCTATGTTTTACAAAGCGACTATAAAAAAAACAAAATAAAAATCACAGCACCAAACAAACAGTATTTATTTGTAATGTGAAATTGTGAGATATCAACCTGAGGTGGTTCCAAATGAGACATTTTGCCTAACTGGTGTGAAAAATGTTCTAGATTTATTTATTTATTTATTTACGCTAAATTACGAATCAATCACATATAATTAGCCTTAGTTGGAGCTAATGAAAGAAAAAGACAGCTGTGCAATTGTGTCAGTTGGTACTACAGCTTGTGTGATAATAATAAACGAATTTAATTATCCCTACAAGAATTGATACTGCCATGAGATTTAGCTGTTAAGGCTGTTAAGTTTGAGAATTGTCCTAAATGGTGCGATATTACGGAAAATTGCCATGTTTTTGTTTTTACTCTGTTAAATCTAAAATTGTCTAAAAGTTTGATTAAGAAAGACTTCTGATCGTCTCTGTGTCTCTAAGTTTAGAAACTTTGCTAGCAGAATCAACATCACTCGACATACTGTGGCCAAATAAACAGTATAATAAGAACGTCATTCTTTTAGCTCACATGATCACCATTCCTGAATTACCTACCAAAATTACCCACCAAAATTACCCAGTCATTAGCTGCACAAGTCGCTAAATAAGATGAAATCTATAAATGATACAATAATTAACAATTATAATTTAATTGATATGACTAATAGAAACAGTTTTACAGCTGATGTGCATATGATTATAATTAATATTAATTGTAACCAACAAACTAAATCTCAATAGATCCTGAATAGCTACATTTCCAGAGTGGTTTTACAACTGCATTAAATTATACATCTCTAAATTTGTTTACGATTTGAACAATATTTGTGTCCAACACGCAAGTGTGGCCAATTATGGATATTAAAGTTACCAATAAAAAAAAAAAAAAAAGTACATAAAGTCCTAGAAGGAAGCAGAGTTTAAGTTGCGAACATTTAACTAAAACGGAGTAAATCAATTTCACAGTTATTATCAACACAGCTAGTTACATGACTTAGTACTGCAGTACATGTGGAATACAAGTAAAATAAACACAACACTGTGAACTAAAGAATTTATCCTTCAGCTCTCTTTTTGTTCAGTATGTATATGTAAAGTGTGCCCCCCCCTTTTTATAAAGACTGTTCAATTTGTTTACATTTCCGACAGCCAATATTTACAACATATAATTTTGCAGAAGTCTTGCAGTAAAATTAAAATGAGTGCTATAATCCCACCTGTGTAAAGTGTCTTTCTGTGTCTATCTGTCGCCACTCCTCGTTACATGAAAGCTCATTTTTTTTACCCCTGATGATCTCGGAGTGATTCCCCCCTAGCACGAGCTGGTCTGTAGATTGCTCTCTGTGAGGATGGAGGTGATGGTGGACGAGTCGAACAGGCCGTCATCGTCATCGTCTGAGCTGAGACCCGGAGAGCCCATCGTAATGCGCGCTTGCTGGATCTTCCGCCTGAGGATTTAGCAAGAAGACATTAGCTTAACTATTTTTGCATACATATACTGAAAAAAAGTATAATATCCATGACCAAATCATAGTATGTGAATTATTTTGACTACTGACTGCTTAGAAATGCTTCGCAGCATGTTGGACACCTAACTTCTAAGTAAGCACTGCCCTCTACAGGAATGAGTATGTTATTACTACATATATCTTTTGACCGATGTGAAAATGAATATAGTTACGATTAAATACTATTCCATAAACCTTTATTGGAACAACACACACGAATTTGTTTTATTAGCAAAAGAAACATGATAACAATAGATAAATGTTAATGAAAAATCACAAAAGGATTTTATTCTATGACAAAATCAGATTTTAAATCGTGCAAAAACCAAAAATTATACTTTAGTTGTATTTTATAAATTACATTTAAAAAAACCTAGCAAGAAATTGGGGGAAAAAAAAGTTAAACATGAAAATGAATAACTTAATTAAAAAACACACTTGTCTTTTATTGGTTATTGAATAGATTAATAGGCAGCCTTAGATTCTAGAAAATTAAGACTAGAACAGTTTTTTTCTTTTGGATATGACTTATCTTTTTCTTTTTACACTGCCCTCCATAATTATTGGCACCCCTGGTTAAGATATGTTAAAAGGCCTTAAAATAAATTCAATTTTTATTGCAGACGCATACTCTCACACTGAAAATTGTAGAAAAATGTAACCTTCAACTCAAGTGAATTTTAAGGGGGGAAAAAAAAAAATCCCTGACTAAGAAATAATTATTTTTCATACAATCACCTGTTCCACAATTATTGGCACCCCTAACAATTCCTAGGAAATAAATGTAATTGAAGTATTTCTGTCATTTCTACAGTAGTTTACAAAGTTGATCAGAGTGTCTAGGAAAATTAGTAATTCATCAATTCCTGTTTCCTGGGGTATAAATATGACGTGACACAGAGGCCATTTCTCTTATCCACTCTTCAACATAGGAAAGACAAAGGAACACACAATTCAAGTAAGGCAGATGTGTGCCGACCTTCAAAGTCAAGGCAATGGCTACAAGTAAATAGCCACTCGCCTGCACCTGCCCATATTTACTGTCAGAGGAATCATTAAGAAGTTTAGCACAACTGGAACAGTGGTAAACAAGCCTGGACGAGGACGCAAGTTTATTTTGCCTCCACGCACAGTGAGGAGGATGGTAAGAGAAATAAAAAGTTCTCCAAAGCTCACTGTTAAAGAATTGCAACAAATGATAGCATCTTGGGGTCACAAAGTCTCCAAAACAACCATCAGGCGCTATCTACATGCCAACAAGCTGTTTGGGAGGCATGCACGGAAATAACCTTTTCTCACTCACAATCATAAACGCAAACTTCTCTGGAGTTCGCTAAGCGGTACTGGGGGCTTCAACTGGGACCGTGTGCTTTAGTCAGATGAGACCAGGATAGAGCTTTTTGGCAACAAACACTCTAAGTGGGTCTGGTGGAACACAAAAGATGAGTATGCAGAAAAGCACCTCATGCCCACTGTGAAGTATGGGGGAGGATCGGTGATGCTGTGGGCCTGTTTCTCTTCCAGAGGCCCTGGGAACCTTGTTAGGGTGCATGGCATCATGAATGCTTTGAAATACCAGGACATTTTAAAGCAAAATCTGGTGGCCTCTGCCCGAAAGCTGAAGATGGGTCGTCACTGGGTCTTTCAGCAAGATAATGACCCTAAACATGTGGCCAAATCTACACAGAAATGGTTCAACAGACACAGAATCAAGCTTCTCCCATGGCCATCTCAGTCCCCAGACCTCCAAAACCTGTGGAGTGAGCTGAAGAGGAGAGTGCAGAGGAGATGATTCAGGTCACTGGATGATTTAGAGAGATTGTGCAAAGAGGAATGGTCGAAGATCCCTCTTTCTGTATTCTCCCATCTTGTGAAACATTATAGGAGAAGATTAGGTGCTGTTTTGTTGGCAAAAGGGGGTTGTACAAAGTATTAACATCAGGGGTGCTAATAATTGTGGCACACATGATTTGATGTAAAAGAATTATTTCTTAATGTGAAAAATAATTTTTCCCACTGAATAAATGCACTTGAATTAAAGGTTGGATTTTCCTCTTTTTTTCATTGTGGTCCTATATTATTTAGAACAAAACTGAATTAATTAGAAGCTAAAGAATACATATTAACCAGGGGTGCCAATAATTATGGAGGGCAGTGTATATTTAAAAGTTACTTAATGATGATTCTTACTTGAGTTCTTTCTCCAATGCTGTGACTCGAGTCTGTAGCGTCTCTTTTTGTTCCATTTGCTCCTCCATGTCTCTTACTGCTTTTCTCCGCATTGTCTCCAGTCGCTCCATCTCTTCCTCTCCCTCATCCACCTGCCTCTTCAATGCCTTCACACGCAGAGCCAGCTACACAGAAAACACACACATAAGCATGGATATGTAAATGACACATAGAAAGAGTGTTCTAGTTAGAATCAGCGTCCTTTTCTGTGTGTGTGTGCGCGTGTGTATACGATACCTGGTCTCTCTGCTCTGTGATCTGATGTCGATCTTCATCCAGAGTCATGGACATCTCTTTCAGCTTTCTTTCCAGGCGACGTTGTGAGGACAAGGCTGCATTTTTCTCACTGCAAAATACAGAGAAGAAGAGAAAAGTTCATGTGCCATAATTTCTGAAATCTTAATGATGCAATAATGATGATTTTATTATTGAGATGACTTTTTTGGGTGGTAAAACAATAACATACAAACAGTTCTAAAAATTACCCTTCTTCATTACGTAACCGCTCCTCCAAATCCTGAAGCTTGCTCTCTAGCTGAGAAACATTTGTCGAAGTACGACTCTGGCCCTCCATTTCTTTTATACGGGATTTATAATCCTTTAACTATGTGGAAATGGAAAAAAAATCCAAGAAATTAGAGAGAAATATTATACGTGTAGGACATTCTTTAGACTTAATTCTAATATAACCAAACTAACATTACTGAAAAGCAATTTTGTACCTGTCTCTCCAGGGCGTTTTTATCCAGCTCAAGGTCTTGTTTGGATGACCTTTCCTGCATTAGCTCAGAACGCAGCTGCTCAATCTACACGCAAACACATAAGGTAGTATTGTGAGAAGAAGCACAGACACACTTGCTCTATGGGTAAGCAGATGCCAGTGAAACGCTCACCTGGTCTCGGCTCCTGGTTACTCTGTCAGTCATGAGCTCCACGCTGTTTCTTTCCTCATCCAGCTCCAGCTCCAAGCGCTTCACTTTCTCCTTTGGACACAAAGAAATTAAAATTAAAAACAAAATATCAAATCATATTTTGTTTAAATGATTTATAAGGGTTTTTAAGTAATACAAGTTGTAACGATAGATAGACTATTGACTAGCGCTTACAGAACATCAGCAATAAGGAAATATAAAAATTACAATGAAAATACATTAAAATATAACAATACATTTTTTTAAATGTTTATTTATTGGTACATTTGTACCAACCTCATATTTGTTATAAAACATTATTTAGATATTAGTGTGTTGTCTTGCAATATTGTTAAACACAATCAACTAGGAGAACGAGGAACAGAAACGTTTAGAAAAAGAAAGAGTGATCGTCTCTTACTCACTCCATGAAAATACATTTTAACATTTCGTTATTTGTTTATGATGTATATGTTTATGATGTTTTATAAATAATGAATTTATTATTAGGAACACAGCCCAGGAAAAATGTGCTTCTTCACTGAACCAGCATCTGTGAGGTCATGTGGTAAAATTGCTATAGCCAATAAATAGAACTAGCAGCACCGTTTGTCTGATCACTGCTCCAAATGCAAAAGGTGCTCCTAAAGCTCGCTCCACTGTAAAACAAACAGATTGTACCACTTGCCTCCATGCTGCGGATGTCACGGGCACGATCGTTGAATGTGTTGCGGTGACTCTCCAGCTCTTTCTCTAGGTGTTTAATGCGGTTGATTAACATTTCTCGTTCTAGAACAGCATTATCCTTTTCCTCACT
This sequence comes from Bagarius yarrelli, assembly GCA_005784505.1. Lineage (NCBI taxonomy): Eukaryota > Metazoa > Chordata > Actinopteri > Siluriformes > Sisoridae > Bagarius > Bagarius yarrelli. The sequence continues at coordinate 199,934 of VCAZ01000180.1, read as the reverse complement.
GTTCGACTGCAGCTCTTTCTTTAGATGGGACAACTGGAAGAAGTTAAAAGATATATAACAACGATTTAAACAAAATGGAGGCAGACACTGTGAAAACAGCAGACGTTGATCTTATTTAACCCCTTGTACGTAACTCGACCACCGGACTGCTCAGTATTTAGTGGATATCGTGTGGGGAAACATTAAAAAAAAATAATCATCCATTATAGGCTAAACTATAGGACTATATAATGACACACACACACACACACACTTTACTAAATGAATAAAGAAATGTTTAACATTAGTTATGCTAAAATGATATCGAAAGGCATCGCTGACACCCAGTTTTTATGCTGTTGCTAATGTAAGCTGCTAGAGTGAGCGAATACCAATGCAAACCTGGGAGCAAGGTGTGCTATATAAACAATATAAACATTGTACATGTGGGTAGCTGGAGTGTATACAAGCCATCAACAAATGATATTAAAAAAAAAACAAAATGGAAAGAAAGAATGACAAAAAAAATTAAAAACAAAGTTAGAAAGAAATAACAAAAGAAAGGACAAAAAAAAGGGGAAGGAGGAGAAAAAGAGAATAAGAAGAAATAAAGAGTCCTTGCTTGCCCCCTCTTACCTCCTCCTGTACAGAGCGCAGAGTGACCTGATTTTTTTCCAGCTCAGTGATTTTTTCTTTGTGGATCTTCTGCAGGTCCTGCTGTTCCTTCTTCCACTTTTCTTTCTGATCATCGAATTGAGACTGTAACTGCCGTACAGACACGATGGACTCAGCAGCCAACCGCTCGATCTGACGAAAACCACGGAGAAACATACTTTAGCATAAGTAAGGACTGTAATATACTTTATACCATTAACATTATATTATACCAGTGTAGATCATCTATACAGATACCACACATGATCCCGGAAAAGTAAAATCATTTTTAAAAAAAACAGCAAAAATCATAATAAAAGTTTTTTTTTTTTTTTACTTTTTTGGCTTTCTGGTTTCTAGGATGCTGCAAAAGCTACCGGTATGTTTTACTATACACTATCCTTTGATCCCGCAGAAGAGACGAGGGAAAGCGGTGAGGTGGATTTTTTCAAATGCTTTAAGTTGCTTTAAGCACTTCAAGGAAAAGTTTCTTGTGGTTTAATTGCACTCGTTTAACATCATCCAAGTAAAACGTTAACAAACTTTAAATTCGTACTGCTATGACATTATAGGTCACATAACTATATCAACATAATGTCCGAATTTCATTCAAACTATTCCTAACTACACAGAACATATTTTTTAATGGTCGGAAAAGACATGATCATCGTCCTCTTTATCATCATCATCATAATCATCATTTATACCCACCTCTTTGTTAAGTTTGTCCACTGTCTTTTCATGCTGTTTCTTTTGTTCATCCAGCTGTGTGTTGTCGATGCGCAAAGTGTCTCTTTCCCTGTCTCGCTCCCCCAGTGCTCGGGACAGTTCGTCTCTTTCCTGGTTCAGTTTGGTGTTGCTGCGTTTGGCCTCCTCCAGCTGCTGCCTCAGCTTCCTGTTCTCCAACTGCAGCTCCTGCTCTGCCTCCATATTCTGGGAAACTTGTTCTTGCATTGTAATCTGGACAGGCAGAGATGAAAATCTTATACATGTTGTCAGTGGTGTGCAGTCAGGGCCAGCGAGTCCTTCTATGCTCCCTAACAATATCAGAAGCTAACCTATATTTATAACCTAAATTCTAATATTTGTTCTATTAAAGTGTATTAACTTATTCCCAACAGTTTATTCTCTTTATTTTGTAGTCTTTCTCTTGCTGCACTGCTTCCAGTATGTGTATGTTAAAGACTGAAATCTGGTTGGACAAGAAATCTATGTGCTGCCATGGAACACATCTGGAAAGTTTTAATCTGGGAATATGGAAAGTGGTGGTTCAGTGGTTTTGGACTGTCGATTCTCAGCACCACCAAGCCACCACTGTTGGGCCCGTGAGCAAGGCCCATAACCTCCAATTGCTCAGTTGTATAAAAGAAGACATAAATGTAAGTCGCTTTGGATAAGAGTGTCTACCAAATGCTGTAGATGTAAACTAATCTGCCTTTAGAATCAGTAGAGCTGCCCATGTAACTTAAACTATAATAGCAGTGGGACTGTGTCTTTAACCAATCTTTGTCAATGTCCTACAATGGTATCAGCCTTTTTCTGTTGTTGTAGTGTAGAGGTTTGGAGTTTTCTTAACTGGGTTTCTTGCTTTATTAAAAATAACATTTATCCTCAACATGCCAAATATCTTTCTCTTTGTAATGTCATGCCGTGGTATATTGTGTTTATTTTATATTGTATTAATGGTTTCTATAATTGTGACGTGATAGTGGTGGTATTAAGAGGTGTATCAGTCGGGTAAGTCCTAACAGAAGGCCCAGGTACCAAATGCAACGCCCACCACTGCATGTACGCGTTCTCCCAAAACTACAAAGAAATGCTATGTAGACATTTTACTCACCTCGAGACGCGCAAGTTTGTCTTTGAGGCGCGAGTTAGCTTCCTCCAGGGCCTCTCGTTCGTTCGAGACTGTACTCATTTCCTGTTGGAGCAGGGCCACTCTCTTGCTTTCTTTCTGTAGATCCTCCTCAACCAAAAGACATTGACTGCGCATACGCTCTGCCTCTCCGCGCACTGCACGCATCTCCCCGCGCAGAGACTCCACTAACGCAGGATCGGCAAGCTGGAAGAGAAGTAAATGACCAGTTGTAGCAGAGAGGGTATAATTGTGGCACAATGCCCATAACACAGGGGCGCTTTAGGATTAAACCATATACCTGCTTGGTTTTCTGATGAACTTTCATTCACCAACTCCTCCTTGTCTTTTCGAGATTGGTCTTTCAACCTGTCTATCTCATATTTCTGTTCGGCATCTAGTTCCTGGTTGGTTCTCTTTAAAGAAATTATTTTCCATAGTCTTCTTGTCGAGGTCCTGTTTTAGTTTCTCAACCTCCGCTTCTGCTTGCTTCAGTGATGCACGGCTGCGCTCGAGCTCCTGTGAGAAGTTCAACAGCATGGGTGTAAGATAACGGTAAACACCATTTTAAGGTGTTTCCTTTTTTTTTTCTATGCTGCTTTATTTCCAATGTGGCTGCTCCACTTTGTGTTTGTGATCTAGCAGACCAATACAGATCTATTTAATACACGGAGATTTAAAGCACAATTTTTGTACGACGTTTTGGATAAGGGCGCCTGCTAAATGATGTAAATATATAAATATATTTCTATACTATATGTATATGCCTGACATGACTGCATACTGCTTTGACTTAGTACCTGGTTCTGAGTTTCATTTTGTTTGACATCGGTGCTCTGCTGTTTCATGGTTCTTAGTCTGTCCTGCAGCTCTTGTAGCTCCTCTTCAAACTCTTCTTTATCTAAACGAACCTGGAGAAGCCTGGCACGTCGAACAAACACACACACACACAAAATATTAACACGCTTAACTTCTGATGATATTTTGATGTTGTTTTTCTTTCCGATAGGGATGCATCATACTTGGAAAAACACTCTGATACCTTGTGATGTCATAGACAGAACTTTCAGTATACAAAGCAACGACACAATGTTCGGCTCAGTGGTGTAAAAATATTTCCAAATTAACAATGACAACTCGCACACGGCAGACAAAGTTTGTTCCGCAAAAATATCAAGAGGTACAAAATTTGTGGTATTAATACAAGTAATCTGATAAAACATCTAAAATTAAAACACAAAAATGTAACGCTAGCACTCTGCATCAGACACTGCAGAAAAACTCTTACAAAATGAGAGAAAATGGCAATTATATAATCCCTCAACACAAAAAAAGTTGTTCCAGTGAGTACCAGGAAAGAATAGCGGTACTATGTCTTTAAAAAAAAAAAAGGTATCAGTGCAGCCTTAAGTTTATAATGTTTTTGGTAACACTTTTTTACATTCCGCCCACAAAAAAACACAAAAAAAACAAAACTGATTTTTTTGGTCTTTTTGTGGTGGTGGTGGTGGGGAGATGGGGTAAGAGAATAAGAGATCAGGGTGCACAATATCTTTTTATATAAATTCCTAAAAACAAAAAAGCTCACTCTTGTTTGCTTTTGCGTAGCTCATCTTTGGTGCTTTGGAACTGCTCTCTCCAGTGAGTGCCTTCCTCTTTGCTTTCCTCCAGCTGTTGCTGCAGAGAGCGCACTGTAGAGTTCACACGTTGACGCTCTGCTTCTATGCTTGCCTGAGACTATAAAAAGACCGTTAAAATAATGGTTAAAAAAATGATTAAATATAAAAGAAACAATTTATTGAGTGAAATATTGTCATTAACACCACCTGACAGTGGACTGTGATGTACCTGTGAAACCTGCGCCATGTTGCTTCTTAGTTTCTCCATGTCTTGGCTGTATTGTTGTCGAAGAGTTTCCATATCTCGGTCATGGGTGGACACCTCCTCTTTCAGGGCACCTTTCAGTGCAGTCAGTTCCCGTTCTCTCTGTCTCAGTGTGTCCTCTTGTCTTTGATGCAGTGCTGCCATTTCAGCCAGTTCACGACGCAGGGCCAGCAACTCCTACAAACCATTCAACAGGATTTAAAACAAGATTGATTATCTATCAATCTATCCATAAATCCATCCATCCGTCAATCCACAACCAACACACATTATATGATTAGATAACATTACACAACACTGCGTTTTTATGTACCTTGTTAATGCGAATTTAATGAGATTTTGGCAATATTGTAAGTGCAATACTTTAATCTAAATCATATGATTAGATGCATAATTGCAGCAAGAATAATCCTAAAAGAATAATCCTAATTTTAATCGAAATACACAAACATTAGTCACATTATTGCCACTCTGACCAAAGTGCGCATGTGCCCGTTACGAACACAAATCGCCTCAATTTTAAGAAAAAGATTTAAATTGCAAGTAAACGGGAGTGAAGAGATTTGTCTTGACATGTAAAACATTATAATGCGATTTAGTTCTTACTCTGATTATTAAAAATATTTGCATTATTCATGTGCATGTAAACATAGTTACTGTATGTCCAAATAACCAAGTGACTGTGGATTTTCCCTATTGCACCTATATAACTATTTGATAAAGCATTTATTTTGCAAGAATTATTGTAGCTAAAAAAACTCTTTACTGCCAAAAGTTTGTGGACACCTGACCATCAGTTCCATATCTGGTTCCTTCCAAAATGTTGCTACAAAATTTGGAAGCACAAAAATGTCTAGAATGTCTTTGCATTTTGTAGCATTTCATTATTACTTCACCGGAACTAAGAGACTCAAACAGTGTTATTTGTCAAACAGGTGACAATAACCCTGTGTACAAAAACCCTGTTGTACCGTTACGACATGGTGTGTTCTAAATGGAGTGGAAAAACTTGTGTTCCACATAAAGCCCTGACTTCAACCTCACTGAACATCTTTGGGATGAACAGGTACACCAACAGCACCACAGACCTCATCACCTAAAGTTAGTGTCTGATCTCACTAATACTATTGTATATGAATGACACATCTCACATTCAAGCTCTAAACTGTTGTAAAAACTCTGTACTAGAAGAGTGAAGCTTAATTTAACAGCACAATGGGGAGTAAATCCGAAAAAGATGTTTAAAATCACATACATTTGTGATGGTCAGGTGTCCACAAACTTGTGGCAATATAGTTTTTATCTAATACTAATAAAATGAATAAGAATAAGATGATGTATAAGAAAAGGCAATAAACATTAACTAAGTTGTTTTTTTTTTTTTTTTTTTTCTAATAGCCAAAATTTCATGTAATCTCAATTATATACATTTAGAACTCACTTAATGTCATTATTACATTCAGTATATTTCCAAAAGGGCAATTTCTGGAAACTTTCCATGGGAAACGCGTCTCTGGAATTTTGGAAATATGGGAATTTCTAGGTTTATTAGAAATTTAGGGAAATGTATAAAAACTGTATATACAAACAAATCTAAACATTTAGTTAGTTTGGTCATAAGGTGACACGCAAGCAAACTAATACACATTATAGAAAATGACATTAGTCATGAGTGTATGTTTCTGAAGGAATGCACAGTGCAGGTGGAGGTGTGTCCTCAATAGCCCTGCAGTGCTGCTTAAAAACGATACAATAGAAATATGAGGGTAGAAATCCAACTGAAATCTGGTTAGGACCAAAATTATGCTGCAAGATTTATTTTCAACTTCTTGCAAGGCTTACTTAAATTCCTGATTTATTCCTATAAATTCTCATACATTTCAGTTAATTGCTATGATAAGTTTCCATAATTTCTTTTAATAATAATAATAATAATAATAATAATAATATTCTGAGCAATACAAGCACAGGTGTACCTCCTGCATGAAGTCAGTCTCTGATCTGTTGCCCGCCTCTCTCCTCAGCTCCTCATGCAGCCCCGTTAGTTGGTCCTCTAGTTGTCTTACATGCGATTCTGCATTCTCTCGGTCCATGCGCAACTGAATCATCCTGACGCAGACAAGCACATAATTACTAATGCATTACACACAGACACTATAATCTTGGCACAAACCCCAAGATGCTGTCAAAGTCTGACTGCGCATCAATGTTTGTGTGTGTGTGTGTGTGTGTGTGTGTGTGTGTGTGTGTGTGGTATCTTACTCAGAATGTGTCTGATCTAACTCAGTCTTCTTCCTGCCAAGCTGTTCCTGTAGATTGATGTTTTCATCCAGACTCTGTTCCAGTTGTTCTTTAAGTGTCAGGTCTGATCTGTTCATCTTCAAACACAGTAACATGTCAAAGTAAAAAAAAATCCCAAATTTGGGATGTGGTATTTAGTTCCTCCAAATTTAAGGATTTTCCACTTCTCTTTTTCATTTCAGGGGTTGCTACAGAGAATCATCTGCCTCCGCCTACCTCTATCCTCTTTAAATCACACCCACCAACCTCATTTATCACATCCATATACCTCTTCTTTAGCCTTCCTCTTTACCTCCTGCCTACAGCTTCATTTCCAACATCCTCCTTCTGATATTTCCACTGTCCAACCTCAGCACTCCCAAAGAGAACATCAAAATCTCCAACTATGCTTCCTGTCCCTTCCTCACTGCCATCGTCTCTAAAATATACAACATAAAGTAACTGGAAATTCTGCATGAAAAAAACGTTGTTCCTAATGTAGATGTTAAAATAAGCAAAGCTAGTAGCTGAACGGTAGCTTAACTTCCATGTTCTTTACAATAAGTGCAGCCTCAATATCGTTAAATTATTTGGTCATGACCTAAACAGCTCAGGGAATACTCAGTCATTTTTGGCCTACACTCCAGAGCAAAAAATGATCAAATTCAAAAATGGCAAAATCATAAGCTTTTAATTGTTTTAACGAATTACTGGAAAATGACACGTTAAACAAATAAAAAAAATGTACATACTAAGTTACCTTATCTACTGCAGCTCTGTTTGCAGAAAGAACATTTTTTACTAATTTCTTGAGCAAAATAAAACCACCCTTATGACTGTAGATAGTCATATATTACATTTATTATCATTATAATTTTACCTTCCCTTATAACGGTTTACTGCAGCAAAAGTAAAAAGACAAATAAAGTCAGTTTCCGGAGTACATGTCTAATTCCGGCTACTTTTTCACCTTAATATTTGACCTTTTTTTCAGAAAGTACAAAAGAACTGTACAAATACAGTCCTTGGATATCAGCTGGATAAGAAAACATGGCAAAATATTAACTATAGTATTAATAGCCGGAGCCGTGGTATAGTGGGTTAAGGTCCCACCTTGACTTGTCCTATCTATAACTGCAAAAATGGCCAAGAATTTCTTTAAAAAATTTTTTTTTTATTAAAACCCTATAGTAATAACGTTACATAAAGCCATTGGAGTGTATGCGAAATAACCTACAGCTGAGCACAAGCCTTTCTTTGTGTACAACATTATGCTGCCAGCTGTTGGGGTGTCAGAAAACTTTTTGATACCCCCTAGTACAACATAGGTATTTAACTGCTGCATGCAGTACCCAGGTTCTTCCTTCAGGGATGCATCACTTCACTGAATCGCTGTGTAATTACATTCTACCAATAAGGCCACCGATTTATTGTTGCACTGTCAATTACTTTGCACAACTGATTTCCTTTAGACTCCGGTTAAAATTCCAGACTAGGCACACTGTGTAACCGTCAGTAAGGGAAAACAGTACAGTGTTAAAGACGACAAATCAATCCCTTTATGACACCAGGGGCAGTGTGTGTGTATGTGTGTGTGCTTGCGTGGGTGTTTTAAAGTGGCTACCTGCCAAGCTGCTTTTACTCTAAACAGGGCTCAGCTGTCGGATCTGAAGCCAATTCATTCGAGCGCAGGGCGAGAAGCCAACCCTCAGTAATGGCTTACTGTAATGCCCATTTCCACACTGTTGGTTTCAGAGTTGGGTTTTGTGACAGCTTGGCCACAGAAAAACTTAAGAGAAAATGGTCCAAGTAATGAAGCACCTCTCACCCTGCAGATCACTTGGGATTCAGACGGTTATTTATATTTCATAATATTTGTTCTAACATTGTAAAAAAAATTTTTTTTTTTATATATATCTATATATATATATATATATATATATATATATCTATATATATCTATATATATATATATATATATATAGATATATATACATATCTATCTATCTATCTATCTATATATACACACACACACACATATATATATGTATATGTATATATGGACTTTTCAACTATGTAACTACTTTCATGAACAGATTCAAACTAACAATAATGTAAAAAAAATGTTTAGAAAAACATTCACTCAAATATCCACTCACTACTGATATCAGCAAATGTTTTTTCAAAAAATGTTTATGTGGCCGGCGCCGTGGTGTAGTGGCTCAAAAACGCCGGCAACCACCTGCACGGCCACGCTCCGGTGACCGGTTCAATTCTGGCTTGAATGCTTTCCGGTCGACAATTTAAATCTTAAACATTATTATAGATATGAAGTATGTGATTTATTACTGTACAACAGTCGCCTTGCTCCGGTGGGAGTCATAAAAAAGGTCTTATTACGGTCCATGTGTGCTTACAACCTTATAAGGCTTTAGTTGCACAACAAAGAAACGAAATTCGCCATTTTGTGCTTTCATACAGAGATAAAAGTACAGACGTCAAACAAACTGTATTCTACGTTCAGTTACTTGCTGCAGGGATGTGGTTAAAGTTACAGTGTAAACTGAAGCCTGGGTCGTACCTTGAGGCCTTGGATCTTATCGCAGATGACTCGAACTCTGCGTTTGATTGCAGCATCACTATCGTTGTTCCTAAAGGCAACAGGATGAAGAGTTAGCATGCTTTTCTATTCTAGCTAGGCATTTAATTTTATAAATGCTAAATTTTACCCCTGTCGTAGCACACTATAGATTATCTGCTGGATCTGATCATCCTCACTGCTAAACTCTGATCCTGAGCTCTGACTTTGATCCATCAAAAGATCCGGAGGCACCTAAAAACACAAATCAGACTTTGTTGATTAGTTTAGAGACATAATTCATTAGTGTGCACACACAAACAAAATCCTGTTAATAACAACAACAACTATGACACGTTTTCACTTCTGGTCAAATTATAATTAACTATTAGTAATAATATAGAGGCCAAAAAAATATTGCCAATTAAAAATCATTTGTACAGTTAAAGCTGTGTAAATCCTCATTAAACTCCTCATACAACGTCGTTACTCTCACCCTGCAATACGAATACAGGATTGGTGAACAGACACCCCTGCAGTAAGTCAAGTCACATTAACCTGAGAGCACAGGGCCAGTCTGCTGGATCAGCTTTCTGTGACCTGCTCCATTTATGTTTCAGCTACTTGGAAATAAGAATGAAATGTAAATAAAATGGGCTGATTCTATACAGCACTAGAGATTTCAATAAAAAGAAAGAAAGGCAGCTTATTTTAAACCGTTTATTGTGCTCAGGGTGGGTTGGTCACCAATTTTAAATGTATGAGCAGTGTTACGTTAAAAACGTAATTATCTATAGGTTACTTCTCACAAATAGTAAATTAAATAATTATAAAACTAATTACCAGGAAAAGTAATATACAGTTCATTAAAAAAGTATCCATCCCCCCTGAATTTTTTAACTTGTAAAATGTATTTTATGTAATAGACCAACACAAAGTAGCACATAATTGTGAAGTGGAACGGAAATGATATTCAGTTTTCAGAGTTTTAAGCAAATAAAAAGTGTGGTGTGTGTTTATATCCAGCCCCCCTGTAATCCGATACCCCTAAATAAAATCCAGTGCAATCAACTGCTTTCAGAAATCGCCTAATTAGTTTGTAGAGTCCACCTGTGTGTAATTTAGTCTCAGTATAAATACACCTGTTCTGTGAAGTGGTTTGTTAGAAAACACTAGTAAACAAACAGCATCATGAAGACCAACAAACTTACCAGACAGGTCAGGGATACAGTTGTGAAGAAGTTCAAAGCAGGGTTAGGTTATAAAAAATAGCCCAAGGAACACTGTTAAATCCATAATCTGAAAATGAAAAAAGTATGCCACAACTGCAAACCTACCAAGACATGGTAGTCCACCTAAACTGACAGACCGAGCAAGGAGAGCATTGGTCAGAGAAGCAGCCAAGAGGCCTATGGTCACTCCACAGAAATCAAAAATTCACAGCTCAGGTGGGAGAATCTGTCCACAGGACAACTATAAGTCGTGTACTCCACAAATCTGGCCTTTATGGAAGAGAGGCAAAAAGAAAGCCATTGTTGTAAGAAAGACATAAGAAGTCCCGTTTGCAGTTTGCCACAAGCCATGTAGGGGACAAAGCAAACATGTGGAAGAAGGTGCTCTGGTCAGATGAGACCAAAGTTGAACTTTTTGGCCTAAATGCAAAGCGCTGTGTGGCACAAAAGTAACACTGCTCATCACCCTAACACACCACCCACACTACAAAACATGGTGGTGGAAGCATTATGCTGTGGGGATGCTTTTCTTCAGCAGGGACAAGGAAGATGGTCAAAGTTGATGGCAAGATTGATGGAGCTAAATATAGGGCAATCCTGGAAGAAAACCTGTTAAAGTCTGCAAAAGACCTGAGACTGGGCAGGAGATTCACCTTTTAGCAAGAAAATGACCCTAAACATACAGCCAGAGCTACAATGGAATGGTTTGGATCAAAAAATATTAATGTTTTAGAATGGCTTAGTCAAAGTTCAGACCTAAATCCCTGTGAGCATCTGTGACAAGACTTGAAAAATTGCTGTTCACAGACGCCCCCATCCAATCTGGCTGAGCTTGAGATATTGCACATCACACTTTTCAGATTTTTATTTGCTTGAAATAAAAAAAAATTAAAAAACATGTATTCTTTTTGTTCCAGTTCACAATTATGTGCTACATGTGCTGCTGTTTTACATTAAATTTCAATAAAATACATTTAAGTTTGTGGTTGAAAGGTGACAAAATGTGAAAAAGTTCCAGGGGTATGAATACTTTTTCAAGACACTGTAAATGTAAAAAAAACTCAGATGCCCCCAGTAATAAATGGATGCCTCTCAGCATTCTTGTAGATTAGAAAGTTTAACCACAATGTAATAAGAGGTTAAATAAATAAAATGGACACCTAAGAAATAAATAATTTATAATGTTGTGGGGTCATGTGATTAGTTGCCACCGATGTGGAGAAATTCTTTCTTCCTGATCATAAGTTGCACGTTAGATAAACAGTCTTGTCTTTCATCTCAACGAGGAGAAAAGGCGTGTTTATACCTCCAGTTTGCGAAAGCCACTTTTGACTGCTGTAGTACATCCAAATTTTCATTCATACTACTCGTAACCATACTATACATTACATACTTTAACTAGTATGTTAACAACACAGTTTATGTTATTGCACAACCTACAATTGTCAATGGCATTGTCAATAATTAGTATAATTACCTACCTTGAATAAAGTTAAAATAATAATAATAACTAGTAAAATAAGTTCTTTAAATAAGTTAAATGTTTAAATTTTACTGTATTGTATATTTTGTTTTTATTATTTGCTTTTATTTTCTGTTTTTTCCTTTTTATCTTATTTTTTAATTAATCACTTTTACTTTTAAGTGCCTTATTGTTGTGAGCAACTATAGTTTCGTTGTGCTAACTTAGACATTAAAGACTATTATTATTATTATTATTATTATTATTATTATTAATATTATTAATTAGTAGCAGGCCAACTGCTTAATAGCCATTTAGAAAATCTGATTTTTTTATTTCGGTTTGGCGAATGTAAAAACTAAGAATTTCGAGGAGGAGAAGGGTGTCTTTTTTGTCTCTTTTCTGTCCTTTTAACATCATTCTAATAAACAGTTGTTTATGTTCAGCAGCGTTCCCTGGTACTGAGAGAAACCTCTGAGCTATGGAGGCCAGGATAGGGAGGTGGACAGCAGCTCTTTGTTTTGGCACCTTCCACTTGAAATGTCTAAGTGAAAGATTGCTGTTTTATTTTCCTCGTGTTTAAGTTTGTAGGCGTGCCAAATATGTGCCTACTTTCCTCCTGCAACATTCACTATGTTTAAATACTCAGATTTTGTAATCCATGTTTATTTTGAAAGCATTAAAAATGAGTAATTATCATACATGAGTTCCACTAATAAAGATCTCTTGTTGTGTTGTGAACAATGGAAATGAATAAGCACGTAAAAATGTGTACAAACGGAAGGACTTTTACAATTGTAAATTTTTTCAAATTAGGAAAACAGGAAGTAGTAGCTCAGTGGTTAAGGTGTTGGACTACAGAGAATTGGATCATGGGTTTAATAGCCAGCACCACCGCTGCCATTGCTGGGCCCTTGAGTAAGGCCCTTGACCACGTAACTGCTTAGTTTAAAAAGAGGAAAAACTGGCATCTGCTGTAAAAGTAAAATAACCCCTGTCTTAAATCAATGCTTTATACAGGAAGTAGGAGTTTAAGAAAAAAGATAGATATATATAAACCACTCACATGCGTATCTACTGTTGACCAATCGTTATTCAAACTAGAGGAAGACACGGCGGCGATCTTGGCCACAGATCCGGAGGTTCTGCTCGTTTTGGTGTAACCTGAAGCAGGTGAGGCGGACAGAGAAGAAGCGCTTTCATTAGTAGGCAGCAGCCGAGCAGAAGTAAGGACTGAAGATGCAGCATACGGTCCGTTTCTTTCGTTGATAGCAAGAGTGCGTCCCCTGGAGGAGCCGCTGTCACGGTCAGCTTGTCCAGCATTAGCTTTTCCTTCGATTTTATTACGAATACCTCGTGATGGATTAACAGCATCCGAAGACGATTCGTGGTAGCTGTTGTTTTTTCCTCTCGGATTTTCCTGCTCCAAAGAACCGTTTAGCCCAGTTTGGTGGGAGCCTCCCCATGGCTGCCTTTCTATTCCTGCACTGATCCCATCGTCTAAGTTGGCGTAGCTGTAGGAGCGCCCGTCTCCACTAGGGCGCCTAAAATCATTGGTGGAGTTGTAGTCACCCTCTCGGTCCAGCAGAGAACCGTGAGACTGAGCCCGCCGCAGCACACTGCTGTCAGACACGGAAAGATCCTGACCATTCTCTATTCCATCCTCCTGCCTTCTATGGGGTCAGACAACGATAAGAACATCAATTCATTTAGGTAGTAGTTCAAAGGAGTTTTAACTATAAATTATCATCTGATTATAGTCGCCAGGGGTCTCAAAACTATTCCTGGTACCTCTTTGGGCAGGTACGCTTCAGTTTTTGGTAGTCCGAAATAAATTTAAGCAGCCCAGCTATATTTATGAGAGAATCTAAAGCACTGAAAAATATTAGGGGTACATTTTGATAGACCAACTGGAAAACACAACAGCCTTGGACGTCGAGCTAGTGATTTTGCAAGCCCTGGTTGTGTTAAAATGTTGTTAGTTCCTGTTATTTTAAATATAAACGTTAATGAAATTCCTGAAGACTCATCCATGGCAAAAGAAGCTGTCCAATCATTAAAGCAATGACAGAGATGTTTACCAAAAATGTTTTTTTAATTAAGAAATTATTAGCTTTTATAATGGTTATTGGGCTCCATTTATTGAGTTGCATCACGAATCTTTTCTAGAAAAGGAAAAAGATTTTTTTTAAAGCATAACAAATATCTGTTTGCCAATTAGAACAGTGGTGTCAGAAAATTTTAGTAGAAATGTCTGACCAATCGGATTTCAAAGCACTGTGGTGAAAATGCTTTATCAGGTGGTTTATGGAGTTTCGCAAATTTCTATGTAGCGAAGCGTCCTGAAATATCCTGGCTCACCAGAAACACAAAACAGCCCAGGTAGGTGCTAAAATGTGGAAAATGTACATTTTGATGGTAATGTCTTAAGCTTTTGGTGATGTATATAAAGGGATACCTAAAAGGGTGTAAAATGGACAGGCAGGTTAATGTATGAATGGGTGTAAAAGTGTGTTACCTAGGTAAGCTGCTGTAAGATGGGGTTCTGAGCTGCACTCCGTAGGAGTCTCCCTTTTTTCCATCCTTGAGCACAACATACGGCTGGCCCGCGATGCCCTGCACCCTGACAGCCACGCCATAACGGGATGAGGATTTTCCAGAGTTTTCCCGACGTCCTCCACCTCCTGTATCGTGCAGGTCGTTTATAAAGCGGATCTGAACCCCGTAATCCACTGGGGTTTTTCTACCCGAGGCTGATGCAGACATGCTGGAACAGAGAAACATTTAATGAAATTAATCAATTCATCAACCAACACATGCATTAACTAGTGGTAGGAACCTTCAAAATTTTTTCAGAAAACTACAAAGACATTGCAAAATGTGAAGAAGAGACAAACAAGAGACAATGGCTTCTAAGAGAAATATGGTCACGCAGCAGATGCAAATGTACCGGAGTTTACCGTAACCACGGCTTAACACATAACCTACACATTAGACATGAACCAAAGTTTAAAACAGCTGTAAATTAGTACTTGTAAGGTAGCGAGCTTGTGATTAGGCTTAGGGACAGGTTCATCACCGCAACAGACCATCTAATAGTTGTGTGTGCAGCACAGCAGACATTATTCTACCCAGGCAAAGCCGGTAATCAAATTTGGCCCAAATAATCTAGCAGTATTTCTTATGTGTCGATTTATTTAAGTTAGAAGCTAGAAATTGCCTGCAGCACTTGTGTCGTGAACTTTTCTAGTGCTGTTCCAAAAGCTTCATTTTCATTTACCATTTTCAAATCAGCAGTCAGTGAAACTCTGATTAGAATTCCAACATAGAGGTACAGAGGACTGCAAACACTCGGGTCAAAAGTGCAGGAAAAATGTGTACATAAGCAGAGGTTCACAAAACATTTTAAAATGTTTCTTTGGTGTTTAATGTAGTTGCATGTGTCATTGCAAAGACTCAGCTAGCTAGCAAGCTATTAAGATGTCAGCAAAGGCGGAAGCAGGAAAAAAGCTCAAACTTAAGGACTAAAGTGGAGCCGCAGGTAGACATAAAACAAGGGATTAAAAACAAAATGCAAAAAGAACAAATTGAAAGAAATCCCTACACCCAAACTGGGTTCACTTACAAAGGGCAGAAAACATTTTGTGCGCTATTTCAAAGCTTGCATCTATGAGCGCCATCAGCGGCTTAAAGCTAGCACTGAGCACAACAAGCTATTTTGTTGTTTACTTTTTAATACGAGTAAAAAGACTCGTGGCTTTGACAATCTTAACAGCTAATGGCAGTCATCCATAATTCGCACATTGTTTTTATATAGCTGCTTCAGCTGAAACATGCAAGATGTGTGTATCGTGTCTCATGGTGAAATTTGCTATTCTTATATTAAATTGGATTTTTTTTTTTTTTTTTTTTTTTAAATAGAGACGTGAAGCGTGTGTATGTGGTTTACAGTTGCTTACAGACGGCCATGACTAAAATTTTACAGTACGCCACTGACTGATTGCAGAGCTGCTGTAATTATACACTTCTTCAGCTTCTAGTTTTCTACCAATAATAGACTAACAAAATAACCTGAATTGACTGATAACATATTTTATTTGGACTTAAAATACTAACATTTTCGGGGGTTTTTTTAGGTAGAAACCAAAGGTTTTGGGTTTTTTTTCACACTGGTGGCCATGTCTGCACATGAGAAGGTTCGAATGAAAGACTGGAACTAAGAAAATATAAAGTGTACCCGTAGGTGAGAGTCGGAATTTAGAAAGTAAAGTAACTTGGGTGTTTTAGCCATTGATATCATTATTTTCCACAACATCGGGGTACAATGAGTGGCAGGGAAACATTGTGGGACACCAAAAGAAAAACCCACAGCATACATATTAAGCGGAGGAACTAACTTTATATAGTAGCCCTCAGCACACAGTGGCCAGTTTTTCTGATCTATATTATCACAGCAGACCAAACACTTTTAGAGTGTGTAATATATCATATTTCCATAACCCACCTTCTCTTCTCTATAACGCTTTAATCCTTCACTGTCCTTCATTAGAAATATATAATGTTCAGCTTCCTTAAACGTCACTCATTCCTCCCTGCTGTAAAAGAGGAGAGATTAAAGTGCAACAGGTGTGTCTGTCTGTGACGTTATAAATCATCGGCAGGTCGACTTTGTTCGAGAATGCAGGGAGGGTGTGTGTCATTATTCCGACTGCATTCAGCAGTGTTGCGTGCTATGGCTTACTGTGACTAGTCGCGTTCCGGCAGAATAGAAGTGGCCACTCCGAGTGGAAATGGTTTTACTCTACAGCTACAGTAGTTCACGCCCTAAAAAAAAAATAAAAGCGTCTTCTCTGAATTGGCCTTGTTAAATCATTTAGCACGTTACAAACGTAATTAAAAAAAGATGAAAATAAGGTGAAAAAGTAAAAATATGTTAAAGAATATATATGTAAATATACATCACTATGGTCTTATCAGCGTTAACTCTGGTAAAAAAAAAAAAAAAGAGCAACTTTTTGTTTAGACTATAGACACACCTCGCTTTCTTTTCCATCGACACACACAGTTAAATTACTTACCTATTTATGCAACAACAAATCACACACTGTGTTCTTTAATGACTAAAAAGAGAGAGAGAGAGAGAGAGAGAGAGAGAGACAGAGCGTCAGAGAGAAAGACAGACAGAGAGTCAGAGAGAAGGCAGACAGACAGACACAAAGAGAGAGGAGTTAGAGAGACAGACAGACTAATGTCATGTGACTATTTAGCAGGAGAATTACATCTATTACACCTATTTATGCAACAACAAATCACACACTGTGTTCTTTAATGACGAGAGAGAGAGAGAGAGGACACACACACACACACTAAGAGAGACTAAGACAGAGAGTCAGAGAGACAGACAGACAGACAGACAGAGAGAGAGAGGAGAGAGAGAGAGAAAAGAGAGAGACACACACACACTAAGAGACTAGACAGAAAGTCAGACAGACAGACAGAGAGAGGCAGAGAGAGAGAGAGTGAGTGTGTGTGGTGTGTGTTTGTGTGTGTGTGTGTGTGTGTGTGTGTGTGAGCTTGTAATAAATTAAGATTACTATAAGTAGTAACTGCACTGGCTCTAATATCATGTGACTATTCAGCAGCTCAAAAGTTCAGTACTATAAAAATTCTCAGTCTTCATTTTTAAGCCCCGAAACAGCTAAAACAAAAGCCTTTACATTATATATTTCCCTCCAGATCTTAAAAAATTAAGGATTTTTGTTATCCAACCATGTCTTACTGTTATTGAACAGAAATTCACAACACAGATTAGACAGAAGGCACTGGCAACAAGAGAAGTAGTTAGTTACAGAGAAATAACTCCTGGGGAAGCACGACACCACTTCAATTTCAGCCCACAGGAACAGGAAGAAAAAAACAAACAAAACACAAAGCCAAAGACAAAGCAGGTAAAGTAAGTATAATAATGTCCTTAATAGTTCAGAATTAATTAAAACAGAATTAGTGTTGACATAAAGAAAGATGTATATTTAAGTATCCATTTCCTTTCCTCAGGTTAGACTGTGAAATGTGCGATATAAGTAGCGAGCACCGTAAGATGATCATGTGACCTCCAGCTCAACTTTATATACCTTGGATGCACATGGAAAACAACAAACTAGCCGATGTGGGGGACAGTGGACATATAAATCGGTCTGTGTAATTTCACATTAACAGTATCAGAGATGGAATGTTGGGCATATCAAAATTCCTCAGAATAAGTAACACCCGTGTCCTGTAGAAAAGCTTTTTTTATAAACAAGCATGCCTCACATGTTTAGAGTGGGAAATGGAAGCAAGTAGAGCGGGCTACAGTTACAGATTTGAGGTGTACCTTTATAACTATGCCTAAATATTTCTATACACAAAATTTATCAAACAAGAAAATGTTGGCACAGCCTTGAAAAGAACAACCACACTTGAATAACATAAAAAACAAACAAAAATACTACTTTTATTGGTGCACTTTATTCGCACACAAAATGTTTTTACACCAAGCATCCAAACACATTTGAAAACATGTCTAAGCTCAGTATGAACAAATCTCTGCAAAATTTACTAATCGTCATCAGATGGGTGAAACAGTAGTAGCTGTTTATGTAGTCTATGGGCAATATGTGTAGTTAATTTCAACAGTAGTAACTAAATAGACGAAACGTTTACCTGGGGTAAATGAATGAAAATGCTGCAGTGCTGTAATGTCTTATCAGAAGAGAACAACTTTCGAGCCAGGAGGGGGAAAAGTGGGTGTAAATCCTGCTTTACTGCAAAGTGACCATGGCCTATTTTTCTTTTTGCCTGAACACGCTGAACTTTAAACACCGTTTTACCACACAAAGTATCATAAACAACTGATAGACATGGTTAAACTGCTATTCGTGCTAATCAGTGCAGATTCCTCAAGTGTCAGGGGAGATCTGTGACCCAGTTATGCACAAGTTTGACTTTCTTTTATTCTACACAAACAAAATTCACTTAGCTTGGCGCATTTATATTATATTATAGTTATAATAGTTGTTATATCGTATATTCAAGTTTTTATTATCGTTCTTTCCTAGGAAAGTTGTAAAACAGAAAAATGCCACTGAAGTCCAGTTGACAACAGCAGCCAGTGAACTTTGCTACAGAGCGTTTTATCGCAACACACATTGAACGTACACTTAACATAAATGGTTTTTAAACCGAAATCACCTTCATTTCGCTTAAAAATTCTTATGTGATCTTGTAGCGAAGACTCGTTTATCTCAACTGTCAGTGAATAAGATCACATTAGATTTAGATTAGATTAAACTGTGTCATTGCAAACGTATTTAGCATTTAAAGTCTGATAACAGATGAGATGACGTGATACGGGTCTAACAAACTTCATCGCAATTTTCTCCTCCCATTAAGCAGTAGAATAACAATTCAAACAAAAAAATGAAAGGCTTTCTAGGTCATTATTTATTATTCTTTATTTAAGAAGTAGCAGCAGCTAGAAAAGAAAATGAAGACCATATACTAAGCATGACAAAATTATTTGCACAGAAATTTGCAAGAATGTTCTGCAGTTTGCTTAATTTCGCAAACATTACTGTAAATCAGTGGTCATGCTGAATAAAACTTCACTTATAAGCATACGAAGCGTAAAAAAAAGCTAAACCAGTAGAGTGTTTAACAAACCTATAAAAAAAATATGCTGTTACGTTTTTTTGGTGAATGGATGTTTGTAGCGGCCCCTGCGGTTGTTGTATGCAACTTGTAGTCAATAGAGTATGTGAGCGGAGTGGGAGCAGAGTGAGAAGTGGAGTAAGGAGTGGAATTTTAAGCAGGTTTTTTGAAAGTCGGAGCGTTGAGGTTTTCTGTTGCACCAAGTGCACTCCAGTAAAGCAACATCATGATCTAAACTCAAGTTAACGGCCATAATGCAATGCATAGGGCATGAATGAATTCATATGTTGTTAAATACCAGTTGACAAACATTTTTTATATTCATTTCCGTAATTACTATCTTAAAATTTGTTTGGGTTGGGGATTTATTAAAATTTCTATGCCTTGCTTTTACATTAGCGCAAACAGACTTTAAATGCTGAAATGGACAACAAAAAGAGACACACTAAAAAACAAAAAATAAGAAACCAAACACAGAACTTTTTTTAACATAATGAATATCTTGCATAATAAATGAAATTAGACTTCTGCTACTAATCTGTGATCTGACAAGGCCGCCATTCTGCAGTCTGCATTGCGCAGCTGCGTTAAGAAGAGAACAGACACTAGAATTAACAACTAAACGCAGCCGTGCAATATAGCAGGCCAGTCTAATCACGTCCCAGTTTAGCAGCGGGAGTCTAATTGCATTTATCACTTGAGAGATTCATTATGTTATTACATTTTTACTTACTTTAAATAAAAACTTTTAAAAGAAAACTAATACTTAAAGAATCAAAAAGGACGTTGGCGGCGGTGCCGAGTTTGGCAAGTGGCATAACCGGTGTTGTGGCATGACACCAGTGTCACCGTCAGCACAGACTATCACAGCAAGCCTTATCTATCTATAATAAAATATATGCAGTGGAGCATTAATACGGCACTATTTTATCCATGATGCAAACATAAAGCGAGGAGGAAGTGCAGAGTGAGCGAAAAGCGGGGGAAGTAATATTATATAGAAATATAATATTTACAACTAATAACTATATATTTACTAAACATAAATACATATATACATACACACATATTATATATATATATATATATATATATATATATATATATATATATATATATATATATATATATATATATATATATATATATATATATATATATATATAGATATATTACACACTTACAATTAATGGTCAAAGGCCTACTCATTATACTTAAACTATAATTGGCATAATTTCCTTGTTTTATTAGTATAAATATGTATAACTTTACATTTTAACTATTTGCAAAAGCTGAATAATTGATCGAAGTCTATATTCAGTAAAATTGCAGCTCTCTTAAAGGGACATTTTTTAAAACCAGATTGATTTCCTTGTTTCATGCAGCAAAAAGGAATAATTTTAGTAACTGCAGAAGTTAAAGTGATGGCAGATTAATCTTTCTGATTAATCAACTATTGCAGTAATCCTTTATTGCAGCTGTATTACTAAAATCCTAATGTAGCCTTTATAACATAGCAACTGGAGACTTAGGCTATGTTCACACACATTTGACTCCGATGTGTTTTTATCATGACAGTGTGAGCCGCACAAACTGCATGGAATCTGATCTTTTTCATTCCGATTTGTGCCAATTTCATATTAAATCTAACACAGATCAGATGTTTTGCAATGCGACTGCGGTCATGTTGGATTTTACATGGCCTTCAGTCATTTACAGTTCATGTCGTTCGTGTCACGGTCCCACCTTTCCTGACACCAACTAGACATCCACTATTAAAAATTTTGCCCTTTTTTTCCTCATCCAATTCCTCCTCAACAACTTAATACTTCGCCATCGTCCTCTGCACACAACCTTATAAATGTAAGCAGAAAACATGTAAATGCCGCCCTCAGTATTTATTTTCCCACATGACAGGAAGTATAATTTGTTATTTTGCACGAGTCAGTTTAGGACTGTGATCAGTTCATACTGGAAACATGCACTTGTCCTCAGTCTGAAATATGCTGTTGAGATACTTGTAATAAAATGTCTGTCTAAGGTTTTTGCATTAACACCACTGTTTGCTCTAAAAGTGTTTATATTTACACAGATTAAAACAACGTAAACATGACCTGAGATTTTTCAGTGCAGCATCAAGTCAAAAACCAAACAAAAGACTATTATCAAAACTCGACTTAAGTTCAATTATGGTCTGTTCACTTGCTCACAGTGCGTCAGTGCCTGAACAAACAGTGACAGTATTCATCCCTCAGAGTGAACAGAGGATCTCAGTTGAGAGGAGTGTGGGGTAATGGGGGCTGGGCAAGAGCACCTTTATAACAGTGAAGTAGGGCAGAAAACCTGGTGAACAGACCACAAACACTATCTGCTCTGTCTGCTCTGCTATTGAGCCCTGTGTCTTTACAGACATTCGTCTAGACTCAAATTCTCCAGCATGAATTCAGCCGAGTCTCTTTTCTCTATAATTCAGGTGAGATTTTACCTCAAGGGACCAGAAAGTGCAAAGTAAGCAGCTAAAATTACATTATTGTTTATATCTTAAATGTAACATTATTGTTATATTGCATGTGTCCACTTTAATTAACACACCTAATGACACAGTAAGTGTTTGCTCTATTATGGGGCAGATCAAGATCTTTTGGCTTTATGTTTCTTTTATTTTAGTGTTTTGCTTTTTTTTCCCCAGAACAAACAAAACCAGGATAATAACCCGTTATAACCTATAATAAAACAACAGAACACTGAGGGACAGGTGCGTACTAGGCTTGCGTTAGTAAAATTTTGCCCCATATTTTACCTCAGATTTGTCATTACTGATGTACCTCAACCTCTCCAAACACAAGCATTTACAAGATCTCTACCCCACATTTTACCCAATAATCATACTGGATATGACCCTTTTTCATGTATATTAAAAATCTCTAAAATACTAAATATCACAATAATAGTACCGGGTTCGAGAGTCTTTTTGAAATGTTTTATAAAACCCAACAGATCGGTTTTCCCAATATTCCCGTAATTATAGGCACAATTACGACGTGGTTTAAAGACCCCTTGACTACTTTACACCTGTTACAAAATGAAGAAACCTAGAGAAAAAAATCTGTGCAGTTTTATGTTATTATGATAAATTTAATCTATGCAAGATTTTAAAATTATGCATTACAATAACTGAACAAGTCTAAATGTATCTTCAAACCTAATTCCATCTACCAGGCCCGCTTAACTCTGGCTTTATCTACTAAATGTTATAAAAGAATACTATAGAAGTATGAATTAGCCCCATAATGCAAAGTTAACAGATCATAGATAAATACTAAAGATCATTAGCAGAGCTTGTTTTGCATAAATGTTTTTTTACTTGATATTTTTATAATCCAAACAAAAAAAGGAACAATCATGTCTAGCTGCTTATTTTCGGTATATTTTGTTTTAACTGATCCATCATTTGTTGCTAATTTACCCTAAGAAGATCTTCGAACTCCAATATATGCAAAAGAATAATACAGTAGGTTTTTGAAAGGGTGTGGATTTGAAAAAATTATGAGGCAGCTTTATAAAATTCATCCATCAGGCTATTGTATAAAAAACTAAACACAAGCATTACAGAGGCCCCTGTACGTACATAAGATAGACAGACTGCGGTGTACCACAATGCAAATGTATCATGGCAGTCTTGTGCTAACGTCAACCTTACTAGGGAAATCATCAGGCGTGGATATGAAGGCGCTGCACGATTAAACACATCCAATCATTATCATCATGTGAGGAGTAATTATGGACACAAACACACAAAGCAAGGAGGGCACTGGTCAGAGAAGCAGCCAAGAGGCCCATGGTCACGCTGAAGAAGCTGCAGAAATCCACAGCTCAGGTGGGAGAAACGGCGTGTACTCCACAAATCTGGAGTGGCAAGAAGAAGGCCATTGGTGAAAGAAAGACTTAAGTCCCGTTTGTGGTTTGCCATAAGCCATGTAGAGAACACAGCAAACATGTGGAAGAAGGTGCTCTGGTCAGATAAGACCAAAGTTAAACTTTTTGGCCTAAATGCAAAGCGCTGTGAAACATGGTGCTGGCAGCGTCATGCTGTGGGGATGCTTTTCTTCAGCAAGGAACAGGGAAGATGGTCAGAGTTGATGGAAAGATGAATGGAGCTAAATACAGGGCAATGCTGGAAAAAACTTGTTGGAGGCTGCGAAAGACTTGAGACTGGGCAGGAGATTCACCTTCCAGCAAGACAGTGACTCTAAACATACAGCCAGAGCTACAATGGAATGGTTTGGATCAAAGGATATTTATGTGTTAGAATAGCCCAGTCAAAGTCCAGACCTAAATTCCATTGTGCATCTGGGGCAAGATTTGAAACTTGCTGTTTAAAGATGCTCCCCATCCAACCTGGCTGAGCTTGAGCTATTTTGAAAAGAAGAATGGGCAGAAACTTCAGGCTCTAGATGTGCAAAAGCTGGTAGAGACATACCCCAAAAGACCTGCAGCTGGAAGGTGGCTCTACAAAGCATTGACTCAGGGGGGCTGAATACAAATGCACATCACACTTTTCAGATTTTTATTTGCTTAAAATTTTTAAAAACATGTATCGTTTTTTTGATTTCACCTCACAATTGTGTGCTACGTTGTGCTGGTTTATTATATAAATCTCAATAAAATGCATTAAAGTTTTGTGGTTGTAAGGTGACAAAAAAAATGTGAAAAAGTTCAAGGGATAGGAATACTTTTTTGAAGGCACTGTAGGAACACAGAATTCTTAACTTCACATATTTCCTGTATTTGTCAGACACACAGCAACACCACCACACACACACACAGACACACACAGACACACACAGACACACACAGACACACACAGACACACAGACACACAGACACACACAGACACGCAGATACACGCCCACAGACACGCAGAAAAAGTGTCTGTGTTTTTTAATCATAAGGATGTTCTTTAAAATACACAGGCTGAAATTTGGCTGGAGTTTTGACAGTTAAGAATTAGCAGGTGCGTGTTTACTGCTTTATCACACGTCCCTTAGGGGAAGGTTTAACTCCCTCGGCATTCTCAGTTTCTTTCCAAACTCTCTTTCAGTCACCTGAGCTTCTGTCCTCCTTTTACCATTGAACAACACAGCATTTACCGCACCCCCCCTTACACCCCCCCCCCCCCCCGACAATAGTTTTTAAAACGTGCCTAAGTGGCATAAAAATAAAGGCTTTAGTGTTGCATAACCTATAGTCGGGTATCAACAATGACAATGATTCTTTCTTTAACCTGCATTCTTGTGTTGCTCACATAACACAGACCCACACAGAACCAGAAATACCGGGAAAAGCAGACATCTTCGATTGGTCTGAAAACAATAAGTTCCCTGGTGAAGAAGGACACGCCTTCCCGAAAAGGTTGTTAATCCTATCTGAAAACTCTGGAACCTTTTTAGTGAGTCACTACATTTACCGAGCGTTGAGGCTGTGTTTTTCCCCACCACAAAGAATAAGCAGGTCTTCCTACGTGAAAATAAATCCCCAATTCAATTTGAACCACATCTACAACATCTCTTATCCTGGGAATTACAGCTCCACTTATCAGACCGAAAGTACAGCCAGCACACACATTCTCATGTAGTTGTGAAATGAGTCACCAGTTTCACGATTCAAGCGAAACCCCTACAGAAAGTCACCATCCGGGGAGTGTTCAGTTATTTTAGTGATGTAGAATTGTTTATTTTAAAAATAGCTTTGCTTTACATATACAAATTATATATACTTATATACAAGTTTAAAAACTTTAGCGCAGATACCATATTCCTAATTATTGTGTGTAACAAAGTGAAAAAAAAAATAATAATAGTTATTTACCTAATTATATTTGGATTTCATAGTTTTTAGTCTTTCAGCTTGTTTTTTTTTTAACCAAAATTGTTTTTCCTGCTTCAAAGACAACCAGATGATTAATTATCTTTAAGCCACTGACTTGGGCAAAGTCTACAGTCACTGGAAAGTGGACAAGGACAGATGGGGAGATTTCACTGTATGCTATAATATTAATACATAAATATTACCAGTTTATTCAGTTACTATGTGCAAAATGTCTGACTTGGACATTATTTTGCTAACAATAACCCTTAAACATTATAATGTATAAAGTATTGATTAGTTGACTAAAGCTCTAAACTTCCTTAATATTTTGCAAAGCAAATATAAACACACAAAGTCAGTGAATACCTAAACAAACAATGTCTAGGAAGACACTATTTTCACTATTGTGGTACATCTGTGTTTTAGATGCTGTTTATAGAGAGACAGAGAGAGAGAGAGAGAGAGAGAGAGAGAGAGAGAGAGAGAGAGAGAGGGAGAGAGAGAAAGAAAGAAAGCAGATGCCCTTATCCAGAGCGACTAACATTTATCTCTCTTATACAACTAAGCAATTGGGGGTTGAGGGCCTTGCTCAGGGGCCCAGCAGTGGCAACTTGGTAGTGCTGAAAATCAAACCTTGATTTACAAATTAGTAGTTTAACCCCCTAACCACCGCACTACTGTCTCTTTTTCACTATTTTTTTTACATCAATAAGCAAATAAATAAGTGGAAAATGGTGGCTTAGTGGTTAATATTTTGAACTGATACCAGAAAGACCGGGGTTTGATTGCCTGCACCAGCAGGCCACCACTGCTGGGCCCCTGAGCAGGGCCCTCAACCCCCAACTGCTCAGTTGTACAAAAGAGATAAATCCCTTTACAAGGGCGTCTGCCAACTGCTGTAAATGTAAATTAGAGGAACATTGGCTCTGTATGATTTATACACGACAAATAGCCTAAAAACTGACAAAATAAAAGCAGAAAAAATAAGATAACAGCACCAGACTTTAATTGACATAAACCTGGCTGTGATATACTGGGAGAACTGGAATGATCACAGTATTTATATACAGATTCCACATGACACACATCTCTCTTCAAATTACTCATGTTTTAAAAGAAACTGGGAAAAAAAATGTTCTAAATAATGCCCTATTTTACTAACGTGCTTACAGTTTATTTAATATTTAACTGCTTATTAGATATTTTGCATTCGTTCCCTCTATTCTAATCTCTACGGTAATAAACTGTTTAAATGTTTTTACACATGTATGTTGAATATGTTACATTTCTACTGTGCTTTCTACTCACCGTTTTCACAAATGGGCCCTATTTTCATGATCTTGTCTCAGCTGTGTGTTAAATCTAAACTTAAAACCCAAAATACAATTTAATGTGTTGACTGGGTTCGGTCATTTCACACTAATAGGAGTTGTGTAAAAACATATTAGCAACAGCATGTCAACATGGACATTTGAGCCTTATAATATCTACAGACCATAACATTTCTGGTAGGATTTTCGTCCAAATCCCTGCACACCAAATGTAAAATTAAAGGGCTACAAACTTCAGCTGGATTTGCTTTAAATACACACACACACACACACACACACACACACACACACAGCATGTACTAACAAAATACAACGGGGGTAATCATATTTATAATTCAAAAAAACCTTTTTAATTCAAGATCAACGCTCAAATCCTAAACGACTGCATATCTAGGAACATTATATACTGTGGGAAATAAAGTCAGCTCTAATAATCTCAGTGCACTATATATATTAGATATACGGTTATTAAAGACTCCACCAAAGCACCCTGTACGCCACGTCAGATTTCCCGCAAGAGGCGCGAGACGCAGGTGGACCTGGAACGTCTGGTCGTTTATGCGCACCTGCGACATCAAACTCTCCAGAGTGTTTAAGAGAAAAAAAAACACACTGCTAAATTAATTCCACACTAATTCTCTTGCTTGACGTTCATCCTAATTTCCCACTAAAAAAAAAAATAGTTCCAACTAAAACACCGCTATACCCTGATAAAAATAGTCACTTTTTTAAAAAAAAACTGCTGCTCTGTACGTCACCCAGACAACGACATAGCTAAGCTATAAGTTTCCAGGACAGATATAAGAGTAAAGTCGCCATTTTTTTCACCAAACAAACTCAAATTAATGAAACTTGATACTTTATACTAAAAAATAAACCGCTGAGCTAACAAGCTAACAGGTTAGCGAGTAAACTTCGCTGAAAAAAACGCGTTAAACTACTTACAGTCGTTGTAAAGCTTGTAAGTCTTGAGTAGCTGCTTTTTCTTCTATCCTTTTCTGTAGTTCTTCTTTATGAAATGTTATTTTATGACCGCTTCCATGACATACAACAACCACCGTGTGTGAGTGAACCGCTCGACTAAAACAACCTGTTACCTTGTACCGACCGACGCGCTAAGCCACGCCCATTTACCCTAGGGAGCTCATATAATTGGTTAAAATGTGCGTAATGGGTGGAGCTACAGGGGAGCGCGCTTTTAATTAGGGATGGCAAGTAGGAAAGTTTTTTGGCTTGTTTTTTATTTTATTTGATATTAAAAGAATAAACAACGAAAGCTTTATATCTGAGTTATATCTCAGTAACAACTCAAATATTAGATGAAACACGTGAAACAATTCATTTTTTAAAAGAACCCACATTATATAAATTATTTTAAATCCTTTACAATTATTAGAAGTTTATTACTTTGGTTATTTTGCAACTATTTTTTATCATATACAAGTTTTGACCTTTTTATTTGACTGGCAAACAAATGTATAATAAATTTATAAGGTTGTCATTTTTTATTAGTTAAAAAAAATCCAAGTTAAAACAAAGAAATAAAATATGTCCTGCTTTAACAAAATAGTTTGACAATATTGAAATTGGCTGGCTTTTCTTGACGTACAGTTTTGAAAAGATGCTAAAAAAAATTCTGCTCATGCAAGGGTGAACAAAAAACGAAGTAGGGCCCCTGGCAAAATTAATAGATGAGACCTTTCGTAGTATTTAAAGACATGTTATGTAATAGTAAAGTAAGTCAGAGAGAAAGAATTACAAGACTAATTGTAAATTGTGGATTAGTTGTACAAGTTGTATAAACTAGTTGTATTTTTAACACACAAAAAGCCGTCAAAACACATATAATAGAACAAGAATAGTTTATTTTTTAAACAATGTTTTTATTCTTCAATGAGATACAAATCTTTACATTTACAGCATTTGGCAGACACCCTTATTCAGCGTGACAAACATTTTTTCATACAACTAAGCAATTAGGGGTTGAGGGCCTTGCCTAGGGGCCCAATAGTGTGGCAGCTTGGTGGTGTTAGGAATCAAACCCTGATCTTCCAATTAGCAGGCCAACACCTTAACTAGTGCGCTACCATCTTTATGGCAGATCATGCAATACGGATTGCCACCTGTTAAACGCTATATAATACATACTGCTGCCTAGTGCAACCCATGCTAACCTGCTTTCCTATTAAAAATTGGAAGAGGATTTACTAGTAATTCATCTTGCAAACAATTAAATGAAAATAATGTTTGTTATATTCTTCACTATCATATCCCTATCATGTCTAGGGATACAGGGGTATACAGCACTATTGCTCCTTATATTAATAATGACATTTCTGATGGATCCAATGGTCAGCTTGCCTTGCCTGCTCCATTGCTACGCCTATGATAAAAAAACACAATCATAAACCTTCATGTATATCTAAGGGTCTAGAATTTATGTTTGTTTGACTTATTAACCAATAGAAAGGGGCATTTTCAATTGTTGTGAAATGTCTTTCTGTTATACTGGAGTAATTACTCTACTCTAATACTAAAATGAATTTAAAAAAAACACCCAAATTTTGTAACGTGTAGCCGTTTAAATAAATCCACCATTTTGGAGAATAAAGTTGCACATTTTTACCACTTGAAACTTAAAAAAATACTGAACTCTATTTTTGGCGTTTGCATTCCTTAAATTTAGTACATACAATTTAGGACACCAACTGACAACAAAAAAAAAACAAAAAACAACCGAACAAATATACAAGCACATAAATAAATAGAGACAATAAATATATTGCAAAAATAAATGTGAGCAACCAGCAAAAAAGTGCTTGTATATAACCAATATATATATATATATATATATATGTATAACCCTTTCCCAAATTGTTGCCACAAAGTCTGAGGTACATAACAGTCTAGGATGATTTTGTATGTTGTAGCATTACGATATCATTCATTGACCAAACACAGTCCAAACACATGATTGGTGATTCTAAATTGTCCATAGATGTGAGTGTGAGTGGTTGTCTTGCGATGGTTTGGTGACCTGTCCAGGATGCACCCCTGCCTTTCACCCACTGACAGCTTGGATTGACTCCAGCAGATCACCATGACCCTGATTAGGAATAAGCGTCCCAAACAGTGTTCCAACATGACAATACATCTGTAAATGAAGACATGGTATGTTATGGTTGGAGTTACAGAACTTGAGTGCCCTACACAATTGTACTAAAGGTACAATAGGTGATTGTTTACAGAAGCATATTTTGTTCTGCTAGTTGAAAGTCTCTCCACATTCCGATAGTAGGCGTTAAGTGGTCTAAATGTTTTATATATTCTGTAGTAGGTGTACAACCAAGAAATGTGCATCTAATCGAAATGTTCACAGCAAATAGGATATGTCAGTAGTCCGTTCACATACTGCGGAAAAGAAACTGGATTGAAACAGAGGAAAGCCACAACTATAAACTTAAATGCTTATAGGATTTAAGCATTTCAGATGATGTGTATTCATGTAATAAGGGAGGGTGGGGCCTAAGGGGATACCGACAAGCGCATAATTGATATGCAGTTTCTTCTGGCAATATTGGGCCAAAAATTTGATTTAACGCAGTCAAAAATTATAACAAAAAAAAGAAAAAGAATAAAAAACAAAAAAAGCCTTTTATATGGATGCAGGACTCAACAGGGTCACATGAAACAGATTGAGAAGAATTCACCAAGATCAACAGATCAAATCCCTGGATGACTTATGTCTGTTTTTCAAATCTTCTTTTTTAAAAGCCTATTTAATCATTTCTCTCCTTATTTTGAGTTGTTGGTTTATTATTCTCACTTTAACAGATGAAAATAAACAAGTGACATAGGAAATATTCATTTACTGCCAGATAATTGTGCACAGGTCCCCTAAAAAGCCCAAAAAGCCTTACACTTCTGTGCAATATTTAAATGAATCCTTAAAAATATGTATGTATTAGGAGTATGGAGTAACATACTGTAGGATAACAAAGGCTGTCTTTTATTCAACCTATCTCAGAGTCTGATAACACTGCATTCAATAACTTTTTTTACTCAGATACTTAAAACCAGTGTTTACATTTAGTTTCACTTATTACATAGTTACTTGTTTTGGTGCAGATAGTAACTAGAGTCAATAATACCAGATCTTCTACAAATAAATAAAGTGATTCTGGAAACCCAGACAGAAAAGCAGTTTTGAAAAAAGCTTTATTCTGTTAACATAAAGAGACAAAAAGTGTTTCAATAACAAAAAAGGTAATAGAGGCCCAATTCCATTCCCCCCCTTAGAACTACACCTCCGTTTCACGCATTCACGTGAAAGGGTAGGGATGTCTCAATTCTTTTTTGGTTGAAGGTGTAGAAGAAAGATTTTTTGGTACCACACTTCAATTGTAGGAGTATGAGAAATTTCCCAAGTTACACCAGCTACAGTGGCAACATGGCTGCCCATGTTCACCAATGTTAGTATTTTTGGCATTTATAAAAAAAATTAATGACAATCAATCATTTGCTGTGTTTATATTTTACCATTATGTTCTTTAAAAAGGTTTTCAAATAATATCGCTAAAGTTTGCCAAAGTTACAACAATAACTGCTGCACGATAGTCCCACAACATATTTTTACGCTATTCTACATTAACTTGACAGAACACCCAGTCAGAAATAAAAGTCTATTAACAGGTAATTAGTTCTTTACCACATGTATGTTGATGTGTACTGGTGTAGTAGTGGTGTCCCATTTCTTAGGGGAATATTTTCAACCCAACCCCTTTGTCACTCTGTTTCAAGGGCTAAGGAGAAGGATTAGGCTTAGGGCACAGGTGTCAAACTCAGTTTCTGGAGAGCCATCAATCTGCAAAGTTTCACCCCTAATTAATTGCACCTAATCCAACTAATCTAGTCTTTTAGGCTCGTTTAAAAAAAATCTATGTTTTGTGGTTTGGAATAAACTACACTCTGCAGGGCTTTGGCCCTCTAGGAACAGAGTTTGACACCCCTGGTGCAGGGGTGTAAAATACAATTAGGATTGGGACAAAGTCCAATGTTATTCTGGTAAATAGTGGCGGCATTAATAATATCTGATATTTACTCAGAGGCAAAGTGACGATCCGAATGCAAGAGGTTTATGTTGAACCAAAATCTAATATTTGTCTAAAAAGGTCATCTAGGGTAAGTCTGAATAAACAATGCTGAAATAATTTATGAAATAAGGTAAATAAAGTTTGGAAGGTTGGTGAAAACCCCAAAACTGGATGTAAACACTGCGATTGGTAAGACTGTCAATAATTAAATGTGCTGTGGTGAGTGCCTCCTCTGCTGGTTAGGAGGTGAAATGTCAAGATGTTCTTGATGAAAGTCAAAAAATTACTGCAGTATCAGAGGACCGCTGTTTCTGGAACTTTCCGTAACGGTGGTACTAAGGTTCTTTAGTCGTTTGCACAATTACAAAAAAATATGCATGTACAACCTTAATTATGCAAAGGCCCATAATGAACTGACCTTAAATTCATTCAGAAGCTCAGAATCAGTGTGGGTCGTCTTGCTGGTGCTGCGCGGGTCACTGCAAAGCTTGACAGTGATAGAGTCTCTTGGTGGGGATATTATGCTAGTTTATAATGTCCAAATGATGAATGATGGGTACAGAGTCGAAATATTTGAGCAGATAATCTGTTTAGAGAAATTGGGTTAAAAAAGACAAATGCTTAGCCATTGGTTCTTGCATTTGGAAACTGAATAAAAAATATATTGAAAACCGAATATATTCAAATAACATGCTGTATCTACAAAAATTGCTCTGCTTTCTGGTTTATGCTGGTTTTTGTTTATGTCCGTTGCACCTGTTTTTCAGATCGGAATATTTAAAAAAAACTTTTTCTGGGACAAAAAGGGCTAATTAGACAAATCATGTTGAAGAATATGTATGTATCCTTAAAAAGGGCTTCTGCATTTTAGAGAATTGAATACTGGGTCAATTAAAAAGACTATCTAACTTTCTCAAGCTTAATGAAATACCAGACATGCCTTATCCAACATGATCCTTACAACAAAAGCATTATCCGGGGACCTCTGGTCATTTCTAATAAATCGGACATGTTTGTAATTTGTAAAATAAAATTCCCCCACAAATGACCTACCATGTGCGAATTCGGTATCTCTGTGATTTCGAACAGTTGGGTATCATTTTTTTTAAGGTTTCTGTTTCCTGTACCTGGAGAAAAAGGCTGTAATAGTGTGTTTTGGGTGAATTTTGATACAATTTACAGAAAGATCAAAACCAAAAGCAATAATTAGATGGAGATGGATAACATGTTTAGCAGCAAAAACATCAGTTTATATCATACATCATACATATACACATGTATACCTTTAACAACAAGACATTTCCAAGCAATAGCCTGTCCAATGCTTTAGCTTCATATCTGGGAGATAAGTCTGTAAATTCGAGTAAAATCACAGGCTTGGCTGTGCAGCACCTGAAAAAACTTAAATGTGGAGGGTAATTTCTAAAACACATGAAGTCACCAAATAATACTAATCTAGGACATATGAAAATCTCTTTTATGGTAAACACTGCTGAAAAAGGACAGCACCTGACTCAGAGTCATTGTGTAAAAGGTAAGGGAAAAAAAATTGTACAATACATTTTCTTGAAATTGATGTTCTAGAGCAGTGATGTCTAACTCAGTTCCTGGAAGCCCACAGCCAGAATTTAGTTTCATCTCTGCTCTAGTACATATAACAAGCAGTTTTCAAATAAGGCTAAAGCATTAGCTGGATCAGGTGCATTAAACAACGAATGTAGGGCTGCAGGGCTGTGGTCATCCAGCAACTAATGTTCACACCCATCATCTACAGCAAGGATTGACGTCAGTCACGGTTTTAGTGAATGCAGAAGTATACTTCAAAAAATGTAAACACAAAAAACATAAAGAAGAGAGATAAACAAAAAATAACCACAGACAGTAAAACTATGGCTTAGCAAAACACCTAACACAGGGGTCAGCAACCCACAGCTTCCGGAGGCGCATGTGGCCCTTTCATCCTTCAGCTGCAGCTCCCTGTGAGAGTGATGAGAATGAAAATAAATAATGTGTATTTAATTCATATTTATTGTATTTTAGTTCCATTTTTAAAAATAATCTTGTATATGTGACACTGTGCCGGCATGCGAAACATGGAATGCCGTTCCCGACACTGAACATGAAAAATTATACACTATATTGCCAAAAGTATTCGCTCAACCATCCAAATAATTGAAATCAGGTGTTCCAATCACTTCCATGGCCACAGGTGCATAAAATCAAGCACCTAGGCATGCAGACTGTTTTTACAAACATTTGTGAAAGAATGGGTCGCCCTCAGGAGCTCAGTGAATTGCATATAAATATATATTATAAGACCAGTCGTGAAATTTCCTCGCTCCTAAATATTCCACAGTCAACTGTCAGCTGTATTATAAGAACATGAAAGCGTTTGGGAACGACAGCAACTCAGCCACGAAGTGGTAGGCCACGTAAACTGACGGAGCGGGATCAGCGGATGCTGAGGCGCATAGTGCGAAGAGGTCGCCAACTTTCTGCAGAGTCAATCGATACAGACCTCCAAATTTATGTGGCCTTCAGATTAGCTCAAGAACAGTGCGCAGAGAGCTTCATGGAATGGGTTTCCATGGCCAAGCAGCTGCATCTAAGCCATACATCACCAAGTGCAATGCAAAGCGTCGGATGCAGTGGTGTAAAGCACGCCGCCACTGGACTCTAGAGCAGTGGAGACGCGTTCTCTGGAGTGATGAATCGCGCTTCTCCATCTGGCAATCTGATGGACGAGTCTGGGTTTGGCGGTTGCCAGGAGAACGGTACTTGTCTGACTGCATTGTGCCAAGTGTAAGATTTGGTGGAGGGGGGATTATGGTGTGGGGTTGTTTTTTCAGGAGCTGGGCTTAGCCCCTTTCCAGCGCAGTGAAAGGAACTCTGAATGCTTCAGCTTACCAAGACATTTTGGACAATTCCATGCTCCAAACTTTGTGGGAACAGTTTGGAGCTGGCCCCTTCCTCTTCCAACATGATTGTGCACCAGTGCACAAAGCAAGGTCCATAAAGACATGGATGACAGAGTCTGGTGTGGATGAACTTGACTGGCCTGCACAGAGTCCTGACCTCAACCCGATAGAACACCTTTGGGATGAATTAGAGCGGAGACTGAGAGCCTGGCCTTCTCGTCCAACATCAGTGTGTGACCTCACAAATGCGCTTCTGGAAGAATGGTCAAAAATTCCCATAAACACACTCCTAAACCTTGTGGACAGCCTTCCCAGAAGAGTTGAGAGTGGACCAACGTCATATTGGACCGTATGGATTAGGAATGGGATGTCACTTAAGTTCATATGCGAGTCAAGGCAGGTTAGTGAATACTTTTGGCAATATAGTGTACCTTTGAAGTACTGATGATCTTCAGATCCACATATCCATGTGAGCAATCTTTTCCAAAATTAACTATATAAAAAACAAACATCGCTGACGCCTCACAGACAACAGCTTACAATCTTGTGTGAAAACAAAGGTGAAGTCTTATAGCCCTGATGTAGAGATGCTGTGCGCTAAAGTTCAGGAGAAAAACCATCACAATAACCATCTAAAATAAATATTTTAATTGGCTTTTATTTTGCAAATAAAATTTTTTTACATATAAATGATTTACAGTGGTAAGACACACACGATTTGCAAATGACAAAATAGGGATCTGCTACAACTATAATGGTTGCCCTGTGGTTATAACCACACATGATTGTTACAATAGGGTTAGGATTTGGGTTGGATGTGCATCATTTCTTTCTTATTTAGATGTAATTTATGACCAGGAACAAGTAAAAAGGTTTCCAGGTATAAAATAAGTTTATATATATATGTATATGTATATATGTATATATATATATATATATATATATATATATATATATATATACACAGATCTAGCATCATACAGGCGATATGGTGAACATTATTAAACGCTCTTAACCTCTTATCCTAAACTAAAAATACTTATACAATTTATTTGTAAAATTATACCAGATCAAAAGATCTTTAAAGTATACAGTTGTGAGCATCCATACAAATGACTATTTCTGGATCTTTTATAAGAGATGAGATATAAGCGTCTGCTAAACGATGTAAATGTTTTAAAATGTTTAAAATGTTGAGCGACAACGTTGACATTTTTTTTTTTTTACATTTACGATAAGCAAGAAATTTTTTTCTTTTTTTTGTTTGATAGTGACAAAAGCTTATTAAGAAATGTGAGGATACCATGAATAAGATAAGTATTTGAATAACTTAAAACTCTCTTCATGGGTTATATAAATGGAATAATAATGGGAATAATAATTCCCAATACAGGTGTCTGTAACGTTATGTATACTGCTGTATATCATGTCTTTACATGCTATATCATAACATTTCAATTGCATTTTTGGAATTTGGCAGATGCCATTTTCCAAAGCGACTTAGAATTTATCTATGTAAATTTCCCTTTAGGATGAGTAAGTGAGTGAGTGAGTGAGTGAGTGAGTGGGTGGTTGGGTAAGTATGTATGTATGTATGTATCTATCCATCTTTTTAATCACACTTAGCAGATAAGGGTTGAAAGCCCCGCTTACAGATGGCAGCTTGGTGGTACTGGCAACTGAACCCATTACCCACTAATCAGCATCCACTAAGCTACCACGCTGTTATTAAAATTTACATTAATTATCTATTTTTATAACCATAAATTACTTTTTATTCATTCATGCACACCTAAATACATTTTACTGCGCGCGCACACATCTATTTTTGGTCCTGAAGGTGAGGAAAAGGTTCACACATTAACTAAATTGTACATGCAATCCTATATATCCTACAATCCTACAATTGTATATACAATCCTTCAGCATGTAATATATTACGTATGTTATTCCAAGTATTTATTTTTGTATTCAATAAATACATAAAGATTAAAATAGATTCCGGCGTTTCGTCGGCACACACTGACGACAATTATGATTGGTTGATTAAAATGTTGATCCAGGATAAACAAAGGACGTTGATCCAGGATCACATCCTACTTGGCAAAATCACGTCCACCCAAATACACAGGCTAAGTAGCCTCCACCCCGCATCACACACGTACACTGTACACTCACTCCACACCTCCTGCGCACTCTGCGTTGACTGGCGCTCAGGTCGGACACACCGGGAATGGGATCTTCGGCGAAGAAAACCTTCGAATTTTTCCGCGTGTATGCCCTCCGCAGGCTCCTTTTTATTTTGCGGGAATAATTTCGGATAGGACATTGTGCTCAAATGTAATAGAAGGAAAAATGTGCTGAAATGTGAAAAAATAACGTTGCTTTTGAAAAGACACCGAATGGGATAATAACTGTAATCAAGACTATGAAAAAGACTTAATATCTGGATTTTTTCCCCCGAACATCAAAAATTTCCACTATTTTTAACACACTTAAAAAAAAAGTATCCAGCAAAATTGCGCAAGTTTAATTAGTGATAAATAAAAGAGGAAAGTTCACGGAGGTAACGGAAAGTTTCCTGAAAGTTGTTGTGCGTCTTTGTGTATGGAGAGAGAGATTGTGTTTCAAACTTTTAGTCATGGCCAAGTGGTTTAAAGATTTCCCAACTCTAAAAACAGGCTCGGACCGACTTCGCTCAGCATCTGAATCTGGAGCGCAGACTCGACCCAGAGCGGCGGTGAGCAGCGGAACCGGAGCCAAAGCGAGTCCGCGGAAAAACTCGGAGAACGCAGGCGGGGTGGGTTCACTTCTCTCCGGGAGAAATCGCAAAAACTCAGCCGTCGAACTTGGCCGAAATCACTCGAGTCCGGGTTCGGTCAAGGATGCCAAGATATGGGAGATTCTGATTCCTGGCAAAAGCAAGAAGAATGTAAAGATGGAGGGTTTTGAGGATCACCGCACGCTGAGGACGAGCGGCATCGCCGACGCTTATATGAGCCGAATGATTAAAGTGGAGAAACAGGACAAATGGCAGGAGAGGAAATACAGCAGCGCGGCGGCAGAAGGCACCGGGAGCGACATGGAGCGCGGAAAAACACCTGTTAAAACCGAAACGGTAAGCAAACATTTGCGTCATTTCAATGAATAAATATATATATTTGCTTAGCGTTGGAATTGCCACACTCTGCGCATGTTTTAACCTTATAGCACTTCATAGGGTTAATTATGACACCCAGTCAGTGAATAAACTCCTTGTATTCATGTAACAAAAAAATAAAACGCCGTTTGTTAATTAAAAAAAAAGTAATTCATTATTACTGTATGAGTTTAGAATTCTGACATTCACAGAAAAAAAAATCTTAATGTGCTTGTGAAGCCTAAAAGTAACATGATTATTATATAAAACCTCCACCTTGCATGATACCTTAGTCTATTTCTTTATTTTTCAAAGAATATGAACCTGTTTTTGTTTAAATTGTGTTTTTACTGTCTTTAATCCATAACATGCCACAACTCCTAAATTCATCTCTGCTAATTTCTCAAAAAAACAAAAAAACCCCTCAATTTTGTGATGAAAACCAAGATTTTTATCTCTTCCAGCTCCCTTTGTTTTTTTAACTATATCCCCTCTCCCCCACCCTTACACATCACATCTCCCTCTTACATACACACACACTTTGGTGTGTCCCATTCTCTTCTCCTATCCCCTATTCACAGTATGCCTGCATTATGATCAAGTAGAGTAACAGGAGAGCAAGCACAATAAGTACAAACCTTTCGTTGCCACTCTTCCTGTCTCTATTCAGTCGTCCTACACACACACACACAAAGGTTTAGACCCAGTCACCTCTTTTTCTTTTTCTTTCCAATGCCATTTTCAACCACAGATAAACCCAGGTGCACACACACACACACACACACACACACACACACATACATAAAAACACACCCTTACATTGACACAAACACAAATAGAGAAAGAACAGAAGGCACACACAATACAATATATCTTTTCTTTTAATCCTTAGTGAAGTTAGCGTTTAAAGAATTATGTCACTTGACACACAGGCTGGAACCTCTCCCATGGATAGACTGGCCCTCTGGCTACTCTTTGAACATAATACCACAGAAATGAGACTCTCATGAAGTCAACATAAAAAGTGGTTGTATCTTTGGATGGTGTGGGGGTGGGGGCCATATCAGACAAGAGAAAAGACACCCATTCAAAAGATGCTTTCGAAAGTCTCTTTAATGAGTGTCTAATTACTAGATTTGCTGGGTTTGCTTATTACACAGCTGTAACAGTGTCAGTTTTTCTGTCTATGAGCTGTCATTGTAGGTGAATAAGGGAAAGCCCTTTTTAACAAGGGCACTAAAATTCTATGCAAAAAAATGATATAAAGACAGTAAAAAAAAAGAAATAAGTAGAAAATGTATATAACCTTTTTTTTGGTTACAACAAATAAAACTACAGTGAGCTATGGAGAACATAAGCAATGATCCATTAGTGTTGTAATGCTTTCTGAGTAGTACCTTTTTAAAGAAATACATGTCAAGTAGCTCGTGACGGTGCTTCTGTTTTCCTTTAAACAGCTGATTATCCTGGAGGACTATGCCGACCCTTTTGATGCTGAAAAAACAAGAGAGCAAAGAGAAGCTGAAAGAGAAGGAGAAAACGATGGATACATGGAGCCCTATGATGCCCAACTTATTATAACAGGTCCTTTTTCTTTCAGCATTTTTTCTATTTTGTTTTTCAATTTTTGCTGTAGTTTTAAAAATTCTCATCTCCCTACATTGATCAATTTTTCCCTCATGACTGACAGACTGTAGGCAGATTTTTAAGAATTTAAAATCACAGCACACTGTTTTAAATGTCGGTCCCCTGTCTCGGGTTGCTACAGCGATGGTGTTGTGCAGGGACAATGGGTGCAGTTTCCTCCTCTGCTTCCCATTTCCTGTTCGTGTTTCCTTTGCCCCATTCTCTGGGCAGGAAGTTGACCCCTGCTGTCCCCCCTTCCCAGTGTTCTGGACTGTGTGAGAAAGCCCCCCCTACTCTCCGAACAGTCACTTCCTAGAACTCAGGAAGTAGGTCTGCTAAATAAGCCAATCACAAGCTAGGGCTGTCCTTCCCCTGGTACTGCCATTGTTTTCTCACACAATAGGCCAGACACAAAGTGACAGCAGACTAACACAGCTTGAAAGATGGAGCAATGTGCATTTGTTACTGTTTCCCCATTAAACCCCACAATAAGTACATTGTGTGTTACGGGCTACTGGAATACCTGTTCAAAAAGAAGGCTTTATTAAAGAAAGTACGTAAAAAAAAGATGAACTGATAAAGCAAGACATTTGTGTTAAAGTGAGTTCTTGAAAGTTCTATGAAATTTTTATGTATAACCAAACATAGAAATAGACATATCAATCTAAATAGTTTGCACATTCTACACAATCACCCACACTTAAGTGCTGTGATTATCAAAATCGGGTGTGAGACCATTTAAAGCATAAAAAGCACACTCTACCCTATCAAAGCTGTTTAAGATTAAATTCTTATAGCTATTAAATTATTATTTGATAATAAAAGTAAACAAAAAAATTATGCCTACACTTAATGTCACCTTGGACCTGAAAAAAAAATATGCCAACTAATTAATTAACTAGAAAAATATTACTATATACACACACCATACGTTTTAATACTG
This sequence comes from Bagarius yarrelli, assembly GCA_005784505.1. Lineage (NCBI taxonomy): Eukaryota > Metazoa > Chordata > Actinopteri > Siluriformes > Sisoridae > Bagarius > Bagarius yarrelli. The sequence continues at coordinate 159,403 of VCAZ01000180.1, read as the reverse complement.
AGCCTAATGTCTGAATTGTTAGGTCATAAAATTAATCCTCTTTTTGGAATAAAAGAGATGCCAGGGGGGTTAGGATAATTCTAAGGGTCCATGCACTTTAGGGCCCCCCAAAGATATATTTTATTAGAAGTAAGGGGGCCCAACGTCATATTGCGACTGGCCATAATTAAATCCTGCATTAATTGATTGGTAAAATGTCAATGCTTGTTCTGTGTGCTGAATGTGACCATAGTTAAAGATTCAGAATCTTATTTGCAAGTTTAATTAAATATTTTTCATAGCTTCAGTGCTTCAACTTGAAACAAAAATTATCATTCAGAAATAACACAGTAAATATTATAACAAGATCACATGCTATGATCAATTAAGGTTTTTAGGTTTTTACAGGGCACTTTACTAGATGTATTTTTGACATCCAGGAACAATCACTGACTTGATTCATATTCTTAATTCTACTGTACCGTCCATGTATATGTAATTGAAATGCGAGATAAAAATGAGACCTAAAACAAAATTCAGTCATTAGTAGATTGTAAGGTTTAATTCTCTAAGGTTCCCTTATGGAGTAAACAGTTTTTCAATGCAGTACACTGCAGAACTCACACTGGCCCAAACTGAAGTTGGTTTATTTACAGGTGACCAAATCACTGTAGTATACTGTTCAGTGTGTGTGAAAGGTCAGCGATTGTTTCCACAGAGATACGTCGGCGTGGATCTAAGGACCTTCTAAAGGTGTGTGTGGTGTTAAATGGAGGAGAAGGAGAAGGTTCTGGATCCACACAAATCTACGACGTTCCCTATGAGGAGGTTCTGGAGGGTATTCCCCTGACCCGTCCAGAATCTGATCCCAGACCCCCTGCCGAATACGAACTTCCTTGGGAGTGGAAGAAAGAGCAGATTGTTCGAGCACTGTCAGGTAAGTCCTGTATTTCCCCCTTTATGTTGTGCTCTGCTCCAAAATTACCCTTTTTTAAAAAAATGACATTGATTTTAAGAATAAGTATAATTTTAAATCATGATTTTAAGAAAAAAAAGGAATCCATCATTAATTACAAAAATGTATTTAACCTATAAAACACAATTATAATATGTTAATCCTGATGAAGATGGATAGATGGAGATAGATAGATGTTCTATCCATCTATCCATCCATCGTCTATAGCCACTTATTCCTAATCAGGGTCACTGGGATCTGCAAGAGTATATCCCAGCTGCCATTGGGCAAAAGTGGACACCCTGGACAGATCACCAGTCGAATACAAGGCCACAAACAGACAAACAACCACACTCACTCCTTTGGGCAATTTAGAATCAATTTTACATACACGTGTTTGGACTGTGGGAGGAAACCGGAGTACCCGGAGTAAACCCACGCAAGCACGGGGAGAACATGCAAACTCCACATAGAAAGACCCCCTCCAGGGATACAAACCTGAGACTTTCTTGCTGTGAGGCAACCATGCTAAACACTAAACCACCAGGCTGCCAAGTTTTCCAAGCATGTAAGATAGTACGAGTTTATATTGACTATTATTAAATGTATTAAAATAAAGCTGGGCAGCAGATATGGCCTGCACCATACAGCTCTAGGGACCTAAAAGTAACGCTGATTTTCTGTTCATTACATATATCTGGGTTAATTATTTGGATCTTAGGTTGCACTGAAAACTCTAAATAATCTCTCGTTGTGTGTGAACAAAAGTGTGTTATTTTTGGTGCTTGGAGTAAGGGAGATTTATTATAATCTCTGACTTACTCCAAGTTTTCCTGGAATAAACTGTCAGAAAACGATTACTGTATAAGTAAATGAATTAAACAAATAAGAAAGTAAATGAATGATATACATATCTACTATACTAGAAACATTTCATAACCAGCATTTACAATCAAAATTGCATTAAAATTTTATGAACTAGAAAACACTTATTTTAACCTTTACGACACTTTTTCATTGCCCTGCTGATCAAAAAGCATTATTTGACCTACAGCTGATCTGAGAACAGAACATGAAAATAAATTCAGGCACGTTTATGTAAATTATTGATTGATTTGAAAATTGATTTTTGTTGCCAATCTTATGAAATATGCACAGATTCATTTTTTTATTGTGTTTGGCTGACAGTATAAACTTTTTAAAATTTATATTTTAGTGCTAATTTGGTTGTTAAGAAAATCTAATGTAACAAATTGCTCCATCTTTATTTATCAGCTCAATTTGAGGGTGTGGAGAGGCTGTGTAAAGAAGATGCTTCTTCCACTGGTGTTAAACAGCAGAATCTGCGTTCTGTGAAGAGTTGGAACCCCAAATCTCTGCGCCTGTCCCCTCCATCCTCTCCGAAATCGATTCCAGACACTGAGAACCAAAAAGTGGATCCCACAGTACCCCTTGAGCTACAGAGGTGTGTTTGCATGATTTACCTACACTAGCCTTTATGTCACAAATACTCATTCACCATATGTGTGGAATTCCATTCTGTGCTATTGACAATAATGTCAGTATCGATTATCCACTGATTTATTGAGAATTGTGTGCCATTTTTGAAGCATGCATCGTGCTTACAGGTACAGTAATTAACTTTATTTAACATATTAGCAAAAAACACAATACACCAAACATCTACACTACAACCTGGTTCTGCTTAACTAACAATAATGCAGCACAGCTTTTTTCATTATTCAGATGGGTTAATTTTGAAATTATATATATATATATATATATATATATATATATATATATATATATATATATATATATATATATATATATATATATAAAAAAATATATATATATCACTTTGGAGTGAGGCAGCAGTTTTGAAGTTAAAACATTAATTTAGGTACTAAGCGTGCAATAATCGTTAATTATTCTTTAAATAGAAAAGAAAACTGATGTATAAATGTAGTACTTTAGAGAATCTATTCCAATGCGATAATACAATGGCTTGGTATTAGATGAGTCTGCTACAATACAGTTGGATTTATTCACTTCTAAAATTGTTTCTTCTCTGGAAATTAGATTTGATTTAACTTTTTTTGCAAATGCAGTATATTAACATTTAATTAGATTGAGTGTTTGACAATGATATAGTACTCTAGAACAGTCTGTGAAATATTATTTAGAAATAAACAGGAGGCATATTTATTCAGAATAAATATGGACAGATTAACCAAAGTCTAGTGAATCTAACTGTATCATAGCAGATCAGCGGTTGTCAAAATATTGAATTATAATCATACGGTAACAAATTCAGTGCCATCTTCTAGCTTTACATAATTCCCTTAAAAATGTAAATTAAATTATATTTTTTGCAAATTCAGGTTTACAGACCTAAATAAATAATTCAAATTTTGTTGTAAATGCAAATTATTTAGTTTGAGTGTCAACACGGTCCCTAGTGACATTTACAAGAAAATTCGTCCTATTAGCAGACTGCTCAGTCTAAAAAGTTATATATGGAGCATTTTTATACTTGTCACAAATTGGAAGTTAAACTAGATGCAACTGCAGAAAGTAAGGATCAATAAAGAAGATAAAATATGCAAAGGAACACAATCATATGATGAAACAGTGGCTAAGCACAAATACATAGCATGACAACATAATATGGACTCAAGGCAAGAAAACAGTTGTGTATGAGAAAAACTAGACGAACACTGAATAAAACACAGGGGTTCTATGTACACACAACTCAGGGAAGAAACAATCAACTAAACAAGAAACATGGACAAAATAGGAGTACCAACATATGACAAGACAGGGGTAACGCACATGACAAGACTCACATGACCATAGGGAAGTGGTAGATCAGTGATTAAGGTGTTGGACTGTTAATTAAAATATATCAGGGTTTAATTCCCAGCACCACCAAATTGGCAGCACCAGTGATGGGCCCCTGAGCAAGGCCCTTAACCCTCAATTACTCAGTTGTATAATAGAGATAAATGAATGCTCTGGATAAGGGCGTCTGCCAAATGCCAGAAATGTAAATGCACATAGTACGAAGGGATAACCAAAACAGAGTCTTTGACAAAATATACTAGTTGCCCTCTGGTGGCCTGACAGGATATAGCCCCACATATCTCTTACAATACTAAGAGAAGATTTAAACACATCTGAGAAGAGTGCACCACAGTTAAACTTAAATTTCAGATGTTCGTAATTTAGTAAAGTTAAATTTTCTGATGAAAATTTGACAGTGTTTGCTTTATCTATTTTATTTCTCCTATGCTGTATAACCACTTTTTTATTGGTCCATCATATTCCAGGTGTGGTCTCACTCTCACTCCAATGATAACGCTCATAGCAACAGCTTCCCACTGACTGTAGAACGTGGCTGTGGGTATTTTTAGTCAGTTAATTATTTGAGATCAGACTCAAATTTCAATGGAGGAGCGGAGAGTTCAGTCAGTGTTCCAATTCATCCTAAAGATGTTCAGTGAGGTTAAGTCACAGTCAGGTCTCTGTGTAGAACAATCAGTTTCTTTCACACCAACCATAACATACAATGTTTCATGGAGTTTAGGAAGGATAGGACTCCTAAAATAGGCCTCTTAAAAAGGACATAATAGTATAATGGGATAGTAAGGAAATAATGGTAGAATGGGATTATTATGAGGGTAAGCTGTCAACAAATTTTTGGCCCATATACATAGTGTACCTTTTCATTTAGTTATGTTTGTAATTTGTTTTTTGTCACCCTGTCTGTCTATCTTTCTCTCTCTCTCTCTCTCTCTCTCTCTCTCTCTCTCTCTCTCTAGCTGGTATCATGGCAACGTTAGTCGTCAAGAGGCTGAGGCTCAGCTGCTGAACTGTAAGGAAGCCAGCTTCTTGGTGCGCGACAGTGAATCAGCCACCAGCAAATACTCTATTGCCCTAAAGTAAGTCTTTATAGTGACAAATTTAATATAAAACAAACCCAATTTGTTTTAACAAGGTGATGTGCCAACACAGTATGCCAAAGCAGAGCACATAAAACGATAAATTCTACATATTAGGGGGAACTTCACTAGAGGGAAGAAATTAGTGAATCCAGGTTCATCCTGACCGAGCAGGACGTTTTCTAAACAATTCAGTCAGCTACTTATTCATCCAGTTACTGTAACAACTACTTAGAACAACTTTATGATATATGTTTGTTTTTATATATGTTGTTAACAACACGATAACTTAGGACTTAACTGATTCGAATAGAGATGAGTGGCTCCGGATTCATCATAACCCAAATTACCCAGAAATCACAAATCATGCTCTTTATTTACTTGGATCAAAAACATAAGAGACTCAGAATATGGATACTGATTCTCCTGATTCATCTAGATTAGATTACATTAGATTAAACTTTATTGTCATTGTGCAAGGCACAGAGCCAATGAAATGCAGTTAGCATCTAACCAGAAGTGCATAAGTGGCCTATTTACAATAAATAGCAGTGTAATAAATAAGGGTATGAGGTTGATAATTACACAGGTGAGAGTGAATAATGTACAGAGGGTGCAGTAGTATGTAATATATGGTATCTATAAGGGTATATCTAGTATGATACAGTTATAGCAGTCTAAAGAATGACATAATGGATATATACATACAAGTGTTTGTATGATACTGTATGGATGGAATATATGGGGAAGTGGTGGCTCATGGTTAAGATGTTGGATTACCAATCCGAAGATTGTGGGTTCGATTCCCAGCTCCACCAAGCATAATATATATATATATACACACTACATATAAGTCGCTCTGGGCGTCCGCCAAATGCTGTAAATGTAAATGAATATAAAGGATAGATAGATGTATGATACAGTAAATACAGAGTTAATATGGATAATCTGTTAGACTCATAACACATAGAATGTGTCTGTGTGTGAAAGACAGATTTACGATTTACCACTACGAGATTCAGTGGTTTCTAAGGATTCTGTGAGTCTGTGGAAAGACTCACAGAAAAGACTATAGTGGAAAGACTATGGCAAAATCAGTCAGAAAGAATTGTAAGTCACAATGAGTGATACAGAATTCGAATATGACTTCAGATTTCTTATCTCTACCAGAAAGATTTTTAATCCATAATCCATATAATGGATTTTATAATCCATGAACTGCTGTCATAATGATGATAGTGTATGCTTTTTAAAACTATGTTCTAAAATCTCCTTCTATATGTGTGCAACCGAGGTAGATTTAGTGACTCCAGAAGGAAATAACATATCCTTTCATTTTATGCATAAACAAACCATTCAACCAAAACAAACCATGTAAATAAATAGAGTTTCATCATGTTAGAAATGTTTCATCATAGGATAATGGTAATCAGACAGAAGAACTTTGTATAGATTTGCAGTGATGATTACTTACAACCAGTGGTGGGCCGTCAGGGCCAGCAAGCTCTTCTCTGCTGGCCCTATTAAAAATAAGATTGTGTGAAAATGATTAGGTATAATTTTCATTAGTGTAATGTCCAAAAATTGCCTACGATTGGTTTTGTTGAGGTTGAACTGGAATATCCTACATTGAAAGGTCTGGGCAGCTCAACCTTCACTTGAAAGATTTCACACGTGATTTGTTACAAGAATTAACGGCAGAATCAATTTTGACAGCCCACCCTTTGGGTCTAGCGATGTGCCCATTGCTACTCCCAGCATTTGTTGACAATTTCCAAGGAACCAAGAAGCTGCCAGCACCGCTACACCAGACCTTGATGCCTATCTACTGAAAACGGCTTTTTCAAACCAAGAGAAATAACTGAGAAAGCAAGACCTACACCCAAACCGGACTCACTAACAAAGGATTTCAACTATGAGTGCTATAAGTGGCTAACAGATAGCACAGAGCACAACAAACTATTTTGTTGGCAGCAAAGGGACATGGAAAGATTCTTGCTTTGACCTTTATAACAGCTTCACCAAGGCAGCTCCTAAACACCAAGGCTCCAAGCACCATATGATATCAGTTGTGCATAATATGCGCATTTTTTGCATATAGCTGCGATATCTTTAACCACGATGTATGTAACATTATGTGGTTTACAGTTGCTTACTGAAGGCTCTGACTGAAAGCACACGGTATGCCACTGCTTCTAAATGGACAAGTAAAGTCAAACCACAGCAGCAAAATACTTCACACAATGCAGCAACGGCATCAGGTTTTTTAGTATGATTATAGCAGTAATATACACTAACCGGCCATTTTATTAGGTACACCTTTCTAGTGCTGGGTTTGACCCCCGAATCTCCCGTTCCATCACATCTCAAAGGTGCCCGATTGGATTGAGATCTGGTAACTGTGAAGGCCATATGGAGTAAAGTGAACACATTGTCATGTTTAAGAAACCAGTCTGAGATGGTTTGAGCTTTGGAAGTAACCATCAGAAGATAGGAGCGGCACCAGGTGTGGTCTTCTGCTGCTGTAGCCCATCTGCCTCAGGGTTCGAGTTGTTGTGCGTTCAGAGATGGTATTCTGCATACCTTGGTTGTAACGTGGTTTTTTTAAGTTACTGTCGCCTTTCTATCTCTTCTGACCTCTGACATCAACAAGGCATTTTCAACCACACATTTTCATTTTCAACTGCTGCTCACTGGATATTTACTATTTTTCAGACCATTTTCTGTAAACCCTAGAGATAGCTATGTGTGTGAAAACCAATAGATCAGCAGTTTTTGAAATACTCAGACCAGCCCGTCTGGCACCCACAATCATTACACACAATCAAGGTCACTTAAATACACTTTCTTCCCTATTCTGATGCTGGGTTCAAGCTTCAGTAAGTCGTTTTCACCACATTTATATGCCTTGGCTGATTAGCAATTTGTGATACCAAGCCATTGAACAGGTGTACCTAATAAAATGGCTGGTAAGGGTAAAATATGCTTGCTTACTTTGCCTCTCTCCTATCTCTGTCTGTCTCTCTCTCTCTCTCTCTCTCTCTCTCTCTCTCCAGGACCAGCCAAGGTTGTGTGCACATTATTGTAGCACAGACCAAAGAGTGTGGTTACACACTGGACCAAAGCAGCTGTGTATTTCCCAGCATCCCAGAGGTAGTGCACCACTACTGCACCCAGCGTCTGCCTTTTACTGGAGCTGAGCACATGACCCTGCAGCACCCTGTGCCCCGTACACACTGATTATCTTCTGACACAACCACACATCTCACTACAGTCGACCACATCATCCATCTTCCTATATTTCCTTGCAGACACACACTGGAAAATCTTACTTTGTAACGGACGTAATGGCCTACACATAAATATATGCCAGCAATCCAATGCATGGAGTCTACTGTGATAATTACCCCAACTTCATACTTATTTTTCCTCCCATTGTCTCTGTTTGCATGTGTGTTTTGTTTAAGAATCTTGTACTTTGTTCCCCATTTGTTTTCCCTAATCAAAGCCAGAGGCATTACTCATGTACTACTGTCCAATGACCCATAAAAAGAAATTATTCTCCAGGGCTAAAGTCTGGACATAGCATGTTAGTATTTTTTTTTTGCCTTTTTCTTGTGCCTTCTACATTCTACTAAAAGTTCCTTTGCTATAATGACACTTTTTAGAAGAAAAAAGGACACTAACAAGATATTACTGCAATCACTAAAGCCATGTTCAGACTACACAATTTTTTGTCGGCTATGACAGTCACTGTGTCAGTTAGCTGGATAAAATCGTGTGATGTTGATGGTACCAAACGTCAGACTAAATGTTGCTTTATGATTAATTTACGCATTCGATGGAAGGCGTGGCACTACTGGAGGTGCAGAAATAGTAGTGCCCTGGCGACGGCTATAAACAAAGCGGCCACAACAAACATTCTGAAGATATTTGGTTATCTTCAAAGATACATTCATATAAAAACACCTGTCCAACCACATATAAATTAATGTATGAGAAACACTATGTTTCTATTGTAAATGAGAACATAATGAATGATTTAATATCTTACAGTTAATTCCAGTACTCACCAGCAGGGTTGCCAGATTGGATTGAAAATCTTCATCCCAACTACAGCATAAAACCCACCTACTAAAAAAATATCTCAAAATGCGTAGTGTTGAAACTGGGAAAAATCAATATATAAACTTCCTGCCAGTTACATTTTATAAACCAACCCCATGCATTTTTTTTTCGATCTGACGTGATCAAATTTTGTTATTTTTTTATTTTGTTGTGGTAGACCCTCAATGACAACGTATTGTTGCCATAGCTTCAAAAAGCTTTTTTCCATTTTGTAAGTCCACCTAGCAGCATAGCCATCTTCCTTTCATTTGACCATGTTTAAAAGCTGTGTACAGAAAAGATTGTGTCCTCCATTTGAAAAAAAATTATTAAACATGCTAAACATGCCATCGGTTTACTATGACACACTACATGAGATTAAACGATTAAATCTTGCGTCCCGACACCTATTGTCGCTTAGGAATCCCCACGACACCCTACATCAATAAAATCGGGCCAAAATCGGGCAAAAATTTTATAGGGGCTTTACTGAAACATAGAGAAAGTTCTTAAGACATGCTCTTAAATCATTCGATCTGTTGCTCAATCAATCAATCAAATAATTAATTAATTTACATTACTTAGCCCAATGTCTGTGTGTATGTAAGTTCCAAGTCTTGTTCATGTTGTTTATTTGTCCTTTTTTTCCCCATTGAAAAATGTCTTTAAAACAATGACAATTGCAGAACAATCATGATGACTTTATTGAAATGTCTCTATTAAATTGTCCGGCTTCATTGTATGCCCTTGCTAGAATATATATACATTTGATATGCAATTTTCTGTTTGTTTTTCAACATTTATTTTAAAATTCAAAAAAGAAAAAATTGCCCATAACATGATGCAAGTTTTAAAAGTTTTCACCATTGTACAATAAACGACCATGCAAAGCATTAAATAAAGACAGTGTTATTTTTTGTCTTAAGTACGTATGTGAAACCTGCTCAATTTTTAAAGTACTCTATTAACTATTTTTTAAAGAACAGTTGCATAATGTGTTGCTAAAACAAGTGTGATATATCAGTGTACAAGAAATTCCAGCTACAACCTACGAAAACATGTTGTGGTAAGCTGGTCAATTTTGTCTGTGAAGGCAAACAGCCATTTTGTGTTATTAAAATACCATCATTTCAGAAAATTATTGAAACCTTGCAACCTCAGTGCAGTTTTGACAAAAGAAACCTTTGGCCGCATTTACACTGCAGATATTAAGTGACCCAATTTCCCGTATGGTTATATATATATATAGTAATATATATATTATATAGTAATATATATATATATATATATATTATATAAATGTGGCGCGCAGACCTGATCGATATGACTCATGACAGTGACCAAATTGAAAGATCACTTGAAAACCAACATGAAAAATGATGCCCTCTCTAAGCAGTGGGTTAGAGAAAGAAAAAGCAGGATCCTTACAAGCAGGAGCGTTAGAGAGGTAGCTTTTATGTCCATCAACTGGAGGTATGGATCTGTTCTATTTTTTCCATAAATAAAGTCAAGACGTAAACACAAAGTAAACATCGCAAGCATCTGCAGCCTGTAAAAGACTTTTGTCATACAGGACTTCTGTTCACAGCCAAAAGATCAAGACTACATTGCAAAATGTCTGAAAGCCAATTACTGTTAACATGCAAATAAAATAAAAACAATGTTTGATTTTTAAGTTGTGTTTGTAATTTTGTGTGACAGGGCTGTAACATCTAACAGGCTGCTCTATCTTCAACCTAATTTTTATATAATATAAACAGAAAAAAAAGACTTTCGAGTTGAGGTGTGAATAATCTACAAGGAGAGGTGAGTTTTTGATAGTGTCTGAAATTCAGGATTTTTCTCTTTATTTAACATACATCATATTGCCAAAAGTATTCACTCACCTGCCTTGACTCGCATATGAACATCTGACATATGACATCCCATTCCTAATCCATAGGGTTCAATATGACGTTGGCTTCAACTCTTTTGGGAAGGCTGTCCACAAGGTTTAGGAGTGTGTTTATGGGAATTTTTGACCATTCTTCCAGAAGTGCATTTGTGAGGTCACACACTGATGTTGGACGAGAAAGCCTGGCTCTCAGTCTCTGATTCTCTAATTCATCCCAAAGGTGTTCTATCGGGTTGAGGTCAGGACTCTGTGCAGGCCAGTCAAGTTCATCCACACCAGACTCTGTCATCCATGTCTTTATGGACCTTGCTTTGTGCACTGGAAGAGGAAGTGACCAGCTCCAAACCGTTCCCACAGCTCCAAAACGTTCCCACAAAGTTGGGAGCATGGAATTGTCCAAAATGTCTTGTTATGCTCAAGCATTCAGAGTTCCTTTCACTGGAACTAAGGGGCCAAACCCAGCTCCTGAAAAACAACCCCACACCATAATCCCCCCTCCACCAAACTTTACACTTGGCACAATGCAGTCAGACAAGTACCGTTCTCCTGGCAACCGTCCATCAGATTGCCAGATGGAGAAGCACGATTCATCACTTCAGAGAACGCGTCTCCACTGCTCTAGAGTCCAGTGGCTGCGTGCTTTACCACCACTGCATCTGACGCTTTGCATTGCACTTGGTGATGTATGGCTTAGATGCAGCTGCTCGGCCATGGAAACCCATTCCATGAAGCTCTCTGCGCACTGTTCTTGAGCTAATCTGAAGGCCAAATGAAGTTTGGAGGTCTGTAGCGATTGACTTTGCAGAAAGTTGGTGACCTCTTCACACTATGCGCCTCAGCATCCGCTGACCCCACTCCGTCAGTTTACGTGGCCTACCACTTCGTACCCGAGTTGCTGTCGTACCCAAACCCTTCCATGTTCTTATAATTCAGCTGACAGTTGACTGTGGAATATTTAGGAGCGAGGAAATTTCACGACTAGACTTGTTGCACAGGTGGCATCCTATCACAGTTCCTTGCTGGAATTCACTGAGCCCCTGAGAGCGACCCATTCTTTCACAGATGTTTGTAAAAACAGTCTGCATGCCTAGGTGCTTGATTTTATACACCTGTGGCCATGGAAGTGATTGGAACACCTGATTCCGATTATTTGGATGGGTGAGCGAATACTTTTGGCAATATAGTGTATCTGAAGTAATTAGTAACTCACTACGTGATGTCAGGAATGAGGCACAGAGATGGCAGTGAGATTCAGTTGATTTATTCACACAAGAGGCACATGAAACTGAAGGTGCCACAGAGATAGTCACGAAGAGAGAGTGCTAAAGCAAATTACTGGATAGACTGGTACTTTAGAAGAGGATACCAATAGAAAGAGGATTAAACTTGCAGGGAGAAGGTACGACTGAAACCTGGGTACCCTGTGCTGGGAGAAGAATAGAGTGAGTCCAGAAGACAAGGTGAAGTGAGGATGGGACATATGTCTTACCTTTTTGACCAGGGAAGTGCGAGGAAGGGGTAAGGATCTGGCGCCATTTGTGTCTCTGTGACAAAACCCACTCCTCCCGATGCCCCAGAAACTGCGGCTATGGTCTTGTGTCTCCATACCACCATAGCTGAACATGAGCGGCGTTTTCACACCCTTTTGCTGTCCCTATACCAGTGGTCCCCAGGGCAGGATTCCAGCTGTGTTGGTCCTGACAGTAGGCACAGAGGTACCTCCCAAGTTATTAGATCTCAAAAGTTTGGCCATTGGATTGCGGGTGGTACCCTGGCGATAGACTAACTGTGACCCCAAGGAGCATGAAGAAGAAGACCTTTCACAATTGAGAGATAACTTTGATCCTCTGTTGGAGACAAAGTCTTCAGGAAGACTATAGTGATGAAAGACTTGGTGAAAGAAACTTTGGCCATTTCAAGGATTTAAGGTGATTGAATTCACAGGTCTTGAAAATCTGTCAACCACCACCTGAATATATGTAAAGGAGTCAGGGTAATGGGTCCAGGGACGGTGTTGGAATGGTTAATGGCGAGAGCTTACCCTGAGGTAACTGATGGTGAATGTTGGTCCTGGCAAAGACTAAACAGCCACTGACGAACCAGGCCACCTCTCAAGCCATCTGCAGCCACTGATAATGTTCATGTAGCAGGGTACAACAACCTGGGTATCCTGTGCCAGTAGAAAAACGGAGTGAGTTCAGAAGGCTAAGGTAAAGTGAGGATGTGACATACGTCTTAAGCTACTGGACCTATTGGGTAGGGCTTAAGATGATGGTCTCCTGTATGGGGGCTGTGTTGGGTTGATAGACTCACGTACAGGATGTTAGATTTAATATTTTTGGATTCTGAACAGTAAGTGATGGTGAAGTTGAACCTTGATTGTAAAAAAAAAAACAGGGCCCAATGGGCTTGTCAAAGGGTTTTCAAAACTTGGCCTCTTGGAGATACTCAACATTACGATGGTCAATGATTTTCTCGAACTGGTGGATGGCTCCCTCCAGGCAGTGCCGCCCTGCTTTCAGGGCTAACTTTATGGCGAGTAGCTCTTGAATCCCGAATGTTGTAACTATTTTCAGCAGAAGTGAGTTAGGCTAGAAGGCTCCCCTGTTTGCTAGAAAATAACCCCCCCCCCCAGCCCCCATGTGACTGAAAATTTTGTAGAAGTTTGCAAATCCCCACAGAGCACTGAAGCACTTTATTTTCACTCTAAACATTGTGACTGTACCTAACTCTTTTCTCTCTCTCTCTCTCTCTCTCTCTCTGTGTGTCAAGCTACATATGCCACTCCTTAGCTGCCAGTAATCCAGACCCCCTCTCCACTCTGGACCTGTCTGACCCTTCCTGGTGGCCCACCTCTGGTTGATGATCACGTCACATTACCATGGTTGACTGGAGGAAATGCTTCCACTTTGCCATGAAGAGATGCTCCAGTTGTTTTTGAGGACTTGTGACTACAGTTGCAAGGACTGAGCAAGGAGAGCACTTGTCATCAGAGAAGAAGCCAAAAGGTCCATGGTCACTCTGGAGAGAAGCCAGAGTGTTAAACGTAAGACATAAGAAGTCCTGTTTGCAAAGTGCTTTTGTGTGGTGGAAAAGTAACACTGCTCATCACCCTGAACACACCCACCCCACTGTGAAACATAGTAAGCATAATATTTTAGAACTATCATTATCACTTCTTCGGTTTATTTATTTTTTGGCAACCTCAAATTTCAGGCATGTTTACCAGTTAGCATTTAACCTACTAACCTAATTTGTGTCCGAGTCTTGAGAGTTAATTTCAGATTGTTATCCTAATCTACAGTTTTTTTGTGATAATGTCTACTAATAAAAACACAGTACAAATAAAGTGGAACCAATCTTATTTTTTCAAAAAACTTTTCTTAAAAAAAAAAAAAAAAATTATCCATTCAACCCAAACATGTTTGGGTAATAACTAATTTAGTAATTAAAGTAATTGAATATACAATACACAATATCAACCTATATATTTATGATATTAACTTGAAAACAGCAGATCAAAATTTTACTGCATATATCTAGTATTTTCAGAAAAATCCACAGGAAAGACGTGTTTTGTTTTCAGCAAATTCGAATGCTTTACTTCAATGGCTGCATCTCCCTGAAATAAAAACAATGAAAAAACAAAATTTGATATTATAAACAGTAAGAGAACAGTTCATTTTTCAGTAACGTCGACAGAAGATTTACTGTATTATGTTATACTTACACACCTTGGTTTGAGGTTTTCATAACGTATTCTATTATAGCCTTTACAAGAAAACACACATAGAAATTTGATTAAGAAACAAACTTGATCAAATATAGGATTATAATTGCATTCAGTTGGTTCACTTGGTTGGCTGCGAGCCACTGCCTCTAATATACATGTACTGTATAACTGTATAATTAGACCCTTAGCTATTAGCTAGTACCTTTTTAAAGCCAAATAAAACTATGTCATATAAGTGGCTAAAATTAGTAAGTTAAAATTAGCAATAACAACTGCTATCACATCAGATAATACAGAATACAGTTTTATACTCAATAAGCAGTTAAGCAATGAGTAATCATGTTCTGCATTTTGTGTCCTTGAGTGTTATAAAAGGCAATAATAAATAAAATGAATTATTATTATTTCTTTACATTCTAAGCTCGTTTATTGGTTACTTTTACTTTACTTTTGTATTCGTCCGTGTTGTTTATACCTGCCTAGTAGAGGTGTAACTGTGACTGGTCCTGTGAGAATGTAACGGAATGCCATTGTCGGTGAAGGTAAAAAAAAAAAAGTTCAGTATAATGCTCCCTATTTTCATTAAAATGCGTGCACACCGCCCTTTGAGCCCCACCCTCCCGCCAGCCTGAGTTGTTGATCTGAAGACCAAGAAGACCTGGGTTTAAGTCCCACCACTGCCCAGCCAGCCACTGTTGGGTCCTTGAGCAAGACCCTTATCCCTTCCTGCTCCAAGTGACCCATACTTTGATTTGAGTGTGCATTTCAATGACTGTGATTGGAATTTAAAGAGTAAATGCTTGAAAACAGCATATTTTCCGGTCGACCACACAGGGTAATTCATCGCGCAAAACTCAACCGATCACATCACTTTACATACAGCTATTGTTGAGTTAGTGTTGGCATTTAATAGTTATAGTCAACCACATTGTAGTCTCTATGGTTGTATTATTATCAACATTAATATAAATATAAAATCATTAAGAAAAGCACAGTTAAGAAAAATTAGGCAATAATTCTTTCAATACTAAAATTTGTCATTAAACTAAATGTTATTTTGTGCAATGTTTTACTTATATTGGCATATGTTTCAATTCTGTCATTTCTTTTTTCCTTTTCTTTTCAATGGCAGCAGGGAGAAAAAAAAAAAGAGTTGAAAGGGCTATTGGTGTGTGTAAGAAAGTGGTGTGTGTAAGACATTTTCTTATTGATGGAAGAAAAAGGAAGACCTAGCAGCAGCTCAGGGAAAACTCAATCTTTAAAATCTATTATAAATCACTTAATAAATATAAACAAAGTCCATAATAAAATAAAAATCATAATAAAAATTTTGATAATTATCAAATATTATCGATACAAAATGATATGAAACATTATATCGTGATTATTTATTTTGTTGCATCACCCAGCCCTAAGCTTCCCCACCACTTTTAAATTGTTTGTGTGGCAACATTTTGGTTTCCCGGTGAAAATAAGAAACGGCGAAGAATGATAGACAAAGACAACATGCAAACATTGTAAGAAATAAATACCATACACCTCTCCTAACACCATCTGCATCGCTATTGTAACAGACAATGCATGTAATATGGATGTGTCTGTGCACGAGGCAGGTTTTCAGCTGCACATCAAATGCTTTATGCACACAAAAAACCTTACTACACAAGTTGGACTTAGTGTGGCACGTGCCGCTCGATTGCTCAGCCTGCTGAGACGCAAAACATTTTTTCATAGTGTTTATATGTTGTTAATTCTTCTTCTTCTCCTTTTGCCTGTTCCCTTTTAGGGGTTGCCACAGCAAATCATCTGTCTGCACCCAACCCTATTCTATACATCCTCTTTCCTGACACCCATTAACTTCATGTCCTTGTTTATCGCATCCATATACCTCCTCTTTGGTCTTCCTTTTTGCCTTCTGCCTGGTAGCTTAATTTCTAACATCCTCCTACCAATATATTTACTATCTCTCCTCAGTACATGTCCAAAACACCTTAATCTGGCTTCCCTGACTTTATCTCTAACATGAGCCGTCCCCCTGATGAACACGTTCTTAATCTTGTCTAACCTCATCACTCCCAAAGAAAACCTCAACATCTTCAGCTCTGCTACCTCTCTCTTCCACTGTCTCTAAACCATACATCATAGCTGGACTCACCACTGTCTTGTACACCTTCCCCTTAATTCTAGCTGATGTGTGACTCTTCCTGTCACACATCACTCCTGACACATTTCTCCACTTATTCAAACCTGCCTGTACTTGCTTATTTACCTCTTTTAAACACTCTCTATCGCTCTGGACTGTCGACCCCAAGTACTTAAACTACTGTACCTTCTTTACCTCTTCACCCTGTAATCTCACTGGTCCACTTCCCTCCCTTTCATTCAAACACATGTACTCTGTCTTGCTATGACTGACTTTCATTCCTCTTTTATCCAGAGCAAACCTTTACCTCTCCAGGTTTTCCTCCCTGCTCTCACTACAGATCACAATGTCATCTGCAAACATCATAGTCCAAGGAGATTCCTGTCTGACCTCGTCTGTCAAACGATCCATCACCACAGCAAACAAAAAGGGGCTCGGAGCTGATCCCTGATGCAGTCCCACCTCCTCTGTCTGACCTACTGCACACAACTTACTACTGTCCTGCTTCCCTCATACATATCCGGCACCACCCTGACAGACTTCTCTGCTATTCCTGACTTCCCCATACAATATGTTTATATGTTGTTGATTAACACGTATAATATGTTAAAATACAAGTTTAATTTCATAAAGTACAAGGTTATTTGAAAATGCATTTTGTGCATTTGCATTTTGTGTTTTTCAGTTGAATTAAAGACAATTTTTTCCTGTATTTTATTATTAAGGATTTCATTTAAAAAGTCTAAAAAATCTCGCCTGATTCTTGTTAATTCAGTCTTGTGTCTCGTCTCTTCGAATAAGTGTCTCGTCACACCCCTATTGCCTAGTGTTCTTAGTCAGTGTTGCATTTGTAAATTAAGTAATTCACCTGTACTTGACCTGACTTTACCTTAAAACACTAAATGTTAACATTGATGTGCAAATATAAAGACCTGTGCCGAAAGGCTTACAGCTAATATTATATGCAGACAATAAAAAGGTGCAGATAATAACATTCGGTCTATAGTCATTATTGACCCTTGTTACATATGTATTATATGAATAAAAGGTCACATTGTGATGCTTTCTAAAAATAAAAATAAATGTATTACCTTTAAGTCGACATCCAGTAGTTTCATGGCAAAGTGGATGCAGTTTTTGTTTGAAAAATTGTAATTTCATTGCCTCTTTAACATTGCATTTGAATGATGTACGAATTCCCACAATCACAACTGTTTTTTTCCCACAAAATGCATCCCAGTGCACTTTGCTAACATCACCTTCACCAGAACTGATGTTGTAACTCGCTGTATTCCATGATGATGATCCTGACTGAGAAGGTAGGACTACGAAAGGGGAACATTTAAAAACATTACATTATGTCAAAAAGTTTGCATTCAAAAATATAGAGTTTAAACAACAAAGATGAGAAACATTTTAGGTAAAAATAAATCAGGAAAAATTATTTAAAAGGTTACAGTAATTCTGGTTGCATAAGTGTTTAAACCCTATTAGAAATGGCAATGAGTTTGTTTAGGGGGGGGGGGAAATCACATTCAACTTCATCTTCAAATTTACGTACTCTTTATATTTATTATAAATACTTACCTGGTTTCTGACACATTATAATGGTGTAAAATGTCATATTCCATGTTTAATGTTATACAGTATAAAATTATTTTATGCTTGGACTTATTTGGTGTCTCTGCACTAAAATATTAACAATGGATATTTAATTACTTTTATTTGCATCTAGATTTTATAAATACTAGAAGATTTACCTCTGAAATGAATGATCTCCTCGTCCACTTCACCGCAGTAAACTTCAGCGTGGTGGTATTCTAAACTACTTTCTTTACCACTACTGCCACATTTTACCATAATCAGTTTTGCATTTTTAATGTTAGGGTCTTCCACCTTGGTAAAACCATCTGGTGGGCAGCCGAATGCCGCAGAAAGAATCTACAAGAAATAAAAAGTCAGCATAAAAAAAGTGGTCCAATCAAACGTATATACCTCTTTCTCAAAACAAACTTTATTTTGATTATTTATATTTAACACTTGACCGTTCGAACCACTTCGCATTCGTTTTTGTTTCTCAGCATTTTGTGGTATTTCAGACATAGGGCCACAGATTTAGTTGAGGAAGTTAAGATTAGGTTAATACATGAAGTGATGACAAACAAATTGCAATATAATTTACCAATATTATGATAAATGTTTACATTGTTCCCTCATTTTAGTCATATACGTATAACTTTATAAGGCTAATTTGTATTAATTACGATTTAAAGCTACATGTTACTCCAATAGACAGCAAAATGTAATAATGCAGTGCACGTTTTATATAATACAAAATAAAAAGCTTTAAAAAATTTCTGTAAAGATCCACATCCTATTATACAGTTTAAATGCATACACACTGTATTTTAACTGCTGTTAAAATATTTGGTGTTATCTGACAATATTTTCACCCAGTTCTCTGAATCATTAATGTCTTTAATGTTTTTGAAAAAACTTTAGATGGTCTTGTACTTGTTTCTTGAGCAGGGGGACATTGCAGGTGCTGCAGCATTTCAGTCCTTCACAGAAAAGTATGTTACCAATTGTTTCCTTTCTGTCATTTATTTCGACGTTGTGTCAGAAATGCCTTTTTATTGTAGCCAAGAAAGGTGGGGAGCAGGCCCATCCTGGATCTGAGGAAGGTGGAGCAGGCCCTTCACAGGTTCCTGTTCAAGATGCTGATTCTCAGGCACATGCTAACATGCATAAGGCCCAAGGATTGGTTCATGTCTGTAGACCCGAAGGAAGTGTACTTTTAAGTCCCGATCCTTCTAAGGCAGAAAACGTTGATATTGTTCGCCTTCAAAGGATGCGCATATCAGTACAAGGTCCACACCTTCGGGCTGTCCCGGTCCCCGCTTGTTTTTACAAAGCTCGCGGAGGCTTCCTTAGCCCCCTCTTTGGAAGGTGGGCATACGCATCCTCAATTATCTCAACGACTGGCTAATCCTAGCTTATGTGTGGGGAATTGTGGTTGTGCACAGGGACCGGGTGCTGCTGGGGCATTTGGCATCCTCGGCCGCGGTGGTCCCACTAGGCCCGATGCACATGAGGCTGCTTCAGCACTGGCTTCACGACCAGGTTCTGAAATGTGCATGGCTCACACCAGCTCACACCAGGTTCACCACGCTGAACCCTCAGTCCATGGGAAGAAATCTCATTCCTACGGGCAGGGGTGCCCATGAAACAGGTGACCAGACACGTCGTCGTTATGCAGATATGTCTACCATTGGTTTAGGTGCCGTGCAAGGTCAGGAAGGACCAAGAGCAGCTGTTGCTCATGGCATATTACTGACACAACAAAACCAGTTTCTTTAATCTAGTCCTGTTGGCAGCGGCGCTCCCTGGCTGATTCCCCTGAGGGGGGACCTTTTCTCCCAGGGAAGCAACACAATCTGGCACCCTACAAGGTGGTTGTACAACCTGAAGTGGCTTGTTTTTTGTCAACTGGTGTGCCTTCTGTGGGGAAGACCCACATAGATGGCATCAGGTCAGTGTTCTCCTTACTTCAAACTGGGCTTGATAGGCACCGTTCTGCCTCCACCATTAAGGTTTACATGGCTCCCATTTCTGCATACCTCAACACTTTAGGGGGCAGATAGGTGTGGAAGCATGATCTGGTAGTTAGGTTACTCAAAGAATGCAGGAGGCTATGTCCTCCGGCACCGCACCTTGTCCCCTCTTGAGATCTCTCTGTGGTCTTACAGGCTTTACATGGAGACCTGTTCGAGCCCTTGCAGTCAGTGGAGCTCAGAGCCCTCTATTTAAAGATGGCCTTCCTGACTACACTCACCTTGATCAAGAGGGTGTGGGACCTGCAAGTCTTCTCTGTCAACAGAGTATGCCTTGAACAGGGAAAGGGAAGTGGTGGCTCATGGTTAAGGTGTTGAATTACCAACCCGAAGGTTGTGGGTTCGATTCCCAGCTCCACCAAGCCAGCACTGTTGGGCCCCTGAGCAAGGCCCTTAACCCCCAATTGCTCAGTTGTATAACAAGGAATATTGTAAGTTGCTCTGGATAAGGGCATCTGCCAAATGCTGCAAATGTAAATGTAAATGAATTTGGCCTGGCGGATTTTCACATGGTCCAGGCCGAGAAGCGTGCCCAAGGTGCCCACCACTCACTTCAGGGACCAGGTTGTGACATTACAAGCTTACCTGAACCGCACTCAGAGCTTCAGGGCTTTTATCAGCTCTTTGTCTTCTTTGGAGGATGGCAAAAAAGGAAAGCCAAGTCCATGCAGAGGATCCCCACTGGATACAGGGAAACATCCTTAAGGACTACCAGACCAGGGGTTTACCCTGCCCTAAAGATGAGAGCTCACTGCACCAGGGGGTTGACCACTGCATCAGCCCTGGCGAACAGGGCCTCACTAGCAGACGTAGAGCTGCAGGTTGGGCTACACAAAATACATTCACCAGGTTCTACAACCTGCAAATGGACCCCGTGTCCTTTAGAGTCTTGTGCGGCGCCCTCAACTCAGAGGAAAGGTAGGGAGTAGAGCTTGCCCCCAGCTCAAGTTCAAGTAGCTTTATTGTCATTTCAACCATACAGTATGTCACAGAAGTGAGTACACCCCTTTCATTCCTTGTAAATATTTATTATATGTTTTAATGTGAAAACACTTAAAAAAAAAAAAAAAAAACTCTGCTACAATGTAAAGTAGTGAATGTACTTGTGTAACAGTGTAAAGTTGCTGTCCCATCAAAAAAGACTTAACACACAGCCATTAATGTCTAAACCCCAGGCAACAAATGTGAGTACACCCCTAAGAGGAAATGTCCAAATTGGGTCCAAAATTTCAATATTTTGTATAGCCACCATTATTTTCCAGCACTGCCTTAACCCCTTTTGGACATGGAGTTCACCAGAGCTTCACAGGTTGACATTGGAATCCTCTTCCACTCCATTGACGACATCACGGAGTTGGTGGATGTTGGAGACCTTGCTTTCCTTCACTTTCGGTTTGAGGATGCCCCACAGATGCTCAATAGGGTTTAGGTCTGGAGACATGCTTGGCCAGTCAATCACTTTTACCCTCAGCTTCTTTAGCAAGGCATTGGTTGCCTTGGAGGTGTGTTTGGGGTCATTCTGTTGGAATACTGCCCTGCGGCCCAGTCTCCGAAGGGAGGGGATCATGCTCTGCTTCAGTATGTCACAGTACATGTTGGCCTTCATGGTTCCCTCAATGAAGTGTAGCTCCCCAGTGCCCAGACCATGACACTCCCACCACCATGCTTGACCGTAGGCAAGACACACTTGTCTTTGTACTCCTCACCTGGTTTCCGCCACACACGCTTGACACCATCTGAAACAAATAAGTTTATCTTGCTCTCATCAGACCACAGGACATGGTCCCAGTAATCCTTGTCCTTAGCCTGCTTGTCTTCAGCAAACTTTTTGCGGGCTTTCTTGTGCATCTTTAGAAGAGGCTTCCTTCTGGGACGACAGCCATGCAAACCAATTTGATGCAGTGTGCGGCGTATGGTCTGAGCACTGACAGAGTGACCCCCCACCCCACCCCTTCAACCTCTGCAGCAATGCTGGCAGCACTCATACGTCTATTTCCCAAAGACAACCTCTGGATATGACGCTGAGCACGTGCACTCAAATTCTTTGGTCGACCATGGCGAGGCCTGTTCTGAGTGCAACCTGTCCTGCTACATCGCTGTATGGTCTTGGCCACCATGCAACATCTCAGTTTCAGGGTCTTGGCAATCTTCTTGTAGCCTAGGCCATCTTTATATAGAGCAAAAATTCTTTTTTTCAGATCCTCAGAGAGTTCTTTGCCATGAGGTGCCATGCTGAACTTCCATTGACCAGTATGAGAGAGTGAGAGCAATAACACCAAATTTAACACCTGCTCCCCATTCACATCTAAGACCTTGTAACACTAAAGAGTTTCATGACAACAGGGAGGGAAAATGGCTACTTGGACCCAATTTGAACATTTCCTCTTAGGGGTGTACTCACTTTTGTTGCCAGGGGTTTTCTCACTTTTGTTTCTAGGGGTTTAGACATTAATGGCTGTATGTTGAGTTTTTTTTTTTTTTTGGATGTAACAAATTTACACTGTTACACAAGCTGTACATTCACTACTTTACAGTGTAGCAGAGTTTCATTTCTGCAGTGTTTTCACATAAAAAGATATAATAAATATTTACAAGAAATGTAAGGGGTGTACTCACTTCTGTCATACTGTATATAGCAGAATGCAGTACACAGTGAAATGAAATAACATTTCTCCTGGACGCTCTGGTGCTACACAAAACATAGAATTCCACAAAACAACAAAGAGCCACTAAACAGGGTGCATGTGTGAAACCTAGTGTGCAGACAGTGCAGAAACAGACAGTGCAATAAACAATACGAACATTACAAGGACAGTGCAAAAAATACAATAGAGAACGGAACAAAACACAATAGCGCCAACCATATTGTAAGATGGGGTAGACATGAAATATGCAAATTAACAACAATATTGTGCAAGCATTGTAGAGTGACTATAGCATTATAAGTGACTATAGCATTGTAAAGTGACTGTGCTTAACAAAAATGTTTGAGTGTGTGTGCATATTTGTAGGTTAAGGTAGTTCAGTTCGGTGTTGAGCAGCCTGATGGCTTGAGGAAAGAAACTGTTACACATTCGGGTTGTGAGGGTCCGAATGCTACGGTATCTTTTTCCAGAGGGCAGGAGTGTGACGAGTGAGTGTGAGGGGTGTGTGGGGTCCTCCACAATGCTGTTAGCTTTGCGGATGCAGGGTGTGGTATAGCTGTCCGTTATAGAGGGAAGCGAGACTCCAATAATCTTCTCAGCAGTTCTTACTGTCTCTGTATGCTGACTCATTGCTACACAGTCATGAGTCAGCAAAGTGAACAGCAGTGGACTCTGCACGCAGACCTGCAGGGCCCCAGTGCTCAATGTGGTGGTGCTGGAGATGCTGCTTGCAATCCGAACTGACTGAGGTCTTTTCTTCAGAAAGTCCAGGATCCAGTTGCAGATTGGGGTGTTCAGGCCCAGCAGGCTCAGCTTCTCAATCAGATGCTGAGGGATGATTGTGTTAAAAAAAATATATTTATATATTCAACTTCATTGTCATTGTGCAAGGTACGTGTACAGAGCCAATGAAATGCATTTTTCGCATATCCCATCTTAGTAAGTTGGGGTCAGAGCGCAGGGTCAGCTATGATACAGCGCCCCTGGAGCAGGAAGGGTTAGGGGTCTTGCTCAAGGACCCAACAGTGGTTGGCTTGCCGGCGGTGGGGCTTGAACCCAGGTGTTTCTGGTCTTCAGATCAACAACTCAGCACTTTAGCCATTTGAGCCACCCTGCCCCCTGAACTAAAGTCTATGAACAGCAATCATATGTATGTATCTTTATTGTGCAGGTGTGTGAGGGCTAGATGGAGGCTTGTGGCAATAGTGTCGTCCGTGGAACGGTTCGTACAGTATGCAAACTGTAATGGGTCCAGTGTTGGGGGCAGCAGGGTCTTAATGTGCCTCATGACGAGCCTTTCGAAGCATTTCATCACAAAGGGTGTGAGTGCAACGGGAGGCTAGTCATTGAGGCAGGAGACTGCTGACTTTTTCGGCACAGGGATCGACTTCCTGGATGCCCTGGCCACCATGCGCCATGTGTCTCCAGTGGTCCCTGAAAGTGGCCGTGAAAAAAATCTTGCCGTACGTGCAGCTTTTTGCACAGTTGTGTTGAGTCCCTGAGTGAAGCACAGTGGGAAGTCCCTGACTCTGCCATGTTTCCGGGACTTTGCCAGGTGCACAGGGAACTGGTGTTGAAGATGGTCAGTGACTGTAGACATCTGCTAGTTGTGTTGCTGACGTAGTCCCTGCTTTTAGCTGATGTTGGGGGCGGGGACTCCGCTCGGTACGCGCCAGGGATGTTTGTGTAAACAAGATCCTACCTTTTCGCTAGGATTGCACACTTTGGTCCGAGGCGAGTTCCAGTGTCTGACGCAGGTTCTGGCGCAGGGTCCCTCTATCTCCGTAGGTGTTTTATGGCTGTGTCCCCGGATATGGCCATCTCCCCTAGTGCGGAGCCCACTCCGGGGCCTACCCTATGTCGTACTGCCTCTTGTCAGTCCTTACGTGAGTCTTCACATACTAACCACCCAGCTGGCGAGATGTGATCTTTGTAGGGCCCCAGGGGAGGGGCCTGGTCTGCCAGCGAGATATTAAAAATTGAGCATTAGAAAGGACCTTTACACGCACTATATCCTCCACTTTGTGGGAGGAGATGAGGCATGCCTACACTCTGGTGGGTCATAAGGTTAATTAAGGTTTTAATACACTGGTTCCTGTTGGCATCTACCTTCGGTAGACCCCTGACACAGTCCGGCACAGTGGTGTTTAGTATAGAAACCCCTGGTGAACGACAGAAAGAAAACAGAAAGGGTTACGCATGATAACCCTCGTTCCCTGACGGACAGAACAGAAACGTTGTGTCCGTTATGCCACTGCACTGGACTGCTCCTGGGGAATTGTCATTTGCAGCCGGTCTATTTATACGCAAACTCTGGGACGTGACCGGCTATGCAAATTCTGCTCGTCCAATTTTATTGGCCTTTCCAAACCAAAGCAGAGGTATTCCAGCCTTTCAAATGTGACATTCCCCCTAGTGTCGCACACTCGACTGAGATGTTTTCTTGGTGAATATGGTCCCAGCTGCCTTTAGATCATTCACAAGATCCTTTTGTGTAGTTCTAAGCTGATTTCTCACCATTCTTACGATCACTGGAACTCCACGAGGCCAGATCTTGAATGGAGCCCTAGACTGAGGCAGACTGACAGTTATTTTGTGTTTCTTCCATTTGTGAATAATTGCACCGAGCTGCTTGCCGTTGGTCTTGTAACCCATTCCAGTCTTGTGTAGCTCTACAATCTCGTCCCTGACATCCTTGAGCAGCTCTTTGGTCTTGGCCATGGTGGAAAGTTTGAAATCTGATTGATTGCTTGCTTGTGTGGACAGGTGTCTTTTATACATGTAATGAGCGGAGATTAGGACCACTCCTTTTAAGATAGTTCCTTTAACTGAGTTCCTTTAAGAGAGTGTACTAATCTCAGCTCTTGTATAAAAACACATTGGTGGTAGAAATCTTGGTAATTGATAGGAAATCAAATTCTTATTTTAGTTATTACAGTGCAAATCAATTTAACTTTTTTGAAAAAAAAAAAAAAAGACGTTTTTGTTGTTATTCTGCCTCTTACTGTTAGAATAAACCTGCCATTAAATTACAGTCTCATCATTTCTTTGTCAGTGGGCAAATGTACAAAATCAGCAGGGGATCAAATATTTTCTTTTGTCACTGTATCTAATTTAGTCAGTAACAAAAATATGTTGGTTATAAAGCCAGTAATATTTCACAGATTTTATAAAACTGAATTAAAAGTTAAATTTTTTAAAAGCAGACCTGTGACTGAGCACTACTATTCTTCTGTCTTTTCAGTTTATGCCAACAACTCAATCTAATATAAAATGTAGTTGTTATACCCAGCAAGGCAAACATTTAAAAATCACTGCCTTAGTTAAAAAGTTATGTATGTCTCAGAGTATCTTAAAAAACAAATTACATTAAATTATTTACTATTTATTTATTTATTTAATGTTATTAGACAGCTTAAAATAATAATCTACATTAGTTTTGACTTATTGGCCTAATTGTAAAATGATTAGAGGAATTCAGAACAGCACTGACACTGCAAGATAACAAAAACTCTTACCATCGCTGTTGTTTCACAACTTCACTGTAGATACTATCCGAAAAATACAAGTTGAACTGTAAATGATATCGGTAGTACATGTTTAGTAATGACAAACAGTCTTGTCCTTATTATTATTTTCTCAGTTTAATTAGTTTTGGACATAATGCGTATATGTTTCATGAAAGTCCTAGAAATGTCTATCACATACTTCACACTGATGTTTCACAGTAGGACCAGAAATATCTGACAAAGAAAAAAAAAAATTATGATAAAATAGCATGTAATTTTTGTTTTTCTGCTACATCTTAATTCAATGTACAGCTAAAAAGAAGTAATGTAGTACACATTTTCCATTAATTAACTATCAATTAAGGATATAAAAATATATGAAACCAAGTTAAACTTCTCAGAACATTACACTACAGAAACAAAACTTACTACTTTTTAACATTTTATTACAAAACCTACACAGTATATTATATATTTTAAGATATCTATTACACTTAAAAATTGAGAGGTCTTTTTCCTCCACTACAAACCCCCTCTAAATTTACCTTTTGTTATTAAAAGGCAACAGATAAAAGCAAATGAATGAGAAAGAAAAGAACATCTCTTCACAAGCTTTTTAAAGAGATGAAGCCGGCCCCAGCCAGTCTTGAGAAGCTGCAAGTGGAACTGCAGAGGACCAGACGCTGCATTAGAACAAAAGGAAACTGCGAAAGCACAGTTGAGCGGTGCACGCACATACAAACTCACACACACACATATGCACAACCAATTAAGTTCGTATAGTTACATCATTCTGAACTAAAGTCGATAGGGTAACATTACCTAATTCAAATAAAAAGAAAATGAAAGCAAAGCATTGCATATGCTCAACTACGCTTTTGCGGTTTTGTTTTGTCAGGTGTCTTAGTACATCGTCTGATCCTCTGCAGTTTTACTTCACTTTTTAAGACTGGCTCGGGCTGGTTTAATCTCTTTAAGTCCTTATTTGGTTTGTTCTTTTCTTTCTCTTTCATTTGCTTCTCTTTTTGCAGCTTAGTTTGAAAGTTTTTTTAACAAAAGGTATGTCATGAAGGGGTTTGTAGTGGTGAAAGCAAAACTAAATCATTCTGTCTATGTTTACAGCCTTTTCCTACAGAACAATGAAGTATGTTTTATTTAATTTTTTTAGTGTAATAAATATCTTAAAATATATGTCACAGACATCCCAGGCTCCTCCTCACTTCACCGCTCACTTTTCCCACGAATTCTGATTACACACATCTGCCCCTCATTCTCTAATCACTCTCACTTCCCTTATTTAAGCCGCTCACTTCCCGCAGCAATCTGTCTGGTTTTGTAGAACTTTAAGTGGTGAATCCTTTATCGCCGGTTCCTCTAAGCTGTCCACACTCCTCATGCTCCAGGCGTGTAAATGATTTTCCAAGAGAGAGACTCAGTGAATCCTACATGTTTTGGGTAATCACGTGTTCTCCTCAGTTTTCCATTCATTTCTAAGACCCAAAGTTTGTTAAACCCAAGTCCTGAACCATTTGTGCTGATCTTCTGGAATAAATTGATATGTTTTGATTCTAACCTCGTGCTCTGGGTCTACTGTTACAATATGCGGTATAGGTTTTGTAATAAAATGTTAAACAGTAATGATTAGTGTTTCTATGAATGTTCTTATGAAGTTTAACTTAATTTATTATATTTTTATATTAATCCACATTAATTTTTTCTGTACATTTATTAAGATAGCATAAAAGCATAAATACGTTATTTTTTTTCTGTCTAAATTTTCTGGTCTTACTGTAAAAAATCACTGTAATGAATCATTGTCTGTAATGGATGATGCTAGGACTTTTCATAAACCATATATACATTATGTCCTAACTAATTTAACTAAATATTAATAATAAGTAAGAACAAGACTGTTCACTATTTTACTGCTGATATCATTTACAGTTCAACAGAGATTTTCTGATGGTATCTACAGTGAAGAATGGCAATGGTGAGTTTTTTTTTATTACACAGCAAAATTTCCAGTGTTGTCTAGAGTTGATTTTATAGTGAAAAGTTAAATATTACAGAGTTAAAATGTATTGATTTTAGTGATGATTTGAATGAGTGCTGTGTAACATGGTGGTCAGAGTCAGTGTAATTAAAGAGAGTTGACATAATTGACACTGTTCATGAGTTGACACATAAAGCACATAGAGACTCTTTTACCAAGATATCACACTATAGAGAATGTGACTGTTTCCCGAACTAGAAAATACAATAAATGTCCAAATAAGCCTAAAAGTAACAAATTAAAGAGTAAATTAGTAAATTATATGTCTTGTGTAGCACCAGGGGGTCCTGGAGAAACGTTATTTCATCTGACTGTGTACTGCATCTGCTATATATGGTTGAAATGACAATAAAGCTCCTTGAACCTTTAAATGGGTCTACACTCCAAAATGACTGTTATAATCATGAGCCGCGTTCAAAAGGTAAAGGCAGAGGGGTTGCATCAATTTATAATAATATTTTCAGTGTTCCTCAGGGAGCAGGTTTTAGGTATAAATGATTTGAAGTAATGGTGCTTCATATAACATTACCTGGAGAAATAGATGCTAATAATAAATCTCCTGTACTGGCTACTGTATACAGGCCACCAGGACACCATACAGACTTTATCAAAGAATTTGGTTAGTGCTGGCTGCAGATAAAGTTTTAATTGTTGGTGATTTTCATATCCATATCGAAAATGACTAAAATGCTCTGGGATCAGCGTTTCCAGAGATCCTGAACGCTATTGGAGTTAGACAACATGTTTCAGGTCCTACTCATAATAAAAATTATACTCTAGATTTAATACTCTCACATGGAATTCATGCTAATGACGTTGAAATTCTGCAACAAAGCGATGATATTTCGGATCATTTTCTTATCCTGTGCAAACTTAATAAAACTGTAAATTCTAAAACTTGTTACAAGTATGTAAGAACCATTACTTCTACCCCAAAAGAGTGTTTTGTAAGTAATCTTCCTGATTTATCCAAATTCTCCAGAATATCTAATAGCTCAGAAAAAAATCGATGATGTAATTGAAAACATGGACACTGTCTTTTTTAGTACTTTAAATACAGTTGCTCCATTACGCTTAAAAAAGATAAAGGAAAATAGTTTGGCACCGTGGTATATTGAGCACACACTCAGCTTAAAGAGAGCAGCCCGAAAAGTGGAGCACAGCTGGAACTAATGGTATTTCGTATTGCATGGCGGGATAGTAACCTGTCCTACAGAAATGCATAAAAAACTGCTAGATCTGATTACTTTTCATCTTTTCTAAAAGAGAACAAACATAACCCCAGGTATTTATTCAATACAGTGGCTAAAAAGAAAATTGTGAACATGCAGCACACAGCCGCAGTATTGCATCAGATGCGATGCACTATACTTACTATATCGTTACTATAGGAGACGAAGAACTTTATAAACTTATTAAATCATCTAAACCAACAACATGTATGTTAGACCCGATTCCGTCTAAGCTCCTAAAAGAGGTAATTCCTGAAGTCATAGGTCCGCTTCTGAATATAATTAATTTATCGTTATCATTAGGATACGTCCCCAAAACATTTAACTAGTTGTTATTAAGCCGCTCATTAAGAAACCATAACTTGATCCTAAGGATCTAGTTTAATACAGACCGATCTCAAACCTCCCATTTCTGTTTAAGATACTTGAAAAGGTTGTATCTTTACAACAAAATTTTTTTCTTAGAGAAAAATAATATTTATGAAGATTTCCAGTCAGGATTTAGATCCTGTCATAGTACTGAGTCTGCTCTAATTAGAGTTACAAATGACCCGCTGCTATCAGCTGATAATGGTTGTCTCTCCCCATTGGTGCTACTGGACCTCAGTGCTGCATTTGACACTGTCGACCACAACATTCTTTTAAATAGATTAGAAAGCCTTGTTGGCATCAGTGGAAGTGCGTTAGCATGGTTTAAATCCTACTTATCTGACCGTCAACAATTTGTAGCAGTGAACAAAGAGGTTTCATATCGCTCGCATGTAATGTATTAAGTACCCCAAGGCTCAGTTCTAGGACCGTTACTTTTTACACTTTACATGTTACCCTTGGGAGATATTATTAGGAAACACTAGCTTTCACTGCTATGCTGATGACACTCAGCTATATATTTCTTCGCAACCCGGCGAAACTTACCAATTTGAAAAACTAACTGAATGTATAGCTGATATAAAAAACTGAACTACAAATAATTTCTTATTGCTGAATCCTGAAAAAACAGAGGTGTTAATTATCGGCAATAAAGTCTCTGCCTCTAATAATCTAAATCACTGCCTAACACTTGATGGCTGCTCTGTCAACTCATCATTAGTTAGAAACTTAGGGCTGCTTTTTGACAGTAATCCCTCCTTCTATGAGAGCCACATTTTCAGCATTTGTAAAAACGCATTTTATCATCTTAAAAATATATCTAAACTACAACCTATGCTCTCGAAGTCAAATGCAGAAATGATCATGACCTCAAGATTAGACTATTGTAACGCCTCCTGGGTGGTTGTTCTGCACGCCTCTCCAGCGGGTCCATAACGCAGCAGCTAGAGTTTTTACTAGAACCAAAAAATATGATCATATTAGCCCACTTCTGTCAACACTGCACTGGCTCCCTATTAAATATCGAATATATTATAAAATCTTGATAATTACTTATAAAGCCCTAAATGGTTTAGCACCTCTGTACCTGAGTGAGCTCCTAACCTATTATAGTCCTCCATGTCCGCTGCGCTCTCAGGACAATTTGATTATAACGTTTTTTTGTGTATGTTGTCCAGTGCCGATGATTCGTTGGGCGGTTTTCACCACCCTCTGAAGGTATTTACCGATTAGTTAAACCTTAACCTGTTTATCTAATTCGTGTCACTGAGTTTTGAAATTAATTTCAGATTGTTATCCTAATCCAGAGGTTTTTTTAGTGATAAGGTCTACTAATAAAAACACTGTACAAATAAAGTTGAACTGATATTAATTTTTTTCAAAACCCTTAAAGATTTCTTAAAAAAAAAGATCTATCTGTGTTATAATAACTAATAACTAATTTAAATAAATCTAAAATACACAATATCACGCTTTACATTCATGATATTTCACATGAAAACAGCGGATCAAAATGTTACTTCATATATCTATTATCTTCAAAAAAAATCCACAATGTGTTTTGTTTCCAGCAAACTCTAATGCATAAGCATTACTTCAATGGCTGCATCTCCCTAAAATATAAACAATTAAAATCGAATGTTATAAACAGTAAGAGAACAGTTTATTTCCAGTAATGTGGACTGCACTTTATTATATTATACTCACACATCTTGATTTTTCTTGGGTTTCAGAAATTGTTCAAGGTGGTCCTCTGTATTCTTTACAAGAAAAGACACATAGAAAATTGATTCAGAAACAATCTTGATCAATTAAAGTATTATAATATCAGTTAATTGGACCATTAGCTATTAGCTATAGTTAATATGATACATGATTCGCTACACTTGAGTCACTTTTATCTTTAATGAGCAGTTAAGAAATGAGTATTCATGTTTCGTGAGTGTTGCATTTGTAAATTGAGTAATTCACCTGTAATTGACCTGCCTTTACCTTAAAACACTGACAATATAAACTCTGATGTTAATGTGTATAAGATAAAAACCTATGCCAAAAGTCCTACAGCAGATATTATATGCAGACAATAAAAAGATGCAGCTAATTACATTCTGTCTATAGTCATTATTGATTCTTATTTTGTCTGTAATACATATGTATTATATGAATAAAAGGTCACATTGTGATACTCTTCTAAAATAAAAAAATTGGATTACCTTTGAGTCAACATTTAGCAGCCTCATGGCAAAGTGGATGCAGTTGTTGGTAAAAAGATTGTATTCTTGTGGTGTCTTCATTGCCTCTTTAACATTGCTTTTGAATAATGTTGGAATTCCCCCGTCCTTTCTAAAAACGACAACTATGTTGTTTTCACAGAACTCATTCCAGTGCACTTTGCTTACAGCACCTTTACCAGAACTCTTGCTGGAATTTTCTGTGCTCCATGATGATGATCCTGACTGAGTAGATAGGACTACGAGAGGGGAACATTAAAGAAAAATATACATTATGTCAAAAATGTTGCATTGCATGATAGAAAATGACAACAAAGGTCAAGTAAATAAAAGAGAAACATTTTAGGTAAAATTAATTTTTAAATTACAGTATTTTGGTTGCATAAGTGTTTACACCCTATTACAATTGGCAATATGTCTGTTTAGGACAAAAACACATTCAACTTTATTTTCAAATTTAATAGTCATACAGCTGTCATTAATAAAAATTTTTAATAATCAACGTTTTTATCATCCAGCTGATCAGAGGGCACCGCGTCACCGAGTTATCAGGAAAAATGAGGAGTGGTGGATTATGTTTTTATAATCAACAAAGGCTGGTGTACAGACGTGTCAGTTTTAAAGAAGATGTGTTGCCCAAATCTGGAAGCTCTCTTTATTAACTGTAAGCCTTTTTATTTGCAGCGGGAGTTCTCCTCATTTATTCTGGTAAATGTATACATTCCTCCTGACTTAAATCTGCTAAGGCTGTAGTAGGATCTGTAAAGAGATGGACTAAGGAATAAGAGCAGGATTTACAAGCTTGCTTTGACTGCACTGACTGGAGTGTTTTCGAGGCTGCAGCCTCACTGACACTGTGACATCCTACATCAGCTTCTGTGAGGACATGTGCATTAAGGACATGTGCATCCACTCGGACTCGTTTAACTTTTAACAATGACAAGCCCTGGTTTAACGCAAAACTCAAACAGCTTCGCCAGGCCAAAGAGGAAGCAAAAGTGGGGACAAAGCCTTGTACAACAGGCCAAATACACACTAAATAAGGAGATAAGAGTGGCTAAGAGTAAATACTCTGAAAAGCTAAAAAAAAATGTTTTTAAGCAACAACCCTAGATCAGTGAGGAAGGGCCTGAAAGCATCACCAACTACAAGATGCCACCCCCCGCTATTGAGTTCAATTCACATCTGGCTGACAATCTGAATGAGTTCTACTGCAGGTTTGAAAGTCATGATCATGATGAGGTGCAAAAAGGCTTCAGGAGGCAGAAATCAGACGGTGTTTCTCCAGCTTGCCTCGAAGCCTGTGCCGTCATCCATTTTCACACTAATCTTCAACAAATCTCTGGAGCTATGTGTAGTCCCTCCCTGCTTCGAACACTCCACCATTATCCCCATACCCAAGAAATCCAAAATAACAGGACTGAATGACTATAGGCCTGTCGCATTAACGTCTGTGGTCATGAAGTCTTTTGAGAGATTGGTGTTGACCTACCTGAAGGACATTACTGGATCCTTTCTGGACCCCCTGCAATTTGCTTACTGAGCAAACAGGTCTGTGGATGATGCAGTCAATATGGGACTGCACTACATCCTCAAACATCTGGACAAACCAGGGATGAATGCAAAGATCCTGTTTGTGAATATGTTACTTAAACTGACACACCTTTCTGTTCCCACATCCATCTGTCAGTGGATCATCAGCTTCCTGACAGATAGGCAGCAGCTAGTGAAGCTGGGAAAACTCACATCCACCCCCGCACCATCAGCACTGGAGCGCCCCAAGGGTGGGTGCTCTCCCCACTGCTTTTCTCCCTGTACTTAAACGACTGCACTTCTAAAGACCCCTCTGTCAAACTACTGAAGTTTGCAGACGACACCACAGTCATCGGTTTCATCCAGGAAGGGGCGAGTCAAGACATTCAGCAGCTGGCTGTCTGGTGCAGTCAAAACTGGAGCTGAACACGCTCAAAACTGTGGAGATGATCGTGGACTTTAAGAGAAGCCCAAGCTCTCCCTACACTCGCCAGCATGAACAGCACAGTGGCTTCAGTAAAGTCATTCAAGTCATTAAAGTGGGACACTTACATTGACTCTATTGTGAAAAAGGCCCAGCAGAGGTTGTACTTCATGCGTCAACTGAAAAAGTTCAACCTGCCACAAGCACATATGAACAAGTTCTACACAGATGCTATTGAATCGGTCCTGTGTGCTTCTATAACTGTCTGGTTTCGGTCAGTGAACAAATCAGACATAAGAGGACTACAGCGGTATTTAAACCCTGAGAAATCAATGAAGGAAGTAAGAAACACTTAATAACAATAAATGAAGGAATGACGAACACAAACCGTTAGAATACAAAATGAAAACTAGAAATAGTTAAAAATAGTCTTTTTCAACATAAACTTTCAGTCCTTTACTGCAGTACTGCATCTGGCAGTCTCGAGGGAGAGAAGCACCTCGAAACCGTGACAAAACCCATCATCTTCTGAGGCATGGCTCCTAAACACAAGCCCCCCCTCTTGAAGTCTGAATCGGATTCTCCTTTATGGGTCCTCCATGGTGCTGTTTGGCTTCTCCTCCATAGGGCCCAGAGAACCGTTGCAGGGCTGCACCCACCCCACATATTCCACAAAGTCTCCTCAGGGAAGAGGAGCTCCTTCTAGCTCGACGAAGAAAGTGCAAAGGCTGCTGTTGGGGAAATTTGTGGCGTGCACTAGCTCTAAGAACTCGCTGGTGTGTTCTTCCAGTGACCTCCACACTGTTGCAACATCATCATCTGCACCGCCTTGAAATGATCCATGTTTTTTCCGACGACAGGAGCAAAAGGCCCAGAGAAAAAAAGAGAATAAGTCCGCTAAATCAGATTTAGCGATTTAGAAACAATGAGGGGCGA
Source organism: Bagarius yarrelli (assembly GCA_005784505.1). Taxonomy (NCBI): domain Eukaryota; kingdom Metazoa; phylum Chordata; class Actinopteri; order Siluriformes; family Sisoridae; genus Bagarius; species Bagarius yarrelli. The sequence goes on along the minus strand of VCAZ01000180.1, from coordinate 124,102 downwards.
GGGAAAAAAAAGCTCTGTTGCAAATTTAGTTAAGGTGTTGGCACCTGTCATGGTCTACGGATGGAGGAGAACAGAAGAACGAGGAGCTGAGATGCAAAAGGCTTTTATTAAAATAAAACAAAGAAAAACACTTCAGGAGACCAGATACAGATTGAAGAACAGGTGAACAGAAAACTCAGCTCAGCGGGAGTCAGAGTTTTTATGGTAAAAGTCAGCCCGACAAAGAAGAAAGTGCAAAGGTTTGCTGTCAGGAAAAGTTTGTGGAGTGCACACCAGCTCTAGAAACTCGCTAGTGTATGTTCTTCCAGTGATCTCCAGCACCTTTAAAATGATTCATGCTTTCTGACAACAGGAGTACGCTAAATCAGGGGCGATTTAGAAAAAAAAACAGAGGCGAGGGAAAATAGTTTCATCCGCAAATTTAGTTAAAGGTGTTGCAATCGGTCATGGGCATGCAACAGGCTTTTATTAAACTCAAACAAATCAAAACACTTTAGGAAAATAAAATACAGATTAAAAAACAGGCTCAGTGGTTTGCATTAGCTTTAGCATAACAAACAGATACCTTAAGAACCTTGGAAAACGCAGTAAAAGAATACAAACAAAAGTCCTTTTTAACATTAACTTTAAGTCCTTTACAGACATAAGGCAGTCTTGAAGGGGAACAGCACCTTGCGAATGTGATTCTTTTTAGTTTTTTATAAATTTTTTAGTATTTATTATAAATACATACCTGATGAATAAAGACTTACCTGGTTTCTTACACTTTGTAATGATGTGAAATGTCATCTCATGTTTCATACGTGTATACATGTTATACAGTATAAAATTACTTTAGGTTTAAACGTTTGTGGTGTTTCTGCACTAATATATTACCAGAAATAGATATTACATTACTTTCATTTGCATCTATATTTAAAAAAAAAAATTAAAATAGTTACTTAAAGTGAAGTGAATGATCTCCTCGTCCTCTTCGCTGCAGTAAACTCCAGCGTGGTAATATCCTACACTACTTCCTTTACCACTACTGCCACATTTAACCATAATCACGTCTCCTAGTTTTGCATTTTCCATTTTAGCGCCTTTGACCAGGGTGAAACCAACTGGTGGGGAGCCGAATGCCGCAGAAAGTATAGGAATCTACATGAAAGTGATATTAGGTGATATTAAACATTCATCGCAATATAATATACCAATATTATATTTAATGTTTAATTTTTTCTTCTCCTCTTATTCATATACAAGGCTAATGGACAGCCAAAGGTAATAATGCAGTGCACATTTTATATAATACAAATTAAAAAGCTCTAAAAATGTTCAAATTACACGCTTAAAAAATTATCTGCTGTAGGATAGTCATTTAAAAGTCTGAATGTAAAGCTCCACATTGTATTAAACAGTTTTATTGCATACAAATTGTATTTTAACTGATGTTAGAATATTTGATCACATCTGACTACAACATTTTCATCCAGTTCTCCTGAATCATTCAGATGTTTTTAAAAAACCTACAGATGGTCCTGTTCTTCACGGTGTAGTGTGTTACCAATAGTGTTCTTTGTGACTACGGCCCCAGCTGCCTTAAGATCATCGACAAGATCCTCCTGTGTAGTTCTGAGTATATGGCTATATATGGCTAATTTCTCAATGTTCTCAAGATCATTGGAACTTCTCGAGGTGAAATCTTGCATGGAGCCCCAGACCGAGGAGGACTGACAGTGATTTTGTGTTTCTTCCATTTGTACCATTGTTCCAATTCAACCAACTGTTTTGTAGCTTATTCCAGCCTTGTGTAGATCTATAATCTTGTACCTGACCTCATTGAACAGCTCTTTGGTGTTGACTATGATGAAGAGTTCGGAATCTGATTGGTTAACTGCTTGTGTGGACAGGTGTCTTTTGTACAGGTAACGAGCTGAGATAAGGAACATTCCCTTTAAGAGATTCCCTTTAAGAGAGTCCCTTTAAGAGAGTCCCTTTAAGAGAGTCCCTTTAATGAGTCCTTTTAAGAGAGTCATCCTAATCTCAGCTTGGTTACCTGTACAAAAAAAAAAACACATGGGAGCCAGAAATCTTGCTGATTGATAGGGGATCAAATACTTATTTGACTAATTAAATATTTTTTGAAATATGTTTTTTAGATGTTTTTGTTGTTATTCTGTCTCCCACTGTTGAATAAACCTACCATTAAAATTATAGTCTGATTAAATTTACAAAATTAGCAGGGAAGCAATAGTTTCAGATTCTGTATCTAACTGAGTCAGTAACAAAAATATGTCAGCAATAAAACTATCAACATTGCACAGATTTTATGAAGCTAAAAATTAAAAGCAGACCTGTGACTGAACACTACTATTCTTCTGTCTTTTCAGTTTATGCCAACAATTCAATTAAATATAAAAATTGTTTATTATACCCAGCAAGGCAAACATTTAAAAACCACTGCCTTAGTTAGAAAGTTATGTATGTCTCAAAGTATCTGAAAAAACAAATCACATTAAATAATTCGCTAATGTTATCAGACAGCTTAAAATAATAATCAACATTAGTTTCGACTTATTGGCCTAATTGTGAAATGATTAAAGGAATTCAGAACAGCACTGACACTGCAAGATAACAAAAACTCACCATTGCTGCTATTCAACACCTTCACTGTAGATACTCTCCAAAAATACCATTGAACTGTAAATGACATCAGTAGTACATTTTAAGTAATGACAAACAGTAAAGTCTTGTTCTTACTTATTCTTTTTTTAGTTAAATTAGTATTTGTATATTGTACTGTATATGTTTCATGAAGAGTCCCAAAATTGTCTATCACAGGTTTCACACTGATTTTTCACAATAAGACCAGAGAATTTAGACAGAAAAAAACATTTTATGATCAAATAACTTGTATTTTTTTGTTTTTATGCTACATGTTAATACAATGTACAAAAAAAGTAGTAATGTAGTACACATTATCCTTTAATTAACTCTATTATTCAAGGATATTAAAAATATATTAAATTAAGTTAAAGGTCTCGAACATTACACTACAGAAACACTAATTACTACATTTTAACATTTAATTACAGAACTTATACAGTATATTTTGAAATATGTAAAATACACTAAAAAATAAAATAAAACTTTATTTTTCTGTAGGTAGAGGCCGTAAACCCAGACAGAACAATTGAGTTTTGCTTCCGTCACTACAAACCCCTTTTCAAACTCTGAAACTAAGCTGCAAAAGAAAATTAAAAGGTAACAGATAAAAGCAAATGCAAGAGAAAGAAAAAAAAAAACCAAACGTAAAGAGATGAAACCAGCCCTAGCCAGTCTTGAGAAGCTGCAAGTAAACACCTGACAAGAGGAAATAGCGAAATCACAGTTGAGGGGAAGCTCACATACATATATACATATATATATACACATATATATATATATATATATATATATATATATATTGAATGCTTTGCTTTCATTTTGAATTAGGTAATGTGTTACGATGGATGTCGTAAGTTGAGGGGAAGCTCACACTCACACATATATATATATCGAATGCTTTGCTTTCATTTTGAATTAGGTAATGTGTTACGATGGATGTCGGTTTAGAATAATGTCACTATGTGAACTTACACGGTTGTGCTGACTTAATGCTGATTTGTGTACTTTAAGCAAAAATGTATGATTTTTAGCGGTGCTAACCTTTAATGCTACTGGTTAAGATGTATTTGTGCATGAAAAAAATTGTATAGCCTAAAGTATATATTCACTGTAGATTGCTAGGCTTTGGGCTCATTTAAGCGTAGCTTATGCTTCTGGGTAGATTGAGTCAGGACAACCTTATCAGAGAATTATTATGTGTGTGAACCTAAAACAAGTGAAACTAAATGCAGAAGTGAAAAAACGTCAAGTCACCTATTTACATAGCGCTTTTAACAATAGAGATTGTTTCAAAGCAGCTTTATCAGAAAAGGTAATATTAAACAGTTACTAAAACACTTAATTTGATTAATATCCATAAATGAAGAGTCCCCGACTAAGCAAGCCAGAGGCGATAAAGACAAAGAACCAAAACTCCATCTGTGACCAGACTCGGTCGGTGGTCAGTTCTCCCCTGACCAGATAAACTAGTAGGTAACCCATGTTGCAGCAAAGTTTCTGTGGTCTTGTCCGGATGGTCATCACTGAGAAATTGTCTTATTGTATCCAAGAGCTGGCGGCGACAATGAGCTCGGAATAACAAAGAACAGACATACAAATATATTGTGTGTTACTGGTGGTGTTCCTAGTTCCGGTTGACCCGTTTTTTTGGATTTGAATAATGAAAATGTGTGTATTACGTGTAGGCCACGTTCAAGAGATGTTTTTAATCTGACAGAGTGTGTCTGCCTCCAGAACAGTGCAGGGTGAATTATTTCAAAGTTTGGGCGCTAGATAAGAAAAGGATCTGCCACCTGCAGTTGATTTTGTTATTCTAGGTATTATCAGATTGCCAGAGTTTTGAGAGTGCAGCGGACGTGGAGGACTATAATAGGATAAGAGCTCACTTAGGTACTGAGGTGCTAAACCATTCAAGGGGGTTTTATAAGTAATAAACAGGATTTTAAAATCTACTCGATATTTAATAGGAGGCAGTGCAGTGTTGACAGAACCGAGCTAATATGATCATACTTTTTTGGTTCTAGTAGAAACTCTAGCTGCTGCGTTTTGGACCAACTGGAGTTTGTTTATTAGGCGTGCAGAACAACCACCCATTAAAGCATTACAATTATCTTGAGGTCATTAATGCATGAACTAACATTTCTGCATTTGACCCTTGAGAGCATAGGTTGTACTTTAGATATATTTTTGAGGTAATAAAATACACTCAAAAGGAAAGATTGCTGTCAAAAAGCACACCTAAGTTCCTAACTAATGATGAAGGGTTGACAGTAATCTAGATTTTTACATGCAGAGGCTTTATGTCTGTCAAATAACACCTGTTTTTTTAGAATTTAGCAATAAGAAATTATTTGTCATACAGTTTTTTTTATATCAACTATGCATTTTGTCAGTTTTTCGAATTGCTTCGCCGGGCTGAGAAGAAATATATATGAGTGTCATCAGCATAGCAGTAAAAGCTAACACCATGTTTCCTAATAATATCTCCCAGGGATAGCATGTAAAGTGTAAAAAGTAACGGTCCTAGAACTGAGCCTTGGGGTACCCCATACAAATTGTTGACGGTCGGATAAGTATGATTTAAACCATGCTAACACACTTCCACAGATGCCAACAAAGGTTTGTAATTTATTCAAAAGAATGTTGTAGTCGACAGTGTCAAACGCAGCACTGAGGTCTAATAGCACTAATAGAGAGAGACAACCATTATCAGCTGATAGCAGCAGGTCATTTGTAACTTAAATTAGAGCAGTTTTAGTATTAGGATAGGATCTAAATCCTGACTGGAATTTCTCACAGATATCATTTTTCTTTAAGAAATAATTTAATTGTGATGACACTACCTTTTCTAGACAGAAATGGGAGGTTTGAGATTGGTCTGTAATTAACTAGATCTCTGGAATCAAGTTGTGTTCTTTAATAAGTGGCCTAATGACAATGGTAAATTAATTATATTTAGAAGCAGACCTATGACTTCAGGAATTACCTCTTTTAGAAGCTTAGACGGAATAGGGTCTAAGATACATGTTGGTTTAGATGATTTGATGAGTTTATAAACTTCTTCCTCTTCTATATCTATACTGGATCTATAGCGCACTACTATCTGATGCGATAATGCGGCTGTTTTCAGCATGATTATAATTTTATCTATATTAGTATTGAGCTTGGGATAAAGAAGTTCATAAAATCATTACTGCTGTGCTGTTGGGAATCAACTGCTATCAACTGTTGATGCTTTATTTTTAGCTAATTTATTGAATAAATACCTGGGGTTGTGTTTGTTCTCTTCTAGAAGAGATGAAAAGTAATCAGATCCAGCAGTTTTTAATGCATTTCTGTAGGATAGGCTACTTTTCTGCCATGCAGTATGAAATACCTCTAGTTTAGTTTTTCAGGCGAGTGTGTGCTCATTATAGTACGGTGCGAAACTGGTTTCCTTAATCTTTCTTAAATGTAAAGGAGCAACTGTATTAAAAATACACTCTCCATATTTTATATTACATCATCAAGTTTTGGATCAGGAAGATCACTTACAAAACAGTCTTTTGTGGTAGAAGTGATGATTCTAACATACTTGTAAACAAGTTTTGGAATTTACAGTTCTAGCTATATTGAGTTTAATGTAATCATCTGGTTTTAGCCATGTTTCTGTCAAACAGAGCACATCTAGATTTTAACTAGTGATCATCTAATTTACAAAAAGTGCTTTTGCAGCAAGGGACTTGTTTTCCTGTCCCAATATGATGGGTAATAAAAGGGCCATTCTGTGTTTCTAAAGGCACAGAAATGCTGATAGTGATCAAGACCTTCAGGACAACATGTGTATACATTGGAAGTCTGCTAATGGTCACTCGTTTTATACAGTGGGTGAACCTGTAATTTACTGATTGGTCAGTTTGAATGTCTCACATTTAGTTCTTAGTTACATTGTCAAGGAAGGTATAAAAGAGGACTGTAACTAGTGCTTGCGCTCTTTTTTCTGCTTGCTTTTCCTGTGCTAGCTCTTTTCCTGTTCGTCTCTCTTTTTCTCTCTCTCTTCTTTTAAGGTAACATTTTACATACATACAAGGGTACAATTAATTGTCTATGTTTTACTATTCTTCATCTGTTTTGTAACAGATTCAAGTATAACCATAGTAAACCATTTCAGTTATAAATTGTGTATTAACTAGTCTTTATTCAACCTTAACATTGTTGTACAATACAATATAATCACTAAATATCAACGCTTTTCCACATATTTAGCTATTATAACTGCACTTATTTCTGTCGTTGGTATAAGTGGCAGTAATAGACAAGAAATGTACAGTTTTATACCATTGTGCTGATAACGTTTCTTTAGTCCATTGGCAATCCAACAGCTTGAACCACTGTAGGCAATCCACCCTTACAGTTTCTATTTAGCTGGTTTGAACGTTTATTGTATTTTCTAGTTCGGGGAGCCGACACAGTCTTTATAGTCTGATATCTTGGTAATAGAGTCTCTATGTGCTCTATGTGGGTCAACTCACTTTAATTACACTGACTCTGACCACCAAGTCACACTGCACTCATTCAAATTTACACTTAAATCTACACATTTTAACTCTGTATTAATAACTTTGATAATTTAACACTATAAAATCAACTCTAGACACAATGGAATTCTGGCTGTGTAATAACAAAAACTCTCACCATTGCTGTTGTTCAACACCTTCACTGTAGATACTCTCTGAAAATATCAGTTAAACTGTGAATAATATCAGTAGTACATTTTAGTAATGACAAACAGTCTTGTTCTTACTTATTATCTCCTTCGTTTAATTAGTTTTGGACATAATGTGTATATGGTTCACACAGTGTTTTATTACTGTCCATTACAGACTTCACACTGATGTTTTACAGTAAGACCAGATGTACAGCAAAAAAGTAATGTGGTACACATGTTCAATTGATTAATAAAAAAATTAATTAAATTAAGATAAACTTCATCAGAACATAATATAGAAACACTGTTCATTACTGTTTAACATTTTATAACAAAACTTATATAGCATATTGTAACAGTAAGTAGACCCAGAGCACGAGGTTAGAATCAAAACAGAGAACACAGGATTACCCAGAACACCTAGGAGTCTATCTCTTGGAATATCGTTTACACACCTCGAGTGTGAGGAGTCTGAACATCTCAAGGGAAACGTGGAAGTCTGAGGATTTTGGTGATCAAGGAGTCACAAGTTAAAGTTCTACTCTCATAAGTAAGACCAGACAGATTGCTAAAGGGAAGTGAGCGGCTTAAATAAGGGAAGTGAGAGTGATCAGGGGATGAGGGGCAGGTGATCAGAATTCGTGGGAAAAGTGAGCGGTGAAGTAAGGAGGAGCCTGGCATGTCTGTGACACATTTTATATTTTAAGATATATATATATATATATATATATTACACTAAAGAAATGAAATAAAAAATACCTTATTGTTCTGTAGAAGGAGGCCGTAAACAAACAAATGATGTAGTTTTGCTTCCACCACTACAAACCCTTCCATGACATACCTTTTGTTAAAAACCTTGAAACTAAGCTGCAAAAAAGAGAAGCAAATGAAAGATAAAGAAAAAAACAAACCAAAGAAGGACATGAAACCGGCCCAAGACACCCGACAAAAGAAACCACAAAAGTGCAGTTGAGCACATGCATATGCAATGCTTGGCTTTCATTTTCTATTAATATGAATTGAGTAATGTTACACGATCGATTTCGGTTCAGAATGATGTGACTATACCAACTTATTCGGTTAAAGTATATATTCACTGTAGATTGTTAGGCTCTGGGTTTATTCAAGCATAGCTTATGCTTCTGGGTAGATTGAGTCAGGACAACCTTATCAGAGTTATCATTGTTGGAGATAATTATATGTTTCACAGTTTGGGACATTAAGTCTTGAAATTAATTTCAGATTGTTATCCTAATCCAGAGGTTTTTTTAGTGATAAGGTCTACTAATAAAAACACTGTACAAATAAAGTTGAACTGATATTAATTTTTTTCAAAACCCTTAAAGATTTCTTAAAAAAAAAAGATCTATCTGTGTTTGGCTAATAACTAATTTAAATAAATCTAAAATACACAATATCACGCTTTACATTCATGATATTTCACATGAAAACAGCGGATCAAAATGTTACTTCATATATCTATTATCTTCAAAAAAAATCCACAATGTGTTTTGTTTCCAGCAAACTCTAATGCATAAGCATTACTTCAATGGCTGCATCTCCCTAAAATATAAACAATTAAAATCGAATGTTATAAACAGTAAGAGAACAGTTTATTTCCAGTAATGTGGACTGCACTTTATTATATTATACTCACACATCTTGATTTTTCTTGGGTTTCAGAAATTGTTCAAGGTGGTCCTCTGTATTCTTTACAAGAAAAGACACATAGAAAATTGATTCAGAAACAATCTTGATCAATTAAAGTATTATAATATCATTTATGTAAATTAGCTGGGTGCAAACCACTGACTCCAATATACATATACTATCTAACAGATAGTTATGAAGACCATTAACTATTAGCTTTAGTTAATTACCTATTGAAGCCTAATAAAACTACATCATATCAGTGCCTACTAAAATGAGCAACTATAATTGCTATCACATCACATGATACATGATTCACTGCACTTGAGTCACTTTTATCTTTAATGAGCAGTTAAGAAATGAGTATTCATGTTTCGTGAGTGTTGCATTTGTAAATTGAGTAATTCACCTGTAATTGACCTGCCTTTACCTTAAAACACTGACAATATAAACTCTGATGTTAATGTGTATAAGATAAAAACCTATGCCAAAAGTCCTACAGCAGATATTATATGCAGACAATAAAAAGATGCAGCTAATTATAGACTTTATTGACCCTTGTTTTCTCTATAATACATATGCATTATATGAAAAAGGTCACATTGTGATACTCTTCTAAAATAAAAATAATGGATTACCTTTAAGTCAACATTTAGAAGCCTCATGGCAAAGTGGATGCAGTTGTTGGTAAAAAGATTGTATTTCACTTGTATTTCATTGTACTTCATTGCCTCTTTAACATTGCAATTGAATGATGTTGGAATTCTTGAGAGGTGGTGGATTATGTTTTTATAATCAACAAAGGCTGGTGTACAGACGTGTCAGTTTTAAAGAAGATGTGTTGCCCAAATCTGGAAGCTCTCTTTATTAACTGTAAGCCTTTTTATTTGCAGCGGGAGTTCTCCTCATTTATTCTGGTAAATGTATACATTCCTCCTGTCTTAAATCTGCTAAGGCTGTACCATTTACATTTACAGCATTTAGCATACGCTCTTGTCCAGAGCGACGTAAAAAAACAGCTCAATACTGATATAATAGTTCACAAAAAGGTGCAACATCAACAAAAAAACCTGTTGAAGTTTTTTTTTTGTTTGTTTGTTTTTTTTTTAATGTCAAAAGCAAGGTATTTAAAAAAAAAAAGAGTTTTCAAACGCCTCTTGAAGACAGCCAGTGACTCTGCTGTTCTGACATTGATGGGAAGTTCGTTCCACCATCTTGGTGCCAGAACAGAGAAATGTCTTGGAGCAGACCTACCTCATGTCCTAGGGGATGGTGGAACAAGCCAGGAACTTAAACCTACAGGAACGTGTTATGTTGGCAACATGTAAGGAAAAGGATAATTGATTGTCTATAGTTACCCCCAGGTTGCGAGCACTGGTTAAAGGGAAAATCTGTGAATTGTCCAGGGTGATTGCAAGATCCTGGCATGGAGATGAGTCAGCTGGGATAAAAAGTAGTTCAGTTTTGCAAGGGTTGAGTTTTTGAGCAGCCATCCATGATGAAATGTCTGCCAGGCAGTTTGAAATCCTTGCAGAAAATGTGGTGTCTGATGGAGAAAAAGAAAAGACAAGTTGAGTGTCATCAGCGTAACAATGGTAACTTTGCCAAGTGAGTGAGTATAGAGGGAGAAAAGAAGAGGACCAAGTACTGATCCTTGTGGGACACCAGTGGAAAGTCTGCGTGGGGCAGATGTTGTACCTCTCCACGTTACCTGATATGAACGCCCTTCCAAGTAGGAAGCAAACCACTGCCATGCTGTTCCACAAATGCCGAGACTGCTGAGAGTGGACAGCAGGATCTTGTGGTTGACAGTGTCGAATGCAGCCGAAAGGTCGAGGAGGATGAGGACAGATGACAGTTTAGATTGATTGGGGCTGTAGTAGGATCTGTAAAGAGATGGACTAAAGAATTAGAGCAGGATTTACAAGCTTGCTTTGACTGCACTGACTGGAGTGTTTTCGAGGCTGCAGCCACAGATTTGGATGAGCTCACTGACACTGACATCCTACATCAGCTTCTGTGAGGACATGTGCATTAAGGACATGTGCATCCACTCGGACTCGCTTAACTTTTAACAATGACAATCCCTGGTTTAACGCAAAACTCAAGCCTTGTACAACAGGCCAAATACACACTAAATAAGGAGATAAGAGTGGCTAAGAGTAAATACTCTGAAAAGCTAAAAAAAACCCAGTTTTCTTCAAGCAACAACCCTAGATCAGTGAGGAAGGGCCTGAAAGCCATCACCAACTACAAGACACCACCTCCCACTATTGAGTTCAATCCACATCTGGCTGACAATCTGAATGAGTTCTACTGCAGATTTGAAAGACAAGATCAAGATGAGGTGCAAAAAGGCTTCAGGAGGCAGAAATCAAAGAAAGCCAAAGGTTCAGACGGTGTTTCTCCAGCTTGCCTCAAAGCCTGTGCCATTATCCATTTTCACACTGATCTTCAACAAATCACTGGCGCCATGTGTAGTCCCTTCCTGCTTCACCATTATCCCCATACCCAAGAAATCCAAAATAACAGAATGACTACAGGCCTGTCGCGTTAACGTCTGTGGTCATGAAGAGATTGGTGTTGACCTACCTGAAGGACATTACTGGACCCTTTCTAGACCCCCTGCAATTTGCTTACTGAGCAAACAGGTCTGTGGATGATGCAGTCAATATGGGACTACACTACATCTTCTAACATCTGGACAAACCAGGGACGAATGCCAGGATCCTGTTTGTGAATATGTTACTTAAACTGACACACCTTTCTGTTTCCACATCCATCCGTCAGTGGATCATCAGCTTCCTAACAGATAGGCAGCAGCTAATGAGGCTGGGAAAACACATCCAACACCCACACCATCAGCACTGAGCTCCCCAAGGATGCATGCTCTCCCCACTACTCTTCCCCCTGTACACAGCGACTGCACTTCTAAAAACCCCTCTGTAAAACTAATGAAGTTTGCAGACGACACCACAGTCATCGGTTTCATCCAGGACGGCGACGAGTCTGCTTACAGACAAGACGTTCAGCAGCTGGCTGTCTGGTGCAGTCAAAAATCTGGAGTTGAACATGAAGAAGTCCCGCTAGCTCTCCCCCCCACTCGCCATCATTAACAGCACAGTGGATTCACTAGAGTCATTCAAGTTTCTGGGCACCACCATCTCTCAGGACTTGAAGTGGTACAGCAGAGGTTGTACTTCCTGCATCAACTGAAAAAGTTCAACCTGCCCCAAGCACATATGAAGCAGTTCCACACAGCTGTTATTGAATCGGTTCTGTGCGCTTCTATAACTGTTTGGTTTGGGTCAGCGAACAAATCGGACATAATACTACAGTGGACTGTGAGGACAGCTGAAAAAATAACTGGTGTGCACCTGCCCAACCTCCAGGACGTGTACACCTCCAGAGTCAAGAAACGGCCAGAAAACATCATCACAAACCCCTCTCGCCCCGGACACAATCTGTTTACACACCTTCCCTCAGACAGACGCTCCAGATCCCTATGCACTATAACATCTAGGCACAACATTTATTATAAACAGCTTAAACAGAATCATTACTGTAAATCTCATCATCTTTTTATTTATATATAACACTGTATGGTGAACAAGGCACAACCTGTGCATAATTCTGCTCCTAATCACAGTTTATGTCTTATATGTAGGTATGTATGTTTGTATGCATGTATGTTGCATGTACCAAATACTCTAAAAACCACGACAAATTCCATGTGTGTCTACACATACTTGGCAAATAAAATCGAATTCTGATTAACAGTATAAGAGTCGATGTTTGCACACATAATCTGTGTTTACACAAACCTGTCTATCACGGGCTGTGGATGGAGAACGAGGAGCTGGGATGCAACAGACTTTTATTAAACTCAAAAATAAAAAAACACCTCGGGAAACCAAAATACAGATTAAAGAACAGATGACCTCATTATCTTTAGCATAACAAACAGATACCTTGGAAAACTTGAAAAACGCAGGTGAAGAATACAGCCAGGTAGCACATTTATATCAGTACAATAACCACCAGAAATACAGGGCTATTTAAACCCAGAAAAATGAATGGAATAAATAAGAAACACCTAATAACAATAAATGAAAGAAAGACGAGCAAAAACCGTTAGAATACAGAACAAAAACTCATCTTTTTCAACATAAACTTTACTGCAGTACTGCATCTGGCAGACTCAGGGGGTAGAAGCACCTCGAGACCGTGACAAAACCCACCCCCTTCTAAGGCGTGGCTTCTGGGGTTGCAGAATTATATTTGATTCTACATTTGTTAGACTAACCAAATTTAAGTAAATCAAGAAGTGTATACATGTACTTTAGAATGACCAAGAGTCGTCACAGACCTTCAGACAATCACAAGAACACGATATATGTCTGTTTTTCTTAGTGGAACAACCTTACCTTGAATCCTGTTGTGTTTTGAACATGATAACAATATAAGAAGTTATTTCCTCAGGGTTTGGGCGATTGCACCCAAAGGCAAGGCCATCGGCTTTGATGACTCAGCAATAACAACCGAAGCAAGGTCTTTAAATAGAGCGCAGCCCTTAAGGCTGTGCGCTCTTAGTGAACACTGAACGTTGTTTGGTCTTGACTTTGAGCAACAATAAATCTGACTGCTATCTTTGCTATCTTTTTCTCTGCTGCCTCCATCTCTACTCATTTGCTGTTTCTCCAGAGGGCGATCTAATAATTTCCACCACACTCCCAAAGCACCAGCCCTGAAACCCCCCCCCTCACTCGCTGGTGGTTCTTCCAGTGGCCTCCCACCTTGTTGTAACATCATCTGCACAGCCTTTAAGTAATCCCTGTTTCTCGAGACAGGAACAAAAGGGCCAGAGAAAAAAAAGAATATGTCTGGCGCGATTTAGAAAAAATGAGGGGCGAGGGAAAACTGAACAGAAAAAGACCTCTGTTGCATCTGAAAATTTAGTTAAGGTGTTGCCATTTGTCATGGTCTACAGGCGGAGGAGAACAAAAGAACGCAGAGCTGGGATGCAAAAGGCTTTTATTAAACTAAAACAAAGGAAAACACTTCAGGAGACCAAAATACAGATTGAAGAAGAGGTGAATAGAAAACTCACTCAAAC